>ML782995.1:162950-176492 GCA_009831015.1 Picea engelmannii
ACATTATTTAATCTAGGAATGGAATTTATATTAAAAGCAGAAAATTTGTTCATTAAACTCCATACCTCAGACTGGTAACATTTGAGATGGGGGGAAAGACAGTGTATAGAATCTCTCACCTGCCTAACCACTATCTCAGAGTCACCGAATACAACCAGATTTTGAATGTTCATGTCCAAGGATTTTCTGAGACCTTGTAGTAAAGCCTCATATTCTGCAATATTGTTAGTACATTCGAATTCTAGTCTACAAGCCAATAATGTTTTATTACCTGCCAGATCGATAATGATGCAGCCTGCACCAGCTCCTTCTTTAGACTTAGAACCGTCGAAATATAAAGACCAAATTTGATTTCCATCGGGCTCATGGGACTGTTGTATAGAAGCTGTTGGTTGCACATGTGTTATGACCTCGGACTATTGTTGTGGATTGTTGATAGGTGAAACTTCAGCCATGAAATTTCCGAAGTAGGTGTCCATTCCTTTGACTTCAGGTGCATCAGCGGGAGGTGTGTATGGTTCATTTGGGTCGTTCAAGTCTGTTACCGTGAACTTGAGGTAACGCTCACAATTCACCCTGATTTTGTTGGGCTTACCATTTTCTGGGAGCCACAAGTGAGACCAGTCTATAGCGAAGTAACCGTGTAGCTGCTCCGACCAGTCCCTGCTAAAAAACAGACCATATACTTCGGGAATATCTACCACAATTATATCAATAATCTGATGAACCTTTGGGTTAGACGATAATCTAATCAATACATTTTTTAGTTCGCCTATAACTTTAACGTCTGATCGATCAAGTTGTATAATTTTCAAAGAAGATGGTTCCACTTCAGCATTAATCTTTTGGCATACTGACCAAGGCATCACATTTGATGATGCTCCTGAGTCAACCATACAATTATGCACATTTCTGTTGAATATTTTGAAAGTTAAAAGAAAAGGAGGCACGTTCTTGCGAGTATTTAGAGTTGTAGCTTGTGATTTCTTACTCACGTTCTCTAATGCTACTTTATCTACATTATTTACATTATTACTTACATTGCTATTTACATTATTATTTACAGGAGTTACAGGAAGGCTTCCCTTATCTTGAGAATCAAGATTGTTTTTTGTGGAAGTCTTCTGCGACACTTTGCTTTGCACAACCTTATTGCTATTTGAATTACCATTCTTGCCATTTTTTGAAATATTTTGCAACATCTTTTGTAACAAAAATGGAAATTTCAACAACTCATAAATAGAAATGTTAGCCCGTAATTTTTTAAGATCTTCAACAACACCATAATCTAGTTTAGGGCTAGCATTACTCTGTTTTATCTCTGCTGATTTAGATGGCTTTGGAAGTGAAGTTGTAGTGTTTTCAGCAGGAGGTTTATTTGTTGTCTTACTCCTAGTGTTGTAAGGGTGAACAGTCTCGAAGTTGGCTTGGAAGAGGCTATCTGAGAGGTGTCCAAAGATATTTGGAGAAGACTCTTCTTCTTGAACGGTTTCCTGCTCGACTTCCTCTTGAGGGATATCAGGAGGCATCAAGTTATCTTGGGCTTCTAGAATTGTCTGAAGAGCACATTGAAAACTTTCTAGGTTCAAGCCTTCAGGGTTTGGGTTAGGCCGGTTGGTTTGAAAAGGCTTTCGGAAAGGAGGTTTGTATGGTCCTTTACTCGAAGAGGCTTCTTCTGTCGACCTTTTTAAATCTATAACTTGATTAGATAATTTTTGTACAACTTTGGTTAAATTTTCCAAATCAGAGTTTTCGGGTTGTGTTTTGTTTTGCGTAGGTCTGGAGAGGATTTCAATCTTCTTTTTGGAAGAAGAAACAGTCTCAGTTTTGTTGCTAGAAGAGTCCTTAAGACTAAGTATATATTTTTCAATCTGAGTAGCCTCTTCAAAGGCTTCTAACAACGTGGCCTTTTTGGATCTTTTAACCCAAATAGATATACTTTGATGTAGAGATTTAGTGTAGTAAGCTATTACAAGACTCTTAGCAGGCATAGAGTCTGTAGGGATTCGATTTTTAAGTGTTAGAAATCTTTGATTAAAATCTTTAACTTTTTCTTTTGGGTTCATCTTTAAGCTCGAGAGATCCATGACTAAAACTTCTGAAGGTTTACCATCTCCAAATTTTTCCAAAAAACATGACTCAAACTTTTCCCAAGACACTATTGTATGGGGCTGTTGGGCGAAGTACCAAGTGGATGCATTACCCTCAAAGGTGTAAGGGAACAACCTACAGACAACGTCTTCATGTTCAACATTACGGAGCCTAATGGCTAACATAAATTTTTTGATATGATCTTCGGCTATCTGTTTTGAATTAGGATCAAACTTAGGAAGCCATTTCTCTAGGTGCTTCAGTAAAGGGTGTTGGGCTCTAGGTACAACTACTGCATCCTGGTCCAACAAAGGTCTAGCAGGGTTTTTCTGATTTACCATTGGGGTAGTGGGTGTGGAAGGCTGAGAAGGTGGATTTCCTTTGTCAGAAGAGGAATCTCCCCCAGAAGAAGAAGGAGATGAGGGGGGTGGTGAAGGAGGTATCCCAGATCCTCATGCAGCAGGATTTGTGTTTGGATCTGTAGGATTCACAGTGAGGTTAGTGTCACCTAACTATTCTCTGATATCAGAGAAGTCTAAAGGTTGACCGCACGGACGGTTTGGTCGCCTAAGACTAGCTAAGGCACTATGTGTTTTAATAAGAGATTGACGAACGATCTCTTGGAGATCACCACCTGTAGGATTAGGGGTTGCTGGCTCAACTGTGATCTGTGGATCTTCGGTTGAAGTAGTTGTTGTTTGAGGCGGGATATTATCTTGTGAACGGCTTCTAGTCACTATAGGGGTGCGATTAGGTGGAGGAGGAGTCTTGCGACTGCCTCGTGCCATTAATTAAGTTCAGGCCCTCCTTCTAGCACCATTTGTTGACGGGTGAAACAGTCCGTCCGTCAATTGAGAGAGTGGAACTGGTCCGGGGTTGACTAAATAACCCAAGTCGTTTGGAATGAACCACCCTGACGAGTTTAACAGCTCCGTTGGCCGCTCTAAGGTCTTTTAAGAAAACCAAAGAGAAACTAATCTAAACTAACTAAAATAAATAAAACTAACTAAACTAACTAAAACAAATAAAACTAACTAAACTAACTACACTAAATAAAAGAAACTAGACTAATCTATCTAAAACAAACTTACTAAATTAAACTATAACTAAATATAACTATTCTAACTATTATATAAAATCTACTAATTACTATTATAATAACTCAAATCAACTATCTAATTATCAGCCACAATATTACTTATTCACAAATGTACACTGTAAACAATCTACAGATTTAGTTAAAACCTGCAAAACTCATGTGTTTTCTTTAGTAAACAATCTACAGATTTAGTTTAAACCTGCAAAACTTGTTTAATAAATAAACATTACTGAAATTAAACAATCTAATATATTTACTAAAATTAAACAATCTAATATAAATCTAATTAAACTTAAATCTAAACTGAACTACTTAATGAAAACAACAAATAAAAGATTAGCTGACCTGGAAGCGCTCCTAATTTGTCCCGTGTGTGATCACTCTGAGGCTGGTCGGAGGAAGGAAACTCGCACCGAATTGGTCCAAAATCTTCTCGTAAATGATCGGTTGTGCTGCTCTTTGAGTTGGTTTGCAGGACAAACAAGACATAAAAATATCATAACAATTATAAGATGTATAAATCTCTACAATAAGGGAAACCTGTTATGCAAAAACTTATATTTAATAATTTAATCAATGAAGAAGATAAATCTGTCATTCACAAACTGAATTAAAGAATTGTTATGTATTTTATACAATTGGAAGAAACCAGATATGTATTACAATGATTAAAATTATATCATTTGCACATGATCTAGATAGCTAAAGTAGTCATAAATCATAAACAAATTGATATACAAAACATGAAACAAAATCTTGATATATTGAGAAGCTAAAGCTGTGACAAAACATCAATCCTGCTCCAGTCTGTATTAGAAATCCATATCCTTGTTCTCCCACGAATGAGGATGTCTTTTATTACAAAAATCATAAGTTTATATAAGTCTCTCCACAGGGTAAAACATCCCTGTGGATAATTATCAAACAGTTTTACATAATCAGGGAAAAATCCCAAAATCAGCTAAACTAAGCAACTAAAATGCAAGTGAAATCTTTGAAATATCCCCTAACTACTCATAAACTCAACTGCAATTCGAATTTACCTGCAATAGGACACAAATATCCAATTAGAAAGATATTTCAGTAACAAAACACTAAAAAATTGATCCTACAGACTTAGCTACAGAATCATCTGATTCTGTAGCTAGTCTAAAATAGCATATAGAATCAGATAACAATCAAACCAAATCTTTTTAACAAACATTAAAATCAAATTACTAATGGTTCAAGCAAATTTTTGATTCAAATCAAACCAAATCGAAAAGGATGCAATCGAAACAGGATAAGAATGCTCTGTTTTTAAATTGCCATTAAATCGGGTCAAATAATAACCACACTGTTTCATATCCAGATGCAATTGCAAGTAAATCACATCCTATTCAAAATAGATATATTTATAATCGAACACAATCACAATCGATTGGTTACGATTGTGCATAAAATTCACATCGTGTTAATCAAATACCAAACTGTTACGACTATAGTCAAAACGAAACATGCATAATAGTATCCACAAACTTTGCCATAGTCTTTGGTCGCTGAGTGTCATACAGTTAACTGATAGGATCAAATAGCAATCACGACCATCATTGACCCGTTATAGTCATAGCAATAGATTGATATCAATCAATCTTGTGTAAAAATAGGTAACTGTTTCAATTATATTCAAATGAAATCATACTCAATGAGTATAAACCTAACGAATCTCGTTATCGATCATCACTCAGTCAACAGACAGGAGCATGATAGAGTCAACATAATTCATAATATAAACTGGGTGACTAATCAAAATGAATATGGCTGAGTTTAATTATAGAAACAAATCGTGAGACTGGCTGCAGTTAATTTCATTCCTCAAATCGAATTCAAACAATATATTTGTTGCAATCTGATAACATGATCAAACAAAACAATCCGAATCGATTTGGTTGGGTATAACAACTACGATTCGTATCTATTCGCAAATTCAGTCATGCAATAATAGAATGGTATTCGAATTGGTCAGAAAATATAGAATATACAACCACAACAGTTAACCATAATTGCCAACCATATCGCATAGAATATAACCAATTCGAAATGAGATATTGACTGTGTTCAAAATTAGAATACCAAAAACAACCTGTATTTAGAAAATATTAACAACTTCGATTATCAACAGAGCATTCGATTGAAGCCAAATTAAAACAGATCAAATCTATCTCGAGATCACTCGAATCAAAGCCAAATCCAATCAAAACTTAAACAATAATGAAAATTGATTTATCAAAACAAAATTATATACAATAGTGCATGCTTGTGTTACAGAGAAAATCCATGGTGTAAACAGAGTCTATGATTATGTCATATAAATAGGTGAAAGTCATACCAGTGAGGTTGATCGAGCTACGCCAATTTTGAATTGACGAATGATGTTGCCGACTCCACGTTGTTAAACAAAATCGAACCTGTTGTTTGTTGTTTCTCATCAGTCGATGGAATCTTCACCTTTTGACTGGTGAGCTTCACAACTTGATCCTCCAGATCATGAATTTTGGACTGCAGCATTGGCACATCAAGGTAATACCTTTCTAACCACGAGCCACACTGGTCACATGGTGGAGTAGCTGGTTCGGATAGAACAGGAGGGGGTTTCGACGAGTTACCGGGGTTTTCACAAGGCATTTTGATGCCAGGATAATTAGGATCATTTAGCAAACAAGGTGGCAAGTTCTCCACAAAATCGTATGCGGGTTTATCACACAGACCTTCGGAATAGGGATACTCGCTTGCTAGGAAACGTTCAATTTCCGAGTCAGAATCTTCACTGATCACAATAGGGTCAGGATCGACAGGAGGTCTCGGTTTGTTTCTTTCCATGCGAGAGATTAACCGTGCGTTCTTCTTACCTTTAAAATTCGCATCAGGTTTGGTCTTAGGATTTTTAGCCACGGGTTTACCATTTTCCACATCCTTGGTGACAGAAACGGGTAGGTCAATCGGTGGTTCAGATAATGGTTTAGGTAGCAGAGCACTGTAAGGGACAGGGGGTACTAACTTGCTCTCGCTCACCATAGGTTTGTCAACCTGTGGTGGGATTGAGTCTTCAAACTTATTGCGATAAAGAAAGTCACTCCAACAGTCTTGGCGTAACCTCAAATGACAAACCACAAGCATTTTAATTAACCCAAAATGAAATAGGTTGTTGTCGACCTGGCTTCGTTTGTATCTTTTTGACATTTTAAACAGACTCCTATGCAAGTAGTAAGGCATGTTAAGCTCATAGCCCATGAAAACCATAATTAGCCGAAGGTGGTACAGGAAAACGAAACCATATCGGCCCTCGCATGTGATGAATTGCTTGGTTATCATCAACAAGTCGTGCCATCGTTGCTTTAGTATATTTGCGGGCAAACCTTTGTCATAGGAGCTCACTCTTTGTGACTGGAAGAGCAATGTCCATGGGACATCTTCTACTTTACAATTTTTCGACCATCTCTGTCCGACAGCAGGCAGACCGGTAGCTAGACTGAAAAATTTCTCATTAATTTCCAATTGCACATCCCCAACCTTGGCTCGACAGCCATCAAAGGTTAATGCAAATTGCTGGGCCACGCTAGGGTTATAACCATCAAACTTTTGTATGAACGGGAGCCATCCAAATTCCTCAAGGTCATTGTAAGCACCGTCAAACATCAACAATGCCTGGCAACCATTGGGTTCAGCCCTTACGACTGGAGCCATGGTGCGGGCGCATGGTAGGGTTCGGATTAAACATACAGGAGAAAAATCATTTTGGCTAATAGCTATGAGAACGATGAAAGGGGAGGTGAATCAATATGCACGTGCGAAGGTGGTGGGTTAGTTCACCGCCATGAAAAACATTAATGGTAGAGTACAACAATGTCCCATCAATCATACCATGAACCAAAATATTCGGCCATCCCAAGATTCAAACGGCGAATGATAATATACCAATGCGCCAAACTATGGTTTGAAACCATGAATATTGAACGTAAAATCAAACCCATAAAATCAAAATCCAAAAGTTTAATCAATGCACCATTGTAAAACTTCAAACTATTTCCATTCAATACAAAATCAAACTCATATGTTACCCATGCGCTTTTTGCATAATCAAAGTTTATAAAACATGATAAGAGATTTCATAAAATCAATAAGCCAAGAGGTTATAATAGTAAGGATTAAAACAAAATCAACCATAACTCTTATGGAATCAAGTATAACTCATAAATTCACATGCTCAATACCTTATCAATCAAATAAAAGCCAAGTTGTGCAATCAAAGCAAGAATGTCATAGTTTGAAAAATGTCCTCAGCCACATAATAATAAACCAAAGGTAAGTGCCTTTCAGAATATCAATGAGCAGACCACGACAATTAAAATAACGATGGAGGAGTTTTCATGCTTTCAGTCATGAAAACTAAATTGAAACCAATTTGCAAACATCGCATGAAATGAAAATATCGTTAATTTGAAAATGCGACGACAATTTGAAGTTCAGAAGATGTAGGTGTAGGCAGCCTTTAGGGAAATAGAAAAAATTGAATTGGCTGCCAACATATAGCCCACGTCGACAAGGACACGTGGCACAATTAGATGATGACAAGTTTCAAGGTCAAGTTGGAATTTTAGGTATGCATAAGTCAAAAATATAAGTGACATGTGGTAGCCACTCGGCTAGTGCCACATCAACAATGACATCAGCAAGCCACGCCACTCCAGGAGTATTCCCTTTGGGGATATCCAATTCCTCCTAAGAGAAACTACCCAAATAGTTCAAGGGAGAAGTCATGAAATTACATTGGTCATAGATATAAGATCCTCTGGGATGAATCATGACTGTTAGATCAAGTGTAGTGGAAAGATAGAGTAAGCACAAATCACAAAGAAATGCTAATCATTGTTCTACTCTAGGAGCATTCTCGACCGTTAGATAAAAAGCAGTGAAAGGATAGTGTAAGGTGTAATAAACAACTAACAACAAGAGGTCACCAAATCTTTATGACTTATTTGGTAGGTAAACACTCTGGAGGGATTGAACTACCTCAGAGTTCTATTAACCCAGAGTCCCAAAGAGCCAAAGCTCTGAAGTAAGATATGATCATCTGTCGAGAAGGAAGATTCATGGTCGAGATCCTAAAATCCACACAATGAAAAGGCCATTAAACAAACATATTGTTGAGGTTGCATGGACTATCTACTCAACCACATATTAAGAAATAATAATTTGATCTACGATTAAAGAAATAATATGTACTTCAATGAAATTTGGTTCAGAAGAGTTGCAACGCTGCAAAGCTCAGATCCCCAAAATGTCGAAGTTCCAAAATGAACGAGAACTATTCATTGTGAAAATAAAACACGATCGTCTGATTTAATATACTCACTTCAACAAAATCCACTCCATAAGGTTGAATGATTGCAAAGGCCAGAAGTCTTTAAGGACGAAGTTATGAAGTAATGACAGTCATCCATCTCAACGTGGAATTAATACATGACCATTGATCTTGATAAGTGATTAAGCACTCATTTGGATTACCACTTGGTCACCACCTTTGGTCATATGGAATAGAGGTCCCAAAGATTTTCTGTGTGAAATTTAACACACCGAATGAGAATTGTATCCCGGTCAAGAAGGGACATTGAACCAGATACGATCTGGAATTTATCCCGATTTATCTTAAGTAATCCAACACTTGCAATGGATTAAAATGATAATAAAAAATCCTAGATCTGATCAACAAAAATTAAGAATGAAACAAAGAGGCATGGGATCGAGTTAAGAGAAATAGATCCATATCTTTGTTAATGGGTAAATCGATAAATGTAGACATCAACTAATCCGCCTAGATCCACCTGGATCTAGAACAAAACAAGACAAAACAATACGCTTTCCCTAGATTACGATCATTGAATTTAATTACCAAAGGAGGAATAGATAATGTACCTTATTAATCACTTCCTTATATCTTTGTTGATCCTCTTTTTCTCCAATGCTCCTGTGAGATCAGATCTGTAATAACACAAATGAACCAACGTGAAAGCAACAACAATGAAATTCAATGAAAGTCTATACATGTGATCAAGGAGTCATGTAATAACATATCAATCATTTTACGGTAAAGAGACATACCACCGTATTATATTAATGAAATATACAATATACAACCAAATTTCCTTGATGTCGCAAGTTCCCTTTCCGTGGCCCTTCGTTCTGACACACACATACATTTACTCTGACCTTTTGTATGAAGATTTCTCTCAAAAACTTGATGGATGAATGGAGACCTCAAGCATCACTTTGAAATAAGATTCTTCATAGTATTCAGCCTCTTCTCTCTTCAGTCTCTATGCTTATTTATGCTTGTACCTCTAACCTTTTCCATGAGAAGCCTATAATTATATAGGAGAAGATAAAGTGGTTAAAGAGATGAGGATGATCCCATCAAATCAGAGAATTCAGTAGGATCATAACCACATGGACACCACTTCATATTTCTAGAAGATTCCACTTCTAGAAGCTTCTAGAACTTCTTTCCTCTTTTAGTTTCAAAGCACCGTTGTGACCTACCTATATATCATCTCACGAAAATCCCATGGACTGTCTATAGTACAACATGCAAAAATTAGGGATTTCCACACTGTGTAAAGGGAGATACTCATGGCAGCCTTCCAAAAATACATCTTGCAAGGGTGGAAAGAGGTTTCTTTTCTCAGGCAAAATATTACATTGGGAACCTGAACACATGTTTATGTAACCATCATCAGGGTGACTAAAATAATGTGTAACAGGATGCCCCCCAAAGTATGAGACTGGAACTCAAGATAGCTGAAATACTTTGTAAAATAAGTGTGTATGTGTCAAGAACTAGGGGCACACCAATCAGGAAACTGCAAACAATCAAGAATATGTACAATATCATATCATGTCTGAAGTGGGCATCCCCATGTCCAGACCGTAAATGATTGAAGTCATAAATGTAGGTCATGGCCACCAATTTATACAACATGGATCGATGTCAACAAGATTCTTCATAGCCACTAGGAATACAATATGGATCCATGCATGAAAAACTGAAGTATGAACATAGCCATGAGACATATAAAGTGGATCTATGTGTCAAAACAAATCACAGATACTTCTTCACAACTTGGACAAAAAATGATGAAGTCCAGGGTCTTCAATCCATCGTCTGTTAGTAAAAGTATAGTCATGCAATTACAGATGTTGAAGTCAAACGTGAATAGAAACCACTTGATTACCAGTCATTAACAAAAACTGTTAACAAGTGGGAGGGAAATCACCATTGATGTCAATGAATCCCAAGGTACCCCAATACAATCCAACAAGTGTGAATGAATGAATTGAAGTCAAACACTTGATAGAATCTCTCGATCGGGGATCAATGATTTAGATCCACTATTGAAAGTGAAGAACCTACCATTGAGGCATGCAGGCTCTAAGGTACTAAATAATTTATAAGACTTTTTCCTGGATAATGAGCTGAAGTCGACAGGAAAAGGCTCATCATAGGAGGGCCTTGATGTATCCCCCATAAATGACATGAAATAAGTAACATATTTAGGGTAGATCAAAATACATATGTGACTTGGGACTGACACGGGGAAGGACGACATGGTAATAATGGACAATTGTAGATGGCCGACTCGATAGAAGGTTTCGACTGAACTTCTCTTGAACATATGAATGACACGACAATGATCTTGGCAGTATTGACTCAAAGACGACCCAAAATATGAACTTCCAGAAGGTCATACAAGAGACAAACGGATTACCCAACCTAGGTTCAATATGATGAAGAGGGGTGTCATTTTCAAGGGAAGTGCTTACTGCCATTAATACAGATACAGAGACACATTCCTTTCCCAAATTTTCCTCCACCATTTTTGGTGAGTACCTCTTTATTTTTACGCAAGCTTGAGGAGGATAACATATGCTTGTTGATGTAAGCTCATCCTTCAGACGAGTCCCTTGGAGTACATTTGACGAACCTTAAGAAGGAGTGTTTCGGTTCCGTATGGGCCTATCGATGTTTGTTTAGTGAGTGCAAAGATAGAAAACTCGAAGGTTTTTCATGATTATAGAGTTTGGAAAAACACTTAAAAGAGAACTCTCTCAGTTCCTTTTTCATAGAATAGTTCGAGAGAACTGAAAAAGTGATAAATTATCGCCCATCAAATGTTTTCTTCAAATAGTTTTATGAGCATGAAAAGAACAAGGTCGCTCGACAATCTTTTTGTTTTTAAGGAGCATGAAAAGAGCTTAAAGAATTCTCCATAAGTTTCGTTATTTTTGTATTACCATGGCGAGTACGAAAATATGAAAAAAGTATACTCGGTTACGTTCTCATTGGTTTTCGAGCCTGATAACAAAAAAAGACTATGCTCGAGGTTTTTCTAAAAAGCCTTAAAAAGTAATTGTACATGCGACAAAAATATAACAAATCATAAAAACTGTCCATAATTCGTTGTCCAAAGTCCTATATTTATTCCTGCAAGGAACAAAACACTTACAAGACCTTTAGAGTTAAAGGTTTTTTGACCAAAATGTATTTATATACAACAAAATATTAGAAAAAATGATAAAAAAGTAATAAATAGAAGTAAAAAGTCTTTTTCACCATTTTATTTTCACTTGGTCAAAAACTTACCAAAAACCCTTGTTTTGTACCTCAACTTTGATGACGGATTGCGGAGGCTACAAGGGAGCATTCCATGAATGAATTGTGTAAAAGAGGTAAGAATCTCATCTTCTATCTTTTCAATGAATTAATTTTTGTTTTTGATGATAAAAAATCAAGATTTTGTCATGATTTGGGACTGCTAGTCATGCGTTGGGGCCGCCACGACTGGCCTATAACATGCCCTGTGGAAATTAATGATTTCTATAGGTGCGTTAAGGAGCACTCATGGAAATTCCACACTATATTTGAATTTTGGTCGCAGCGTCCGGAAAACTAAAAAGAAAAGTGAATGTTGACTCAATAAAAATCTCAAAAACTCTTGAAAAGGTGTGCTAAAGATATTCTATTCTTCCCATGCAAGTATTTGTTTGCAAAGATGTTGGAATGGAGGGAGAGTGAGCATGAAGAAGATTATCTTATGGCTTTAAATGATCTGGGGGCTGTGAATTCCCTCTGGCAATGTGGTCTATTAAAATTCTTCAAAGTTCAGGGCATGAGAGCTCAACGAAGATTACTAGAATATCTGGTTCATATGTGGGATTTAGAACAACAAGTGTTCCACGTGGGGGTTCATGTCCTCTCTTTGGATATTGAGGATATTTATTTCCTAACAAGGTTGTCACATCGTGGGGCACGTGTGACTTTGATAGGTGGTCGAGGTGGTGGATTTCCCATGAGTGAGTACATTTGTGAGCATTGTGAACTTGACGCCGAAAGATGTAAAGGAAAAGTAGAAATTCAAGGTGTGAGAGATTTGACCCTCAGAACCATCTTCTTTACTATTGCATAGATGGCAGGGAGTGCTTCACCACACATGGAACTCCAAAGTTACTTCCAATATGCTATTGAATGATTGGAGCCTCAAGTATTCAATTGGTGTGACAGTCTATTACGCAGTAGGAAAATGCAACTCACGAAAAGCAAGAACGGGGACCTCAAACAGTTCGGTTATGGTTCTATTTTAGTATCTTTCTTCATCGAAAGAGTTCCACACCTACGCCTGCAGGTGGAATGGGGAATACCAGCCCCAAGAGACCCACGAATGAAAAGATGGTGTGATCTGATGACACGACATGTGGTGGGTCGAATTGTGAAGTATGATGATGCATTCTTCAATTGGTTGGGACCGCAAATCTTGATGATTGACGATTATGCTTATGCCAATATAGACTTTTGGGGTGATCCAGATTTGGTTCTCCCTGATGGATCTCAGTGGGGAGATCTAGGTAAGAAAGGCATTTGTGTTTTTACAATGTTTTTATGAGGTTTTAAAATATTTAATGTTTTTGTGTTTCCAATCGAAAGACTAATAAAAAAAATTTGATCATGCAGATGTAGGGCCACATCGATCCCCAGGGTATTCTCCTATTCAAAGGTGAGGAGAGGCATGCGTAGAGGCTGGATGGGATGCTGAGAATTATGATGTGATAGAGCAGAACCTGGAAGGCTTGACGACATACATCCCTGATATATCCATCGAGGAGATCCCGAGGCATTATCAACTCCATACTGTAGGCGTATCCATCTGACTTAGTCGGTTACTACGCAAGGTAGCGAGAGCAGTAGTATGCTATCACGAGAGGCATACATGAGGCCATTTTGTACGGGCCATGGGATCTATATTTTTATATTTTGACCTTCG
>ML782995.1:176504-194407 GCA_009831015.1 Picea engelmannii
ATATATATATATATATATATACATGAGGCTTTTACCGATTTACTCTGCTCTTTGTACAATATGTGAAATGTGATTGGAATTACAAATGTTTCCGATGTTTGTCTAATACATAATTAGATAGAGCATTAGTTAATGTATTTAGACATATAGGAATGTGTTGGTATTCAGTATAATTGAAATGATGTTCCAAGAGGTGGATTCGTAAATATACCCATAATAGAGTAGGGCTTTGGATAGTATATACATTGTTTAGTTGTAGAACTACTAGTTGCAAATCAAGTCATATAATGAAGCGAAGAATCCCAAGATAAATAGCGCTACTCAATAATTCGATGACCGTTCTATACTCTGTGATATTATTGGTTTCTCGACTGAGACAAACACCTTATAGACAAATAAGTTCGTTTGAGGGTGCATAGATTGCCCAAGTAGCAGAAGCTAAATTCCAGGTACTACAGCTAGCACCATCGGCGAAGCCAATATGAGGTAGCGAAAACGCCGACATATGGAGACCAAACACAAAACAGGGTAAGTCGCTAGGGGTAAAAGTTAAAAACCAGAAACACACTAAAGACACACACACGAGTATGATACAGTAAAAATACAAGTGCTTATGCCGAGATAGGCTAAGCATAGTACTTCTTCAAGTAAATTCCATTTTTGGGTTCACTCAAAGGAGTTCCATCGTAATCTACTAATTCATACGCACCCTTCTTTAACACTCTTTTAACAATATAAGGGCCTCGCCACATAGCATCAAATTTTTTGGCTCCTAGAAAATCATGATATTGTTCATAGAGGAGAACTAGATCTCCTTCATCAAACATGCGTGGCTTGACATGTTTGTCATATTGGGATTTTATGCATTTCTTCTAGGTTTCAATAACTAGGGTGGCATCACGATGTTTTTCGTCCAATTGTGTAAGATACAACATATGTTCCTCCTCAATAGAGGTGTTTGGGAGAATTTGGATGGCTAGTTTTAACGATGGAATTTCACATTAAATCGGTAGAACAAATTCTAAACCATACACTAATTGGAAAGGTGTAAACTTCGTGGCTAACTTCATGGATGCCCGATAGGCCCACAATGCTGAGAAAAACATCGTGTGCCAACTTGTTTTTTGAATTCCAATAATTTGTCGAAGCATGGTAATAAGTACTTTGTTTATTGATTCGACTTGGCCGTTGGTATGTGGATAGTAGGTGGTTGCATTTTCATGTCGAAGACCCAACTTATTTGTAAGCTCAGACATCATAAAGTTTTGAAAGTGACTACCATGATCAGTGACGATAGCCTGTGGGATTCCAAATCGTGTAATAATGTGATTGAAGATGAATATGGATGCAATGTTTCCCGTGTTGTTGAATGTAGGCATCGCATCAACCCATTTCGTGAAATAATCTACAGCTACAATAATATACCCTTTCCCCCTAACCAAGTGAGGGTGACATGTCATGAAATCGATGCCCCATTTAGTGAAAGGTCCAACGGAAACTACAGGATGTAAGGGAGTGGGGTGAGATCTTATTTTGTTGTTGTATGTTTGGCAAGGATGGCATTTTTGGACGGCGATAATACAATATTTGAATAAATAAGGCCAAAAATATCTAGCTCGTAAGATATTTTGGGCAATAGCATACCCAGACATGTGACCACCACATGCTCCAGAATGGCATGTAGAATTCTTGCAGAAACCCCGATAGATCTAGAATTCTAGTTAAATTGAACACATGCAATTTGCTGATATTCAAGAGATGAGAGAAAAAAATTTCTCCATAAATCAGAGAATTATATTAATCAAAAATTAATATACATGAGAAACCATCCTCAAAAAGAAGAGGAGGTGAATATATAGAATTTCCAACATAGAAATTCTAGTCAAAAAACGCTAGAAATAGCTAAAATAGGTGTCATAAGCTAAGGGAGACCACATAGTTCGACCTAGACCAATAAATATACATGTCACACACTCATTAATGTCCACAAGAGTCAATTGATGCACATTATCTCACTTAAGCTCACTTAACTGACAAGAGAAGCAGTTCCAACTTACTTAACTAACCCGAAATAATAGTTACTAATAATAGTAATGACAAAAATCATTAATTAAGGAATAAATATCTCACTCAAAGAGGAGGTGTGAATTCCCCAATAATAGATGAGTTTTTTCATGGGGGAGTTGGAATAAATCATGAATAAATCAAGAAAATCAAGAATAAATCGAGAAAATCAAGAACCGGGAGTTGAGTCTTGATCTAAAATTAGCAGTTTTCCCTAAAATCTAGGGATGAGGTGCCCTTCTTCTCTATGTGGCCAAATTATGTGAAATAAAGTGTGATGGCATGTATTAACCAAGATCTAGGAGTCTAATATAGGTATAAACTAATGTAAGTTAGGGTTATGCTCTAACACCCCCCATTAAGCCTAACTGAAATGACAAAAAAATTGAGTCCCAACAACTTGGCCACTTTAGGTACTCATTACATAAAAGAAATCCCCATGAAAAGCGGAAAGAGGGAAAACCTCATGGGAAAAAACTACTCCCCCCAGAAGAGGAAAAAAAAATGCTGAGTGGCCAAAAGTGACCTACTCAGTTGTCTTCACCACTCCAAGCATAGCTCTTAGTTCTGAAAATTTATTTTCAGTGAAGGACTTGGTGAAGATGTCTACAACCTGCTGCTTTGTGGGGAAGTAATGTAGTGAAATGAATCTGTCATGGATCAGCTCATGGATGTAATGCATTTGATGAACTTCCCATCGGAGAGAAGCAACAATGGCCAAAACTAGTCGAATCGAGTCCATTTTTGCAACAGGTGAAAATGTCTCTGTGTAGTCTATGCCATGTACCTATGAGTATCCTTTTGCGACAAGTTGAGATTTGTACTTTCTCATCTCACCATATGCATAAATATTTGTTCGATATATCCATCGGCATCGAACAAGCCTTCTTCCTTTCGAAAGTGGAACCAAGTCCCATGTGTTATTGTCCATAAGAGCAGAGTACTCTTCATCCATGGAAGCCTCCCAGAGTGCGTTTCCAGCAACATCATAGTGTGAATTTGGATCTGAACCAAGTGACATATAACAATTTATCAGCAGCAAAGGTTATTTGTAAGCCATGGCTTGAGGATCCCCAAAAAATTGTGATCTAGTCCTTCTTGTATCCGCAGGATCATCGACTAGTTCACCCGCATCTTGCAGGGTTTTCTCTACCCAAGTTGGCAACTGATTTGGAGCAGCCATGACCTGATCCTCATCCTCTATATCAGACCAAAAATTCTTCTCTGATTTATTCTTTGAAGTGCTCAAATAAGTTTCCAACTCCTCCTCATTAGTGACAACAAGTGGTTCCTCGGCAGGGTCTTATGAAAAATCATGCAGTGATTCTTCTTCAAACTTCACACTTTGAGCTAGAATGAAATTTTCAGTGTGAGAGTCCAACAATCCATATCCTTTGAAACCTTCAGGATATCCAAAAAATATGCATTCAACACTTTGAGGCTCCAAATCCTTCCTCTTATCTGTCAGAATGTGAGCCCATGCTCGTGAACCAAAAAAACAAAAGTGCGACACTTTTGGTTTCTTACTGGTCCAACATTCAAAAGGAGTGGTGCCTTTGAGTGATTCATGAGGAACTCATTTCTGAATGTATTCTTCACAATTAATATCTTTAGCCCATATCTTGGGAGATAATGATTTTGACTGTAGCATACAATTGGCCATCTCTTTTAAGGACCGATTTTTCCTCTCCGCAACACCATTCTGTTGTGGTGTATATGGCACTGTGTGTTGTAGTTGTATACCTGCATCAATACAAAGCTTCTACACATATTTGTTGACATAATCCCCCCCATTATTAATATGTATTATGTTAATCTTACACCTAGACTCATTCTCAGCAAGTGCTTGTAATTCTATAAGGCATTCAAATACTTCTGATTTTAATTTAAAAAAAAAAACCCAAGTAAAGCGAGAGAAATCATCTATGAAGGTGAGTACATATCGATACTTACTGATTGAAGGCTACGGGAATGAGCCCGTGATGTCACTGTGAATCATCCCAAGAGGTGAAGAAGCTCTCCGTGCCTTCCCTTTGTAAAACTTTTGCTCTGGATGCTTGCCAAGAATGCATCCTTGACATACACCGCTTGTGAATTTAATAGCTGGCAATCCTTCTACCATGTTTTCCTTGTTGAGTTGATGCAAGTACTTATAGTTTAGATGGAAAAATATTTCATGCCATAACCTTATGATATCATTATATTTTGACATAAATACAGTGCTAATATATTTAGGAACAAAATGGGAGAAGAAATACAGATGAGAACCATGATTTGCAATTCCATGTGCAAGTTGTGAGCCTGTGGAAATGTTGGTAATCATTGCAGAGTCTGGAGTGAACTCCACCTTCCTTCCAGAGCCTGAATGAGTGATATGATATATCGGGAGAATATTTTTGGACAGAGAGGGAACATGAATCACATTTTTGAAGCATCCCCCTTCAAGATCAACAATTCCTTCTCCGCACACCTTTGCGGGTGTGGCATCTCCCAAGTAAATTGGGGATTTGGTGCTTTCTTCGATGGCGGAAAATTCATCTTTTGATGCAGCCATATGATTCAATGCACCTGAATCAAGGATACAAGATGATGGAGTGGATGTGATAGACATTAAAGCATGACCATCTCGTGCTGTCCCTCCCGTTCTTGTATCATCTTTCTTCTTTGGATTTTTGGGCACCGTGAGATTGTGTTGCTGCAATTGCTTAGCCATCTCATCGATAGTCTTCCTCATGCAATTTTATTCACGATGAAAACCTTTGTAACAATAGATGAAAAATTTTATTTCCTTATTCTTCTTACCCTTAGGCTCAGAATAATTATTTGAAGATTGTGCAGATCTCTCCTTCTTCGATTCAAGAAATTTACCCGTTCCTCTTTTCTTGTCTTTTCCACTGCTCTTTGGACCATTAGTAGCCGCAAGTGCTTGGTTCTTGGAACGCTTGATGGCACCCATTTTTACTAACTTATCTTTCTCTTGAGTCAATGCTGCAATTAAATCATTCAATGGAGGCATTTTCCATTTTTCCTGAGTCAATTTAGATGCTTGAAAAGATGACATAAATATGGAATATTCAGGGCCTAATTTCGAGAGAATTGAAAGGATGAGATGTTCTTCCTCTTTCGTGACTCCACATGCCTTAATTTCAATGAGGTGGGATTTGAAATTCGTGAATAATTATTTAAGGTTTCTGAAATGAATTGGACTTAGGGATATGAGTTCATTCTCCAGTTGATGCACTCTCATTGCATCCTGGTTGTCGAATAGTCCTTCCAATGTGGCCCAGACCACATCGACAGTAGTGGCTCTACTAACATGAAAGAGGAGATATCTGGAAATTGATAATCATATCAGCCCAATTTCTTCATATAATTTATTGAAATACTTTATCTTCTCCGCTGCAGCAGTCAGTTCTTTCTTCGTTCCCATTGTTACCCTATAAAGCCCTTTGCTTCGGAGGAGCAAAGATCTCTGTCTTCCATTCGAAGTAATTGAAAGGATTTAGAATGAGTTTTGTGGGTTGAGAGAGATGATCCATTTCTTCTTTCTGCACCTCCTGATGATCTATACCTGCAAATAAAACCATGTATAATCCACTAGATTCAATCTAGCTCTGATACCATGTAGAATTCCTGCAGAAACCTCGATAGATCTAGAATTCTAGTTAAATTGAACACATGCAATTTGTTGATATTCAAGAGATGAGAGAAAGATTTTTCTCCATAAATCAGAAAATTATATTAATCAAAAATGAATATACATGAACAACCATCCTCAAAAATAAGAGAGGAGGTGAATATATAGAATTTCCAATATAGAAATTCTAGTAAAAAAAAGCTAGAAATAGCTAAAATAGGTGTCATAAGCTAAGGGAGACCACATAGTTCGACCTAGACCACTAAAGATACATGTCACACACTCATTAATGTCCAAAAGAGTCAAGTGATGCACATTAGCTCACTTAAGCTCACTTAACTGACAAGAGAAGCAGTTCCAACTCACTTAACTGACACAAAATAGTAGTTACTAATAATAGTAATGGAAAAAATCATTAATTAAGGAATAAATCTCTCACTCAATGAGGAGGTGCACATTCCCCAATAATAGATGATTTTTTTCATGGGGGAATTGGAATAAATCATGAATAAATCATGAATAAATCAAGAAAATCAATAATAAATCGAGAAAATTAAGAACCAGGAGTTGAGTCTTGATCTAAAATTAGCAGTTTTCCCTAAAATCTAGGGATGAGGTGCCCTTCTTCTCTATGTCGCTAAATTATGTGAAAAATAGTGTGATTACATGTATTAACCAAGATCTAGGAGTCTAAGTTAGGCATAAACTAATGGAATTTAGGGTTATGCTCCAACATGGCAGTCATTCAAGGCGTTTTCAGCCTCATCATACGTGAGACATTGTCAAAAAACAGAGTCAACTCCACGATGATAAAGAGTATTACCAAGGATAATATATTTATGGGCTTGGTAATGTATGCGACTATGGTCAGTACTAGATAAATCAAGCCAGAAATTTTGAGTCTGGAGATATATAATGATATCTCCATACCAAAGGTTATGGAAACTGATCAGAAAAAGAGATTCATTGGGTAATGAATCCTCTACTACATTTTCCGTCTCAGGACAGGGAAGGTCACATATCAATTCAGCAAACACCAAGGATTTCTTGGACTTAGCATGTACAAACTCTAAGTCAAAATCCTAGAGTATCACAATCCATTTGGAGTATTTTCCCCCTAGTAACTGGCATGTAAGAATGTCCTGCATAGGGTTGCAATCAGAAATCACGGTGGTCTTGCATAAAAGGATATAGTGTTGGAAACATTGGATATCTTGAACAACTGCCAAGGCTAGTTTTTCAACATGTAAATACTTGGCTTCGGTAGTCGTGAGACTCCGACTCAAATAATAAATAACATGTTCGTCGTGAGAATCATCCTCTTGGACTAGAACCATGGTGATGGTCGAATCTGAAGCAGTGAGATAAAGGAAATAATTTCGACTATAATCGGGCGGGAAAAGTAGTGGGGTACGGTTTTAAGTCAATTTAAAAGAATCGAAGTATTTTTTGGCAGTTGTGTCCCATACGAATTCAGATCCTTTCTTTAAAAGTCGAGTAAATCTGAGCGTTAAATCAACGTAGTTTAGGATAAAACAACGTAGAAAGTTTTCCTTCCCTTGCAAACTTTGTAGCTGGAAAAGTGAAGAAGGAGGAGGGAGAATGAGAATGGCCTCAACCTTCAAAGGATCTACCTAGATCCCTTGATGTGACACAATAAAGCCTAAGAGTCGACCAGACTCCACACAAAAAACACATTTGTGTGGGTTTAATCGTATATGATAGAACCGACAACGAAGGAAAATGGCTCGGAGGTGGGTCAGATGATCACTACGATGCATGGAATGTGCTAGTAGGTCATCTAAATATGGTTGTACAATGTTCTTAATATCATGGAAAGAATAATACATAGCACGTTGAAACGTGGCACTGACATTCTTTAAACCGAAGGGTAGTTTCTGGTAGGAAAAAGTTCCCCAAGGACAAATAAAAGTGGTTTTGTGTTGTTCCACGGGTAATATGTTGATCTAATTATATTCGGAGAAACCGTCCATCAGAGAGAAGATTTCACTTCCGGTGCAAACCTCGACGATTTGGTCAATGAAGGGGGTGGGAAAGTTGTCTTTAGGACAAGATTTGTTGATATCCCTATAATCAACACAGACACAGATTGTACCTTGTTTCTTGTTGACCAGAACAATATTGGATACCCAATCAGTTAAAGCCATGGGATAAATAAAGCCAACTTTAAGAAGTTTCTCGACTTCCATATTGATAACGGCTACTTTATGAGGATGGGCCAGGTGAAGTCTTTTCCGGACGGGTTTAGTGCCCAGGTATGTCTTGATTTCATGTACAACAATATCAAGGTTAATACCAGACATATATTCATAGTTCCAGGCGAAGACGTCACAAAATTCTTGAAAAAGGGATTTATACATGGCAACTTCATCAGTGGAACATGAAGCTCCGATGTGCACATTTTCAACAACTCCATGTTTGATAGATTTGTTGAGGGGAATGGTGGATGAAATGTTGCTTAAGTTCCCTTCGTATAGCACATCATGGGTGGAGTCAAGAACCGAAGTAATAATGACAACGGTTGATAGAGTCGAAATCCATTAGTAACTCTCGAGGGTATGTTGTTCTAGGAAGAGAATAGAATGATGATGTCCATCATCCCAAGGAGTGTCCTCCATGGACATAACCAATATAATCATCTCATCC
Organism: Picea engelmannii; assembly: GCA_009831015.1. Lineage (NCBI taxonomy): Eukaryota > Viridiplantae > Streptophyta > Pinopsida > Pinales > Pinaceae > Picea > Picea engelmannii. The sequence continues at coordinate 184,873 of ML782995.1, forward strand.
GTGGGAAAAATTATGTGAAAAGGATCAGGAGCTGAATTTCCAAGAGAGGGGGCAGAGGGGGATGTTGATTGAATAGCTTGGTAAGCAGATTCAACTGAACTTAAGGGTATCTGGTCACCATAGCGAAGATAATCACTGGGTGTGGGTACTACCCACGGGTCAGAAGACACGAGAGTTTCACGAACGAAGGTTGGTATCATGTTGATCGGGGCAAGAAAAGGAGGTGGAACGTTGGGTGGTGGGATGGGGAAAGTACCCACTAGAGTGGAATCTTTTAGAAGACCCACACCGACATTCTCATATCTAGGGGGTGTCTTTGCAATGAAAGGTACATTGTTGGTACGTGTATCAAATTTAAAGAAGTCCAATTGGTCCACCATAATTACTTTTCCCTGATGTGGGAAACGTACGACATGGAAAAGAGTGGACACAACTACACGGATGGAATCGATCCAGCTATGGAAAAGTAAAAGGTTGTAATCGAGAGGAGCATCAAAGACCTCAACTTCAACGTTGACTATTTTTCCTTTTAACGTAATAGGCTTAAATCCAGAGCCATTAAAGGTCTTGAGTGTGTTGTGTGATTTGGTTAAGGGAGGAGAGTCGATGGCTTTCCAACAGGAAATAGACATAATACACATTGAGGCACCCTCATCGATAATTGTTCTACAAATGTTCTTGTCGGAGACAATAACTTGTATTTGAAATGTGAGTTGAGGGGGTAACCTTGGAATGTGATCTTCCAAGTCAAAGATTATTAAATTTGTATCTGTAGGGTCGATTCCACCAATAACTTTCAATAGTGCCTTCCGTTGTGTAGGAAAACTCTGAAGGACTTCGAGGGCTGACATTGCATATGGTGTTTGGGCCAGATCCTCTACGATACTGTAGTTCTGGGCAACACGCACATGAGGATTGAAAGTAGACTTTCGAACAACACCCTTTGGGGGAGGGCGAAGAACTGTATCTAGGATCGGTCATTCAAGATGAAGAGGACCATTGGTAGGTGGAGATAAGGGAGATGGTTGAACCAATGAAGGTGGTATTTTGTCAACTTTCTCCTTGGAGGAAGAATAATATTTGGCTCAAGTGGTAAGTGTGATGTCATTCTTCATTGAATCAACAATACACATTAGGACATAGGAAGTAGTGGAGGGGGAATATTGGTCATGAATGGCCAATTGGGCCTGCTGTTGAGAAGGGAAGAGTTGCGACAACACGACTGACGTAGGCAGTTTCGGGGTCCCTTGAAGGAACTTCGTAACCTCGACACATCTTGGACAATCCTTAGTGTAGTGATCATCGCCACAGATAAGACAAGGGTATCGAGGTTTGTGCTTATCCTTATCATCAACAGGTTGTGTTTTGGTCTTCACAGATTGCAGATTATTTTTATCCTCCTTATTCTTACCCTTCCCTTTTTTATATTTATTCTTTCCGGTAGGGGTAGATTGAACACAGTTCACCTCAAAAGTCTTGCCGGCGGGAGGAATAGGAGACAAAGGATGTTGAACATTAGAAGCAATAGACTTGGGGTTGGTGGTAGAGGCTTGTGCAGAGTGGGGTTGGCCATGGAAAGTGCCAATCGCACCATCAACTGCATGTGAAGTAGCATGTGTAGTTGAAGTAGCGGTAGTAGAAGGACAAGGTGCATTAGGGAGTAAATCGTAAAGAGTACCCATTTATGAGTAAACAAGGTCGAGGTATTGAGCACGACTGATTGCCTGTTCTTCTGTGACAAATCCACCCATGGTAATGTCACGAGTGATGTCATTCACTAAAGATTCCATGAACCACTCTGCCAACAACTGATCGGGAAGCTCGAGTTTGATTAGATGTCATCTTCGTCGCCACTCATGAATGTGATCAAAGATATGAGTGGCTTTGGTTTGTTTGAAAGAACTAAAAATTCCATTTCTCGTTTCGTAACGGATTGGTAACTAGTAGTGGGTGAGGAAATCCATGGTGAGGGTGTTAAAGTTAGTCAAGACGCCTCGTGGTAATTCTATATACCACTTCGCAGCTGAACCCGTGAGAGTTCACTGAAAAAGATGTAATCGAAGAGAGTCATCCATCAAAGAGTTGGATGAACACCAAAGGTGGAAAGTCATTACATGATTGTTTGGGTCCTGTCCTAGTTTACCATCGAATTTAGGAATGTCGGATGGTAGTTTGGTCGGTATTACGGGCCATTGAGGAGAGTGATTGATAGGATCATTTAAAATTCTAGATAGACTAGGGAGGTTCAGGGTGGCTAAGAAGGGTAGCTATCTATTCACGTGGGGGTACTGGTGACTTTGGGGAGGAAGTCCCGTAGGTATACCAGCAGGATCATAAGCAGTTTTCATATAATCATAAGATCCAGGCAGATTCATTTGTTGGTGTGGAGGCATGTAACTTATAGGGTTGTATTCGTTAGGGTTGTTCCCTTGACTAGGGACATTGGGTTAAGCATTCAAACCCAAAATTTGATTGGATGGACCTGGATATGGTTGGCATGTACTAGGGGGTATGAAAGAGTTAGCTTGAGGTTGTTGCCCCCTAGTCGGTTGAGGATTATTTTGGATAAGATAGTTCCAATACTGGGCCAAGGATGCAGGTATGTTCTTTCCATAGGGTTGGGTATGTGGGGGTTTCCCTCCAATGGGGGTTGCGTCTAATTGGGATTTGACCTCCAAAAGGGGATTGCGTTTGGCCTCTAGGCTGGAATTGTCCACCAACATAAATCTGGTAATTAGGTGTGAAAGACTAGGTGGTGCCACTAGGGTCGGTTCCTCCGATATGGGATGGAAACAACCCTCTGGAAGGGGGCCAAGGAAGTGTAGGAATAAAAGTAGGAACAAGATTGTGGCCATAAGGAGTGGAAATGCCAGTAGTTCCAGACGGGACTTGTGTAGAAATAAGAATAGAAGCATTCAATGCATGATATCTGGGAGGAAGCGCTGGGGTGAATTTGGGCGAAAGAAGCGTTCCAATGGGGGCTTGGCTAGCCACTGTATTCCTGATGGGAGTAGTCGTAGTATTTTGGACCATTGTAGAATGGGGTGTCTAAAGGGGGATGGTTGAGTTGGGATATGCCGAAGGGGTGTTGGAACCGTCAAACAGGTAGGCAGTCGTAATGAGAGTACTTTCTATATCAGATGTTTCAGGAAACTCGTACTCGGCGAAGATATCGACACTTGTGCCGGGGCTGAAAAGATCCCGTCTCAGAATGTGAGGAGACCTAAAAGGATCCTGACCTTCATGGCCTATGAAAGGTCCAGTTGGTACTCCAAAAGTTTCAACAATAATATCTCTGGAAACATTTACTCGAAGATTACGTCTCTAGAAACTGTGAGGAATTTGAGAGGTCTCTAGAGAATCAGAGCCTTCCACTCATGGAGTGGCGGTGTCTTGGACCTCACTCTATTGAGGAGAGTCCTCCAGTGGGTTGGTAGGCAAGGGTTGAGAGGAAAATCACTCTCACTAAATTAAAATCCTTCATGATAATGTTTGAATAATAATAGATATTATTGATAATTTAAAATGAAGAGGTGTGATGGTCCAAACAAGGGACGCATTTCTTCATATCCCACACCAGTTACTAAAAGAGAGATTGAGAGTTTAGATCAAGAATTACAGAAGTCAAACAATTTAATTGAAATCACTGAGATCATGTTATTTGACTTAAAAATCAAAATAGAAGAGGCTAGAGTGACTGAAGAAGTTCTAAATAGTGCACTTGCAGAGAAGGATAAGGAAAATGAAGGTTTAAAACTTGAAGTAGTTTTATTGAGAAAGAAAGTACAAGAAAATAATATGAATCATAGTTCTCAAGTATTAGATCAAATTATCTGTAGTCAAAGATCAACTTATGATAAGACTAGAATTGGGTATAAGTCTAAAGTTACTAATACAAGCTCTAGTTCAAGTTTTTAAAAAGTAGGTACAAATAATACAAATGAGAAAAACACGTACAAGAAGAAGGGATCAGAAAAACAAGAAGATAATTAGGCTTCAATAGTGCATAGAAAAAGTTTTGGCAGACATCAAAATAGGTTTGAAGGTTACTGTTTCTTTTGTTATAAGTATGGACACAAAGCATCTTTTTGTAATGTTTTTTCAAGAAACATAAGTGCATATAACAATCATGGCATATCTAGATTTGAATATGAAAGAAGACATGATAAATCTATTCATAACAATGTGAACAACTCACATACCATATTTGAGGCTTTGAAAATTGAAGTTGAATGCTATAGGTGTAATAACTTTGGACATATTTCAAGAAATTGTCCAATGAATTTTCAAAAATCTATGATAAACCAATACACAAATCATAAAACTAGTTATTGGAAAAGGAAAAATGATCATTTAGAAATTGAAGAGTGAAAAATTGCTTTATAAGATGATCATAAAGTTAAGTTGTGTGTGGACAGTGGATGCTCAAAACATATGACAAGAAGAAAACAAATCTTTGATTCTTTGGATGAAAGAAAAGAAGGTACAGTCACATTTGGTAATGAACAATCAACTCGAATAGTTCGAAGAGTCACTGTTTGTTTGAACAAAGACATAATGGCTGAAAATGCTTCATTGGTTGAAAATATGGAACATAACTTGTTGGGTGTAAGTCAAACATGTGATAAAGGGCACCTTATGATATTTTATTCTAAACAATGTCAAATCAGGGATGTTAAAACAAATCAGTTAGTTGGAACATCTACAAGGACATCAAATAACATATACATTTTAGATGAGAAGGATGAAAATTGCTATCTTGAACATGAAGATGAAAGATGGTTATGGCATAAAAGACTTGGACATATTAACTTTGAAAATTTGATTCAGCTAAATAAAAAAGAGGCAATAATAAGCTTACTTGTTATAAAGAATCTTTCCAACTCTATTTGTAAACAATGTCAACATGGTAAACAAACTCGAGTCAAGTTTAAAACAAAGGAATATTCTACAACAAAACCTTTGGAAATAATACATGTTGATGTATGTGGACCTATGAGGACAATAGGTCTAAATGGTGAAAGATACTTTTTGTTGTTTGTGGATGATTTTACTCGAATGACTTGGTTGTTTTTATTAAAAAAGAAGTCTGAAACGTTTAGTTGCTTTCAAGTTTTCAAAGAATTGACTGAAAATGAAATTGATATGAAGATTAACTGCTTAAGTTCAGACAATGGAGGAGATTTTGTGTCAAATGAATTTAACAATTACTGTAATGAAAATGGAATTAAAAGACATTTCTCTGTTACAGAAACACCTGAGCAAAATGGTGTTCTTGAAAGAAAAAAAAATTGTTATGGAGATGGCAAGAACAATGTTAAATGAGTCTAGATTGAATAATATATTTTGGCCTCAAGCTATTCATACTTTTATACACATCTTGAACATAAGTTTACTAAGAAATAATACTGATAAAACACCCCATCAATTATGGAAAGGAAGACCAACAAACATAAAACATTTTAAAAAATTTGGGAGTAAGTGTTACATTAAAAGAATTGATAAACATGTGGGAAAATTAGATTCTAGAACTGATGAAGGCATATTGGTTGGATATTCATGTTCAAGAAAGGCTTATAAATGTTATAATTTCATATTAAGAAAGATTGTTTAATCTATAGATGTAAAGTTTGATGAGTCTTCATTTTTGAAGTCCAAATCTAAACAAAAGGATCAACAAATACATGAAATATATGGCAAACATAAGATGGATAAGTAAGTAAGTGAAACATAAGAAACTAAGACTTATAATAATGAATAGTTAACTTCTACATCAATACAGGGAACAACTCCATCCAAAATCATAACTCCATCAAAGACTCCAAGCAAAAGAATACAGAAAAATCATCTTGAAGAACAAATCATTGGTGACATAAATTCAACTGTTGGAACAAGAAGTAGAAGGCTAGAATCCACTTCAGCCCATGAACAAGTATCATTAATTTCTTTGATTGAACCCAAAAATATTGAAGAAACAATTAAAGATGAAAACTGGATGAAATCAATGAACAAATAGATTAGTCAAATTGAAAAGAATAAAACATGGGAATTGGTTCCTATACCATTGAACAAGAATGTTATTGGGAATAAATGGGTTTTTAGAAATAAGATGGATGAAGCAGGAAAAGTAACAAGAAATAAAGCTAGATTGGTTTGTAAAGGGTATGCATAAGTAGAAGGAATTGATTATGGAGAAACGTTTTCTCCTGTTGCAAGAATGAAATCTATTAGGTTGTTTTTAGCCTATACTAGTTCTAAAAACATTAAAGTTTATCAAATGGACTAAAACAAGCACCAAGGGCTTGGTATTCTAGGCTTGATAATTACTTGAGGTAGGAAGGATACAGGAAAGGTAACACTGACAATAATATCTATATCAAATAAGAGAATTATAGCTTGGTCATTGTAGAAATTTATGTAGATGACATTATTTTTGGAACTAATGATGAGAACCTTAGCAAACAATTTGTTGAATGTATGCAAAATGAGTTTGAGATGTCTATGCTTGGTAAAATGAAGTTTTTATTAGGCTTGCAAATTAATCAATTTGATAAGGGTATTTTCATTTCTCAAACAAAGTATATTCAAGAAATGCTTAAGAAGTTTCAGATGCATGATAGTAAACCAGTTTGCACTCCTATGGTTACTGGCTCTAAATTAAGTAAATTTGATGACTTTGAAGAAGTTGAGAAAACAATGTACAGATCTATGATTGGCAGTCTTCTCTATGCTACAACTACAAGACCTGATATTATGCATGCATTTTTTCAGGTTGGCAGATTTCAGGATCTCCTAAATCTTCTCATTTACTTGCAGTAAAAATCATTTTCAGATATCTTAAGGGGACAACAGAGTTTGGTTTTTGGTATCCAACATGTAATCATCTTGACTTACATGCTTTCACTGATGATGATTGGGAAGGATGTGTTGATGACAGAAAGAGTACTAGTGGAGCATCTTTTTTTCTTGATGGATGTCTTGTGAGTTGGTCAAGCAAGAAGCAATCAACAGTGTCTATGTCTACTGCTGAAGAAGAATATATAGCAACTGCAAATTGTGGTACATAGGTTATATGGATGAAAAAAATGCTGGAAGATATGCACATTCACTATGATACTCCTATTCCTATCTATTGTGATAATAGTAGTTCCATCAATATTTCCAAAAATCCAGTTATGCATTCAAAAACAAAGCACATTCCTATTAAATTTCATTTTCTTAGAGATCAAGTTATGAATAAAATTCTCAAACTGGAATACATTGGCACAAAGGATCAAATTGCAGATATATTTACCAAACCTTTACGCAAAATGCAATTTGAAAATATTCAAGATCAGTTGGGGGTTTTTGTACTGTAAGTTGGTTTTTCCATTAATAAAAAAAATTACAGGTTGCCATAATCTAAAGTACATATATATTATCAGATTGTTGGCATTGGTTTGCAGAGGTTGTTGATTCTGATATTTTAAAAGGGGAGATACAACAATTTAAAGTTGTTTTTATATAACCTCTTAGTCTCTTTTGTCTGGGGGAGTCACATATACTTATTAAAGACTTCTTAAACTTTAGCAGCATAAAGAAATTTGACAGTAATTCTGGTTATGGTGATTAGTTCAGAGGACAAAATTATACGTTTTTGGTGTTTTCTTCAGTTCATTTTTTTCATTGATATTGTTTTAATTGCTATACAAGTGGTCTTTTCTTGATATTTCACACTTTTTTTCAGACAAGGGGAGTAAGATGATTTTCCCTTTTCCATGGATGACAAAAGGAGGAGAATAGTTTTAAAGTTTTCCATCAATGCCAAAGGGGGAGTTTGTTGGCATGTAGCATACAAGTGTATAAACAAGGCATGTGTAGATGTAGTTGTCATTGATGGAAACTTCAACCACTTAAGGAATAAGTAGAAAAAGGCTCTGGCAGGGGTTTAGTTACTACCATTGATACCATATTTGACTCGTAGTTTAGTTACTACTATTTCTACCATCTTTGACACATATGATAAAAGTATCACCAAAATATTGGATGGTTTTCTACCATATTTGATACATATGTTAAATGGCTAAATGTATCACCAAAAATGTTGGATGGCTAAATGTATATAGTGGGTTCACTTCCAACATTAAAACTACAAACAAATCTATGGTGAAGGTTTACGCGGGTGTGAGAAATGGAGATCAAATGTTGCATATCCAAAGTGTTGTGTGAACAAGCATTTGAAAAAGAAAATCTCTAGGACTCTAATGGATGTGACCGCTTAGATACATGTTGCTCTGTGATTGCATCGGAGTTCAACTATGCCATATAGAACATCATTTCTTTTCTTAGCACGATGAGGGATTACATAGCCTAAGGACGAGGTCATGTGTTGGTATAAAGGAATGCCATGAAGCGCCTAAAGGCTTAAGTCAATAATTCTATTAGTTATATTTCAATGGTGTAGATACTTTGATGAACCCGATCGAAAGGTAGCTATTCATTACATTTTAACAGGGTAGATCAATCAATCAAACTTAATTGAAGAGAAGTTTGTACAGTTATAATCAGTTACAAATATTGAAACTAATTCTTGAAGGGGATTCAAACTGTTTTTTATATAGAACGCTTTCCATGAAGGATAAATGAATGAAAAAGAAGGATATTGAAGTGGAAGATGTAATTTTTTGATATTAAGGAGAAAATGTATGGTATCTCTGTATTTGAAAACGAATAGAATGAAAGATACAAATAGGTAATGAAAGAAGAGAAGATTGAGGAAGAGATGGAGATATGGAATTTGTGTAGAGTTGATTATAACAATGAGGGTAAATTAAATACAGAGGATATTCAGAGGTATGTAATTATTATATAAGTGTCAAAGGTATTGTCTTCAAAAATTGTAGAGTTCATTGAAATCATTGTGTATACGTATGTTCATGAAGTTCAAAGATTGAGTTACAAAGTCTTCAAAAACAAAATTGTATTACAGACTAGAATTGAATTACAGACTAGTTTTTGATAGAGATGATTTTCAAGACAGAGTTGCAGGCTTAAATTAATCAAAGAATAAACAGAGATGGTATTGAATCTATTTTGACAATGACTTGTTTTTTTATGATTACTTTGATTGAGATTGTGATTGCTTAAAGTCTAGAGGTTGGTACTTGAACATAAGGGTGGTAGGGAGGAGCAAGGTTAATTCAAGTTGGTACTTGAACCTAGGAAGTTGTGGCTTCCCTCTAATTGTTGCTAGAGAATCAGGGAGGAAGGTAGGATCTAGGGAGACTGACAGACTCATTGCAAGTTGAAGCTTGCATTCAAGAAGTAGGAGTTTTTTTTCAGTTGGTGCTGAACAAATGGAGGTTGCAGACTCATCTGAGCAGTTGTTGAGATAAAATATAATGTAAAGAGAAGTTAGTGCTTTCCTTACATTCAAAATAATAAGAAGAGGTTTTCCCTTTATGGATTTCCTGATGAAATGATTGTGCCATTGTCTATTTGATATGCCTAATTGTTTATTCTTATATACTTGTTGAGATAAGTTATTTATAAGTCA
>ML782995.1:194438-217674 GCA_009831015.1 Picea engelmannii
TCTGTCTGGTTCAACAATATATAAACGAGAAAGAATGGTGAGAAGAATGTGTCTCTAGAGTCTAGATCAAAAGATAAAAAAAAAAAGTAGAGTCCAAGAAGAAGAAATGATGATTCGTATGAAGTGAGGGTGGAAGGGAGGAGAATGGAAGGATTCATATTGTTTACTAAATAAAGTGTAACTTCAGGGAGTTGGTGCTTTTTGGGGTTGGTTCCCTAAAGACAAGGGAATTGGTGCTTCCTAGGGTTGGTTACCTAAAGATAAGGGAGTTGGTGCTTCCTAGGGTGGGTGCCCTAAATATATGTGAGTTGGTGCTTCCTAGGGTTGGTACCCTAAAGATAAGGGAGTTGGTTCTTCCTAGGGTTGGTTCTATAGAAAGGATTGGTGTCCTTCACTATTCTTCATAAAAGCCTTGTAATTCCTATTAGTTATATTTATATAATTGATTTTACATACAAGTCCATTGTTGATATATTGTGGTAATTAACAAACTATAAAAGTAATTTCTAATTGTTGAAAAAGGGTAATATTGATTCACCCCCCCTCTTAGTATTCCAACAATAACAACAAAGTCTCAATGGGTATCAAACCTTGGACCTCACACAAAATATTCGAGTAACTCCACAAATAATCATCTACCAACGTGCCACCAACTTTGGTTGGTTGTAACCATAGAGCATATTACAATTAACTTTCACCAAAGATTCCAGATGGAGGTTGGGGATCCCCACCCTATATAAAATGGCACCTAGATTGAGGAAAGGTATAGGGGTGTTCATTGTACAATTCATGGAATTCTATGTAGAGACAATATGATGCATTAGGATGTGTACAAAGANCACCAAAGATTCCAGATGGAGGTTGGGGATCCCCACCCTATATAAAATGGCACCTAGATTGAGGAAAGGTATAGGGGTGTTCATTGTACAATTCATGGAATTCTATGTAGAGACAATATGATGCATTAGGATGTGTACAAAGAGATGCAACAATGTTGGGTTTGTCTCATTTTGTGTGCCATTGAGCACCATGTCCAAACATAGTCATGTTTATATTCATTCCTCTTAGTTTTTTGAGCGGAGCATGATGGTGATGTTCATTTTGTGCTAAGATGTTGTTTATGAATATCTTAGTTTAGATTTCCTTGTATGAGAGTTTTAACACATTTTTAACCTGAGGAAAGGGATCATTGAGATCCTATTCAGAATATAGTTGAGTTTAGAGTCATTTTTCTTATACTTTTGAGAGGAATTCAGTAGTAACCTATGTTTCTAAGGTTCTGCAACAGAATTGAAGAGTGACTTCAAGATTGGCCTTGTAATTCCACTTCATTGTAATTTTTTACATTTGATATTAATGAAGCGAATTCTCACTGTTGAAAAAAGACCCAGAGATGTAACCCTAGAGGGGTGAACTCTGTCATCAAGTCCTATCTTCATAGTTATTTTATTTCCTGTTCTGTTATCTCTCATTATTATGCAATTTATTCATCATTTTATAATGTTTTGGATAAGTAATAGGATTCACATGTGTTATACAAACCTGTCAAATAGGATCAAGAATATTATGAATCAAGCTAGATGTTGATGTGTGTTTAAATAATTGTTTAACATCTAAGGATTTTCAGATCACCAATATAGGTGAAAATTTTCTTCTCTTGATATTTAGGGGCAATTTGGATTTCTTGTATCCATTGAAACTGTCGAGGAAAGAAAAATACTTCTTTATTGCTAATGTGTCCACAACCTAGTCAATAAATAGTAATGGGAAGTGATATTAATGTGTTGATTTATTTAATTATCTATAATATACTCAAGTTATCTATTTACCATTTTTCTTCGGTACCATGACAAGAGAAGAGATCCATTGGATATCAAAAATGGGATAAATGAAGTTAGTTGTAAGCAGTTTTTGTAGCTCCTCTTTGATATCTTTCATTGTCTGGTTCATCTGGCACTAAGGATGACGAATCATTCTGGATCCTTTATTAGTATATATATATATATATATATATATTATGTATGCACAAGTCATTATGGATCCCCTTCATGTCAGAGTAATTCTAGGTGATGGAATCACTATTCTTTTGCGACACTTGAACTAGACGCTCCTTTTGTTGGTTGGTTAGTCCTTAGTTGATTTCAAGGTTTTCCTTAGGCTAATCTCTATGGTTTATATAAGGGATCCTTGGTATCTTTCTTTTGTAGGTTCATGTTTGATTGATGATATGCTTGCTAAGGATAAAGAATACTGAGTTTCTGGTTGCATAATGTGCTCAAGAATATGTGTATTTCTTGAGGAAGAGAAAAAGGCTATAAAATCATTGATTTTGTTGTTTGTTTTATCTCTTATGGCTAGGTATTAATATATGGAGAGGACTTGATGGGATTCCCCTTATTCATCAATCTATTCTTTATCATCCCAAAGTGGTGTTTCTATGTTTATGTTGTGTTTAGCGAGAGGGTAGAGGGTTAATGGTTTGGTAGATGTCCCATGGAAAATGGTCACGTTGACTGACTAACGACTAATGTAGGAATCAATAGTGGCCAACCAAGGTCGTCCAAAGATTATAGGACACCCTCCCAGAGAGGTTTTGGGTTGTAGGACCATGAATTCAACAAGATATTCCCACGAATGTAGAGATATTACTACATGTTCTAGAATTCCCTCTAGTTTAATGGTTGATCTATCAGCGAACTGGAGGAAAGTGAAGGTTCCCCTAAGGCCTATAATATCTAAGGATTCCATGGTATCACATGCCATGATGTTGACGGTGGCCCCAAGGTTGATTAATGTGTTACTAATAAGTGTAATGTTGATTTTCACATTAACGCCCAGACTGTCGAGGTCAAAGTGTTGATTAAGATTGGTTGTCATTGATGTCAACCCTTGAAGAAATCCCCATAGCCAAAAGGTTTAGGTAATGGACCCAATATTGTCTTATGAAAATATGACTCATTATTTTTTTGTCATAGTTGATAAGAAGTAAATATGGATGAACTCCAAAGGGGTCCCCTTATGGTGAAAGCCCTCATAGGAAGACGCTTTGCAGAGTAAGAGAACCCATTCTTAATTGTGGAATAATGAGATGAAGGACATTGAATTTGTCAGGGAAACTATCCTACATGGATAGTGTTTGTCATACCATTTCCGGTGGTATGTAGAATGTCATAGAAATCCTCAGGGTTAGAGAGTTATGACCATGTGAAGTTGGAGAACCCAGGTTTGGGTAATGGACCCAAGTTTGTTTGATTGATAACCGTATGATTTTTTCTATATTTGAAGGGAATAATATTCTAGATGGATATTACATGTCATTCCATTTTTTGTGGTATGTGGAATGTCACATAAATCCTCACGGTTTGAGAGTTATGGCCTTAGGAAGTTGGAGGACCCTCATATGTCATCTAGAAGCCCCAAAAGGTCAAAGTAGTCAAAGTGGTTTAAGAGATTTTAAAAGGTAAATAATAAAGTGAAGTGATGAGTGTATTATAATTCAAAGTGAATACAAAATAAATTATTTCAATAATAAATTTAATGGAGAAATTAGAAGTGGGTTAACACTAAAATAAGGAAAGTGGGTCAATTGACCTATAAGATGTTTTTAAGGAACCTACTTGGAGAGTATAAATAAGAGGCAAGGCTCTCTCATTTAAATTACACTAGAGCATATTGAATATATATAGGTGTATGAGGTAACCAAGGATATATAATCCTAATTTTTGAGGGAAGGTGAAGAAAAGAAGGCTGAAATGCAAGGAATGATAAATTCTTTTGATGGTGCTTTCTAAGGTATGTTATTTACAGGTCATCTCCCCATTTTCGCTATAAATTTTTTTCTATAATGCTTCAGACTATGAAATTTCTATTCCATTGATAAAAACATACCGAAGTACATTGGGTAAAACATTTATCTTGTGGGTCGTTCTATTTTGGGAGTTATACTCCGTGGAAAATAAGGTTTGTGGCTAGTCCTGAAACTAGTAAAAAACATGTGTTTTGGGTAAAAATGTCATAAATTCTTCATAACATATACAAATTAAGTCAGACAAAATGTGTTGGTTAGGTTATAGTCTGTAGTATGATTTGTAACATATTCATATCAATTAAATGAATATTCTGTGTGGGGCACACTCTACAAGGTCGCTCTCTAGAATAAGCCAGAATTTAGCAAGGTGTGCCATTTTTTCTATAAATCCTTTTATGAGAGGTTCCAAGTAGTGACACCTGGAGGAATTTCATAAAACACACTTAATAAAAATGTGTATCAGTTTCAGATCTTTATGCATTACAGTTTCAAAGTTATGATTACTTCAAGTTAGGGTTCTTGACTAATCCAAAACTAGGCATGTGAGACTAAAGAAAAGTTTGATGAAAATGATAGTCTCGTGTTGTTAAAGTTAATGAAGGTTTGAAATAATGTGATCATATACACCAGGTCTATTACAGAGCCACAAATCAGATTTGTATGATGAAATTGATGAGGGATTTTGGTTGAGGTACATGTTGAGTACATGGTTGAGACAAGTAGTTGATGAGTTGGCACATATGTGAGGTGTATAGTTTATGATGTTGGTACATATTGATGAGTCATAGTTGATGAGTAGTTGATAGATGATTGGTACATACTTGGTACATGGTTGGATGCACTTGTTAGTAGTATTATTGACACATGGTTTATGGATGATGTAGCATACTTGTATTATCAAAAGCACATATTGATCTTGGTGATGATTATGAGTTGTTGTGTTATACTTAGTTGATGCACATATTTGAGATTTATCTTGGTGATTGATATTGGTGAGTAGATATGATTTGGTTGATAAAATGGATGAGACAGGTTGTTGTGATAGGTTGTTTGGACAAGTTGTTGTGACAAGTTATTTCTACAGGTTTGGTGCATGGTTGATGCACTTGTTCATGGTACAGGTTGAGGTATAGGTTGGTGCATGGTTGCTACACTTTTTTATGGTACAGTTTGATTATAGGTTGGTTGGTATAGGTTGGTGCATGGTTGATGCACTTGTTTATGGTACATGTTGATTACAGGTTGAGATATAGGTTGGTGCATGGTTGATGCACTTGTTTATGGTATAGTTTGATTATAGGTTGAGGTACAGGTTGGTGCATGGTTGATGCACTTGTTTATGGTATAGGTTGATTACAGGTTGGTGCATGGTTGATGCACTTGTTTATGGTACAGTTTGATTACAGGTTGAGGTACAGGTTGATGGATGTTTGATGCATGGTACAGGTTGTTTGGTACAGGTTTATATCGGTATATCTCACAGTGATAGTGTGACAGTGGTTCCATCATTCTACTTCTACTTCAGGGCAGTTGGACAGGGCAAGGACAGGTGGTTGTAGCCACCTTCCGGTTGTAGCCAAAGAACATAGGGGGTTGTAGCCTCCTTCTGGTTGTAGCCAGAGAATTGGGGAGTTGGAGCTGCCCTCAGGTTGTATCCTGAGAAACTAGGGGGTTAGAGCCTCCTTTCAGTTGCAGCTGGAAAACAAATGAAGTTGGTGCTTCAAATGAATGTAATTCTTCAAGACATATAAGAAAAAATATTTTGTGGTTTTCTCTCACTTTGGGCTTTCACGTAAAACACTGGTGTACTGTGTATGTGTATGACTGTTCATTTATTCATTCTTTATTTAATCTGTTGTTATTGGATGATAATGCTACATTTATATAACAGTTTAATTATATGGTTAAAAATGATTAAATTTCTCTATTACTGATTCACCCCCCTCTCAGTAATCCAGCACAAAGTATGTAGCTCCGAGAAATCCCCCTCATCATTGTGTCTGATAGTTTTCCCATCACATGATTAGTTTTGCAATCCTTTTGTTGCATACCAAGATTATTCGAACAAAGTTCTCTTACCTCCTTTGAATAAATAGGTACATCCTTAATTTCTTGAAATAGAGGTATTTTGACACACACATTTTTTATTTCTCATAGAAATCAAACATATGTTGTGTATAAGGTTCTTCTTGATTTATCCTCTCAGGATAGGGTGGGTCGTGTAGTGTAGGGTGGACAATTTTAGGTTTTGAAGGTTACTGAGATTGATTTTGTTCTTATTCTTCATTTGATACTTCCTCATTTAGATATTCGATGCTAATGTGAGGTTCATCCTTGGTTAGAGTCTTCGAATATCTAAGGTGAATATAATTATAGTCTAGGGAAGAGATGGAGTAAGTAGGGTAGGTTGCAACTCCAACGAATTGCATTTGTTGACCTATTCTACCATTATTTGGGTTAGGTATGATTTTTACAAGTAGTTGTTGTCGAGGAGGGGAGGATGTGGATGCATGCATTTGGGGAGGAGGAATAAGTTGCATGGGTGGCTATGTCATAGGTTTTTGAGGTCCTCCCATGGTGGGATTTCTCCATCCTTCTTTACATAACTAGTTAAGAGGGGGAGCTACCCATTATTGTGTTGGCATACCCAACAATTCAAAAGCATATTTCATTGAAGGATTAGTCTTGTTAGCACTCTATAAATTTTGTCTGGCTGATAGAAAAATGACTAAGGCAACTCTTTCAACCAACTTCAGAGCTGGGCACTAGCCTGCTCAACTCAGAGAGGGCTCTCTCTTGTCACTTGATATTTATTTAATGAACAATGGCTAGATTTGGTTTATTTTGGGGGGGTTTTATAAAATTTGTTGGGCAAGAAGAGGAGGGACACACAGGGCTATGGAGTTAAAATTATGAAATTGAATGAAAACAATGATCAGCCGATAGAACTCTCTAGAGGATAAAGCCTAAATGAGGCAATGAATCTGAGTTGTAACTTAAAATAAATCAGAGTGGTAAGAGGAAAGAGGAAACAAATAACTGCATCAGAGAATTACAGAAATGAATTCTGAATTAGCTAAGAAGAAACATACACAGTTTAAATTGCTTAAGCCGAGAGCATCACAAGACAAATTTTGGGCCTTTAACTCTCCAATTTAAACAGAAGACAATGTAAATGGAATTAAAGAAACACAAGAAATACATACAATGAGGGAATATAAATATCATATCATAGCCATTAGAATCCTTTCATAAAAAATTCAAAATGCTTCTGCATATGTATTCAATCCAATCCCAGAAAATTACAATGGAGTCCATAACCACCAGAATTGTGCCCTTGCCCTTCTGCCCATCACTAATACACTCAGAACCTCTAACACTTATACAATTCAAGTTCCTTTAGTGTGTAATTGATTACAATAACAGAAATGAAATGGTTCATCTTCTACAATGATTACAAATGATAGTTTTCAGGAAAAAAAATGTTTCATGATCCCTGCAGATTCCTCTGATGCTTCAGTTCCTTCCTCTGCCATGTTCTCTCTAAAATGTCACTTATACTCTTTCAAATTTAATCCCATTTATCCATATTCTCATTAAATATTTGGGAATAATATATTTGAAATAAAAATAATTCCCAAATATTTTTCTATCATGTAGAATTATATTTCCATAATTAAATTCATGCCCATGGTTTTTTAAAACCTTATCTTGTTTTACCAATTCACCATTCCACTGTAAAAAACATTTACTATTACAATTTCACGTAAAAAACATTTACTGTGTTATGTTTTTCCAATTTACGATTTCACTGTGAAAACACATTTACTGTGTGTTTTTTCCAATTTACCGTCTTTGGTAAAATACCTTTTATCTTCTTTTTTTACTCCTGTTAATCTTTGGATAAAGAATTATACAAGTCTTTCTTCATGTGCATCTTCCCATAAAAATATTTTGCATGGAAATAAGCATTAATGTCTTTAATTTGTAAAACTCAAATATTATCTCTGTAAACCCTTTTCACCGTGAGGAATTTCATTTATTGAAAATTCCATATTTTTTGTTGAAATGCACTCCTGGAAAAATGTCACACATTAAACATATGATAAATGGTTCATTTATTACATCGAGATTTGGCTGGAGTGGTTTAATCCAAACTTCTTTTACCTTCGATTTTCTCCATGTAAAAACACGTGTCCACCAAATAAACCACGGTAGTTTTTCCTAGCCTGCCTTCACATAATTAACCTCCTCTCTATTTCAATCCTAGATATGCATGCGCTCCCTCCATCCAACCTTTGAATTTTCCACATTATAAATTGAGATGCGTGCCCATGATATGATTTGATGTGATTCCATAAATTAAATATTGGATTAAATATTAATATAAATATCTTAATATAAAAATATTTATATTAATAATAATAAACCCCTTTTTTCTATTTTCTAAGGACTTTGGGAATATGAGGCTTAACACATGACTTTGTGGATAGGATTAGGGTGCTTAACAAAAGTAATATTTTTTATTTTCAATGGGAATATGAATATAAGGGTAAAAATGAATGAAGTGATTGAACTAAGGGATTTAGATAAGAATTAAGGCTAGGTATAGGCTTGGGATATTTGCCGAATTTTTTACTCATGGAGGACATGACTATTTTGGATTATCAGTTGAGTGGAGGATTTAGGTGATGGGAGTTTGAAGAAGATGATGAAAAAGTATTAAAATATGAGTTGAAAGATAACACAAGGACAAGATGCTTCGAAATATCATAAAATAATGTCGGGGGCCCTCCTTTTATACGTTCCTATCGATGTCGGGGATTGGGAAAAATGGTTTTGAATAGACCACGTTTTTCCCCAATGTACCTTTGATGATTCCACGTGTTCATGAACAAAACCATGGTAGTTTTCCTCGGCCCGCCTTCTAATAATTATCCTCTGCGTTGCTTCATTGCTCGATATGTGCCTTAGTCGTTGATATGGGCTACTTCAAAATCTATGATTTTTCGGGTCCTACCTTTCATGCCTCCACCATATTTTTCCATATGCTGCCATATGTGACCTTATCCCCCAAACTATCATGCTTCCATAGCAATGTATCTCTTTGCTAAATTTCCGAGACTTGGATCCTATCTGAAAATTATTATGGTGATAACATAGGCTCCAACTAGAGATGTTATTCTCCCCGTGAGGTAGAAAAGAACTCGTAGACCCGGTGCCTGATCCATTGGGATGATCCCAAACCATGTGTGTGTACCCTTCTCCTACCATGTGACCTGTGTCTGCTGAAAACCAAACTATGTACATTGCTCTCAACTGGATATTGAACACTGAATACACCACTAAAATCTGATTGTACAAACTACTGTAAATCCAAACTTAAAAATGCTTGACCAACAAGATTATTTGCATACTCTTATCTACTCTAAAACTGTTGAAATGAATACTTAATCAAGTGATTCTAAAGTGCCAATGTAACCAATCAAGCAATTGGCTTCCCTATTTTTCTCCAATCACATCTTTCTTAAGAAGGAAGACAAATGTAAAAGATGACAGCTGGAAACACAAGTTGAATCCAAAACCTGAACTTATGAATGAAACAAACTCCTCCTTCACTAAATACTATATTAGGATGGCCACAAGATCTTGAAAACCATGAAAAATCATTTCTTCTTGATGAGAAAAAACATAAAGACAATCCTCTTTCATAAGTATTTGTTGCTCTTGCTCTATTTCTTCAGTTCTGAGAACATTTTCAAATGAAATAACAGTAATAGGTTTTTCTACTCTTCCATGCATATCAAAAAAAACATTCATACATTCTTGCACATCTTCAAATATGACAGCCATATTTTGTGCATCAAGGCTATCCTCTTGTTCATCAAACAATTTTGATTTGGTTTCATTAAAATTCTGGAAATTTGTTTGAGGGATGCCATTTTGACTTTCAAATGAATTAATAGAAATAAGTTCTTTCTCATAATCTTCTTGCAAATGTGAAAAGATAACATCATGCACTATTTCAAAGTCTAGAGTTCCCATGGATGCACTTTCAAAACCATGATTTTCAAATGAATCAAATAAAACCACTTCCTCTTCATTATCTTTCTTTATTTCTGATTGAAAAATGGCATATGTTGTTTTGTTGCTTTCCTGAAACTCTATGTCATTTGTTTGTTCATTGCTTGAAGTTTCCATAGATGCGGTTTCAGAATACTCATCCATGTCTAGGCCACTTAGAATTTGAACAACCACATTCTTCATAGGGGAAGAAAGCCAACTTTGAAAAACTTTGTCTTGCTGAATATCTTCATCAAGTTTAGGAAAAGGAAAATGACTTTTAGCAACAATTTCTTGATCAACTTCATCTTCAACCAAAGGAGGGTCTATTATTTGTTGTTGGGTTGAATATTCCTAAAGGGCTTCTATGATTTCATCATTCATACACTCTTCATCTCCAAAAAAATAATCAAGTTACTTAATGAAATGTTCACAAAATTCACAACAATCTTCAAACTCCAAGGATGAAGAATTAGATTCTCCATACTGCTTAAAGAATGTTATATGGAAATATTTAAGAGAGTATAAGCTACCTGGTTTTAAACCTTCATAGCATAATCTTTCTCTCCCCTCTAAAGTATCCATAAACATTTTCATCAAACAATCCTCATAAAATTCAACCCCCAACTTACATATGTGCATGTGAAATCTAATAAAGTGCAAGGCAACATCATTTCCTTTACCATCTTCGAATTTAGGAAAATATTTTTGCCAATTTATGTGAGGAATATGATTTGAAAAGATAGGAATATGATATCGATTCAATGGAGCATACCTTGTAGATATTGAACTCATCTTTGAGAAGTGGAGTCACCAATGATGTTTTGGAAGATGGATTATGCATTGAGAGTGGAGTCGCCAGTGAAAATTAAAATTTTTGGATTCTTCTACCAGTGGAATCACCTTCAAACTGATTTTTTAATCTGTGGAGTCACCAGAGCAGGAATATAGCCAATATGTGCCTAAGTTTTTGTTGCTCTCAGACCTTAGAACGCAACCATGTCATTCTTCCCAAGGAAAATTTTTCAATTTCATCACCGACAATAGCCCTAGAATGTTAGCACTCTGTAAATTTTGTCTGGCTGATAGAAAACAATAGAGGTAACTATTTCAACCAACTTCAAAGATGGGCACTAGCCTGCTCAACTCAGAGAGGTCTCTCTCTTGTCACTTGATATTTCTTTAACAAACAGTGGCTAGATTTGGTTTGTTTTGGGGGGGGGTTTATAACATTTGTTGGCCAATAAAAGAGAAGGGACACACAAGGATATGGATTCAAAATTTTGAAATTGAATGAAAACAATGATCAATTGATAAAACTCTCTAGAGGATAAAGCGTAAATGAGGCAATGAATCTAAGCTGTAACTTAAAATAAATCAGAGTGGTAAGAGGAAAGAGGAAACAAATAACTGCATCAGATCATTATGGAAATGAATTATGAATTAGCTAAGAAGAAACATACACATTTTAAATCGCTTAAGATGAGAGTGTCACAAGACGAATTCTGGGCCTTTAACTCTCCAATTTAAATAGAAGACAATTTAAATGGAATTAAAGAAACACAGGAAATACATACAATGAGGGAAGACAAAACTCATATCATAGACATTAGAATCTTTTCATAAGCAGTTCAAAATGATTCTACATTTGTATTCAATTCAGTCCCAGAAAATTACAATGGAGTCCAGAACCACCAGAATTGTGCCCTTGCACTTCTACCCATCACTAATACACTCAGAACCTCTAACACTTATACAATTTGATTTCCTTCAGTGTGTGACTGATTACAATAACTAAAATGAAATGGTTTATCTTCTACAATGATTATAAATGACAGTTTTCAGAAAAAACATTTCATGATCCCTGTAGATTCCTCTGACGGTTCAGCTCCTTCCTCTTCCACGTTCTCTCTAAAATGTCACTTATACTCTTTCAAATTTAATCCCATTTATCCATATTCTCATTAAATATTTGAGAATAATATATTTGAAATAAAAATAATTCCCAAATATTTTTCTATCCTGTAGAATTAAATTTCCATAATTTAATTCATGCCCGTGGTTTTTTAAAACCATGTCTTGTTTTCCCAATTCACCATTCCATTGTAAAAAACATTTATTGTTACCATTTCACATGAAAAACATTTACCGTGTTATGTTTTTCCAATTTTCGATTTCACTGTGAAAAAACATTTATTGTGTGTTTTTTTCAATTTACTGTTTTTGGTAAAATACCTTTTATCTTCTTTTTTTACTCCTATAAATATTTGGATAAATAATTTTCCAAGTCTTCCTTAATGTGCATCTTCCCATCTAGATATTTTGCATGGAAATACGCATTAATGTCTTTAATTTGTAAAACTCAAATCTTATCTCCACAAAACCTTTTCACCGTGAGGAGGAATTTCATTTATTAAATATTCCATATTTGTTGTTGAAATGCACTACTAGAAAAATGTCTCACATTAAACATATGATAAATGGTACATTTATTACATCGGGTTTTGGCTGGAGTGGTTTAATTCAAACTTCTTTTACCTCCAATCTGCTCCATGTAAAAACATGTGTCCACCAAATAAACCACGGTAGTTTTTCCTGGCCCGCCTTCACATAATTAACCTCTTCTCTATTTCAATCCCTGATATGTATGCACGCCTTCCATCCAAGCTTTGAATTTTCCACATTATAAATTGAGATTCATTCCCATGATATGATTTGATGTGATTCCATAAATTAAATATTGGATTAAATATTAATATTAATATCTTAATATAAAAATATTAATATTAATAATAATAAACCCCTTTTTTCTATTTTCTAAGGACTTTGGGCATATGAGGCTTAACACATGACTTTGTGGATAGGATTAGGGTGCTTAACAAAAGGAATATTTTTTATTTTCAACGGGAATATGAATATAAGGGTAAAAATGAATGAAGTGATGGAACTAAGGGATTTAGATAAGAATTAAGGCTAGGTATAGGCTTGGGATATTTGCTGAATTTTTCACTCATGGAGGACATGACTATTTTGGATTATGAGTTGAGTGGAGGATTTAGGTGATGGGAGTTTGACGAAGCTGATGAAAAAGTATTAAAAATTGAGTGGAAATATAACACAAGGACAAAATGCTTTGAAATATCATAAAATAATGTTGGGGGCCCTCCTTTTAAACATGCCTATCGATATCGGGGACTAGGGGAAATGGTTTTGAATAGACCTATTTTTTCCCTGATGTGCCTCTAATGATGCCACGTGTCCATGAACAAAAGCATGGTAGTTTTCCCCATCCCACCTTCAAATAATTATCCTCTGTGTTGCTTCATTGCCTGATATGTGCTTTAGCCATTGATTCGGGCTGCTTCAAAATCTATGGTCTGTCGGGTCCTACCTTTCGTGCCTTCGCCATATGTTTGCTTATCCCCCAAACTATCATGCTTCCATAGTGATGTATCTCTTCGCTAAATTTATGAGACTTGGATCCTATCTAAAATTGTTATGGTGATAACAAGTCCAATATGAATTGAAATATTGATATTGATCTTGGATCATAACTTGAGGTCTAGGTTTCTAGGGTCGCTTTTGAAAGAGGTAGCACAATTTTTCTATCTCCTCGTCTTTTTGATAGATGTTCTTTAGTCTTGGAAAAGATGGAAAATTATGAGTAGAATTGTCCTCATTGCATATTCCATAGACCTTGATCAGATCCAATGAACATTCTCTCATTGGATTCTTTATTCTTAATTTGAGGGAAAAGATAGAAAATGTTTAATCTATTTCTTCCTACTTCTTATTTGTCTACAATGTATCCAAATTGGATCTCAGGGAACTAAGTATATCATTCTTCAATTCCTCTATCATGCTCCTGATTTCTTCCCTCACTACTACACTTCGAACAAGATTTCTTTTTCTTTCCAATATATCTCTTGTCCCTTTTCTTATTTCAGATGTGCCTCTGGAATACTTGTAGAAAAGTTCCAAGATAATATCATATTGTAACTAGAAACATCTCCCCCTCCCATAAGGTTGAGGAGTTCTATACAATAATCCTAGATTCCTCTTAGAAATAAGACACATTGTGTTTCAAGAACCAAGTCTCCCTGCTTTTACCTCTGCAAGTTATAGGTGAATCACTCGATGTAATATTCCAGTCTCTCATATTCATGTTGCATCATCTTGAATACTTCCTCTCTTATTTATTTATCCTTGTACTAGTATTGGTATTTTTCCAAAAACATTCTTCGTCATTTGGTCCCATGAGCTGATGTTATCCTATATGATACCCATGACCCATCATATTGAAATGCTTTTAAGTGTGGCAGGAAAATATTCAATTTATGGGCATCTGCCACATAGTCATAGCCTCTACAAAGTACATCAAACTTGAAGAGGAAGGTTTTAGGATATTCTTTAGATAACCCATGAAATTTTGGCAGATTTGAATGAGGAATGTCATTCATCTTGGTTTCCTAATATATTTCTTTGATTCGAAATAATAAATTATTCATTTCCTCCTTGACAACATCATGCATCATTTCTTTCCTAGGTATTTTATTTGTTTCTAAAGGTGCCTCCAGGAAAATTATCTGGAATGATACTTCTCATTGAACTACTCCTCTGAAAGATGAACCTCTGTGTGAGGAGACCCTTGTCCAGTCTTTGATTCCCGAGGATATGCTTTGGGATTTTTCTTGGCAAGATAACTTGTTGTAGGGGATAAGTAATTTAGCTGATTGATCTCCTTTCCCTCTTGTGATTGACTTGTATTGTTATATTTTTGATGGTATTTGGAAGAGATAATAAATCTACCCTATTGATGTCTACATTTGGGCATAGAAAATATTAGAAAATCATCCTACAAATTACTAAAAAGAAATCATAACATTTATTCTAGCAAAATGAATAAAAATCCACATAACTAAACAACACTACCTTCTTTTTTACAATTCCCTGAAAATTACGCCAAAAATGATGGAATTTTCAATAACTTCCTAATTAAATTAGTTATAAACTTAAGAGTTGTGCATTTAATTATCAATCGGGGGTCATATCTTACTTACGAATTTTCATGCACCATATACACAGAGATTAGTGTTGTTTTAGCTAAAGCGTTATAATACTTTTCATGTCATGAATCAAGGATTGAAGTTACTTAATTAAGTCACCAAATTATGCTAGTAGAAGAAAATAAATATCAAACTTGTGGAAATTAAATCACATTTGTGGAATTGAAATAACACTTGTGGAAATTGAAATTACAGCTTGCAAAAATTCAAATCACTCTTGTAGAAATTGAAAGAAGACTTTGCAGAAATTGAAATCACACTTGCAGAAGTTGGAATCACACTTGTGGAAATTGATATCACACCTTGTGAAAATTCAAATCACACATGTAGAAATTGAAAGAATACTATGCATAAATTGAAATCACACTTGCAGAAATTGGAATCACGCCTTGCAGAAATTGAAATCACGCTTGTACGAATTGAAATCACACTTTCTAAAATTAAATCTACACTATGTTCTATTGGTAACTTGATCAAGTAGAATGAAGCTCCTATTCTATTGTAACAATTACATGTTCACGCAATTGATAATTGTCCAATGTAATATCAATCCCAAACTATTCAATCTATAATGAATAAAAAATAAAATAGAATAAATTGCAAGTAGAAGCATAGTTGCAACAACGAAGCTGCAACACAAAAGAAAACATAGTGACATGAGTTACAACAACATAAATCCCAACACAACATAATTTAAAGTGAAGAAAATTTCAATATCCATAGATGTAACAACATTTGTGTTCATGAAATCATGGACATAGAAACAAAGATGAATTACAGCTTAAAGTTATAGATTCTTTTAACACTAATTGAATATCAACCACACATGAATTGCAACATTGTTTCTACGAAATAGGAATTGAAGAAGACTAAGAAATTACATGATTACCAAAAAAAATTAACATAATTGAAAGATCAAATCCTATGTTAATATACAAGAAATACCTGACTAAGGAGGGGACCCTAACCCCTTTGGAAATGTACTGTTGACGGGTGAAATTGACCATCCGTCAACTGGAAAAGCGAGTCTGGTCCGGGGTTGTCTAAATAACCCAAGCCATTTGGTGTAACTCCTTCTAACGGGTTTAATGGCTTTGTTAGCCAATCTAAGAATCCTAAAAGAAACAAATAAAAGAGATAAATAACTAACTAATTACTAAACACACTATATATATATGTACATATGTTCAAATGTAACTATAGTAGTTGTATTTAAGAAGAAGATATACAAGTCTCGTTTATTTACATGATTTACAAGATACGAGTTTTAATCGAAACTTATGAAAATCAATGGAAAAATGATTACTTCTAGGAAGGAGATGAAGAAAGCACATAAAAATATTTATTGTTTTTCTTTTATAAATTTAAAGAATCTTGAAAAAAAGTTAATGAAACATGAACATGTGGATAGTCAAAACTGAACCATATATTCATTGTTTCATTCATAAACAACTTAACTAAATAACACACATAATAACCTATCGCTAATCAAGGAAATTCGTATTTATCTTTATGTGGTGTATGAGCTCCTGCATGTACTATTGTTAAGGGAAACCTATAACACAACAATACTAGCACTTCCAGAATACATTCAAATAAGTATTTGATATTGGAGTAAATTAAAAACAACAGGAAGACAACTGATTAAAAATTGTGTGATCTTAAGATAATCAATATTTAAGAACGAAAGAAAACTCAATTCTAAGTATTGATATTATCCATCATTTAACATTAGAAATAAATTCCATAATAATCAAATGATTGATTGATCACACATAAAAAATGGAATAAGAAATTATGGGCAACATATAACATTTAAAAGTATGAAAACATCATATGATTGACAAGCTAAAGCTAAAATCAACAGTTATAACATTTTCATAATATAAAAATAATGAAAGAATAAAATGGAATAAGTATCACACAGGTCTAAAGCCAAAGCTGAATTACTTTCCCATATTCTTTCTCAAAATCACATGCCCATATTGTAGTCGTGGAAGAATTGTTTTGGATAATAACCTCTTAAAGATTGGAAAAATTAATATATAAATAATAATAATTAACCATGTATTGATAAAAAAGACTAAAACTATTTAAATCAATGCATAATCAATTATTCAAAGAATATGAATATATTATAATGAAAATAAAACCATTTTACTTACAGGACAAAAGCCATTAAGCAACCTGGAATTCCATATTCTTCTTTGAAAATATTCGTGCATTCTCCCAAAGATTCCAGCCATCGATTACTCCATTTGAAAAGAAATAAAAAGTTTGCAAAAGCAATAATATACAAAAGAGAAAGGATTAAAATCTTTCTCTCCAATTCTTGGGTCTCCCTGGCTGGCTCTAATCTTTCTCATATATTTATAAAATGAATGAACAGTGTGGACGTCACTATTAATTTCCACCACCTGAAATTTGTTTGTAAACGAGACCCAAATATCTCTCAAATTGTACATTTGTTTGGTAAAATCTCTACACAAAAGGTAAATGGGTCCATTTTGGTTCTGCGTTTTCAACCGTTTCTCTAAATTCCTCACGGTTTGGCTGCAATCAGTCCCGTAAAATCGTGTGTCTGATATTGACGCCTTTCCAAATTTTATCTGTTGTTGCTCATAAAATTATTTGTAGAAATCCAAAATTATTTTTGGATCAATCATATTGAACGTATTTGGATAATAAAATCAATCCATGATCAGATCCGTATCAAATATTTGATAATAGAAACATGTGAAACAAAAAGAAACCTAAATTAATAACTTAAAAATTGTAAATAAAACAAAATCTAAAAAAATAAAAAATGAATTTAAACTAACTATAACTTATAAACAAACATTATTTATAATTTTTTTTCAAATATGATCTAGAAGATTCAAGTTAATGGAAAAAAAATTATTAATTTTAGTTTTTTACAAAATGAAACAAATGATAGATAATTCTTTGATTATTATTATTTTGAAATGAGATGCAAAATGAAAAAGGAATTTAATTAATTAACATCACCAAATGATTTCATGAAAATGAGAAACCAACCAAGATATTATTTGATGAAGTATTGAACACATTATTCAAAATAGTCAAACTTGCTAATGAGCAAAAGAATAAACACATAATCATAATTTAAACAAAAGTAAACATTTGATAAAAATTAACGTTTTTGTTTAAATTGAGATTTTTATGCTCATTTTTAACTTTTGACATATACTCTTGTAATAAATGACTCATACTAAAGTGAATGTCTAAAGTTTGTCTCAAAGCAAGCCAAGGAATGGAACTATTTGAAAAGGTTGATTATGTAGCTCATTATAATTGTCAAGATTCTAATAGGGGCCCTTTAAATTTTGTAAAAATATAAGGGGAGTTGTTGGGGCCCAACAAATGGCGACTTACTGGGTGAAGCAGTTATCTCTGATCTGGTAATATTTCATCTTAGGAAGAAAATAATAAGACTTAAAAAATGATTTAAGCTCCCTGAAATAAATCCACTTTGAGATCATAAGGTATTAGGATAAGCTCAATGTTATAACCAAACAATAGAATTTTCTTTGCAAAAGATTATGACCTGAAATAATGTCTTAATCAAAGAGTCACGATGTTTATAAAAGAACTTCAATATCGTTGACAGAGCCAATGCTGCCAGCAGGCGTCCATAGCCTTGACAGGGATGTCATTTAACCCACTCGAATGCTTTAATCCCATTCAATAGTTGTATCCACATGATGTATACTTCCATAAAAGCTAATTTAAAAATATATACCTTCTACCTCTCTACTCGACATTGCTTCATTGCCAGCAGGCCTATTCAGTACCCTGACGAAGTTGTCTTGGTATCATGTGTGCATTTACCCACTGCCAGCGAGCTTGTTCAGTACCCCGACGGGTTTACACACACTTCCCACACATAAGTGCTTTCAACCCTCTTATGCCACTTTTAAATAATAATACAATTATAGATTTCTTGATGATAAAGAGAGCGGGGTGATACTGGAGGTTAATTGCAATACAGGTGAATAGTTGACCATGTAATTTATTTACTTTCAAAATTGGAAGTTTTATCATGGTTTAGAGATTTTAGATTTCCTTTAATAAATCATCTAGAGAATGGGGAAGCACTTAAAAGTGATTCCTTAAGAATATGGATGGCGTAAAAAGTTTAAAGATCATCGTAATTCTCAAATATTTAAACCATATCTCTGGTGTAATACTCTGGCAAAGACAATTTGAGGACAAAATGAAAGTGACAATTGACTTAAAAATCAATTATCTGAGATATATCTTAATATTAGGACCTCTTTGAACTTATTTCAAATTGCTTGAAAAACACAAGTCTTAAAATAAATGTTTCCTTCGACAATATCTCTTTGATCAGAAATATATTGATTCAAAAAAAAAGATAAGAGGAAAACTCATTCAAAATAATCAAAGAAAACAAAAGCACACAACAAACCAAATCAAATTTTATTAATGGGATTCAAAATCAGAAGTACAAAAAAAAATCAAAATAGCAAAATAAAACTTTTCAGGAAATGATTTTGGCCGAAGATAAACTTGAGATTTTGGATCCGCTAGCATCTCACTGTAAAATAAAGGAAGAACTAAATCATATAAAATATCATGTGCGAGCAAGTTCTTTTCTTAAGATAGTGATGCATGAGATGCTACTTTGACCAAGCATTATTATTAAAAATAAAAGAGACTCAAAGAAAAAAAATCCTTATTAAGATGAGTGCAATACTACTCGTGGAACCTTAGGTCAGGGTTGAAATGATAGTTCAAATTTACTTATCTCTTTACTTTTCATTTAAAATTTTCATAATAATACTGCGTTTTCAAAAAGGAATATTCAATGAAAAACAGAGAGAAAAATATTTAAAGTGGACTTCCCTGACAACATTCATACTATGGTTCTCTTGGTGTGCCCGCTTGTGTTCATAAATTCATTATTACAAAGTGAAAAACTGAGAAATAAAACTAAAAGAAAACCTACTCCTAAACCAACTCTGACTACTAAACAAATAAAAAATACTAAGTGAAGTCATGTTTCCAATGTAGCCATCAGAGCATCTTCAATCCTGCAATGGAAACAAGATCAAATATTACTAACAAGAATGGTAGTATATCAAAAAATAACAAAAATATATTATACTTACCATTATCATCATCATTTAAAAATAAAGCAAGCATGACCTTACCATTCCCTTGAAACTTCTCGATGTACAAATCCTCCAACCATTCTGCAATATGGTCATGATATGAGTCATAATGGAATGTAAGAGTGTAAGTAAGTTTGGAAAACTTATCAATATTATGGGGACCTAACATAACCATCAGCCAATGCCGAAATGCCCCATCCTCCTGACAATTCTCCAAGTGTTCATCAATTTCTTCACACATAGGATCTAAAAAAATCATGTGATGCTTACTTCCTAGATATTTAGGTAGAAACAAAGCAAGAACGACTTTATCTTTATTATGAAGATTTTTTAGATACGAATCTTCAAGCCATTCTAAGATCCTATCATAAAAATTAGGATGAAAACTATGACTTTGATGAAATGAATATGTCAATGTGGAACACATCATAAGAGGATTCATGACATCAGTTAGATTATTGGTTTGAACGATTCCTTTGATGAGATTGATCATTTCAAAATGTGAAGCATAAACATTAAAATTCAAACTAATCAAAGAAAGAATATGAAATGTAGAATATTCAATCTCCCTAAGGATGAGTGCATTGTCTTTTTCAACAATAAATTGTGTAAAATCATCTTGCAACATGTCCTTTTTCAATTCAAGTGATGAAAGTGAAAGAGCATCAAATCTGACTTGATAAGTGTTATGTTTGGAATTAGTTTCACTAAATTTTGGCATATCGAAAAGATTGGATTGTGGTGGAAAAGAGTAAGAAACCGTGGGTAAAGTATCAAATCCACCAGAATATAAGAAGAGATTGGGATATAAAGAGTAGAAGGAATCAGAAATAAGAACATGAAAATAATATCTTGAGCTATGATATTTAACAATGGTATTCTCGAGACATTCCTCTTCATTTTCCTTAAAACTTTCACTTTGTTTTGGTGATAAATTCTTCAACATAATATGATCATCTAAATTTTCCTCCTGTATGATAGACAATTCAAAACTTTCATGGAAAATATCTGATCTTTCATGTTGATAAGGTACGATTTGTAGATGAGGGTTTAATGTTTCTTCTTCCAATTGCAGATCTACATCTCTAATCGATTTCATTGGAATGTTAGAATGCTTAAGATCATTTTCATCACCTAAGTCTTCTTCAATAACCAAATTTAAATACTGATTAGATCAAGTGTTAGGAGAACAAGGACCTTCACCTTGACCCAACATCGCATTTTTTTCCACGATGGTCGAGGACTGAAAATACAATGATTCAGAGGAAAAATCAATTTGATTGTCAGTAAGAACATTTTCAATAGATTCTACCTCCCTTGTTTGTTCAACATTTTCGGATGGATCCATCTCATCCTGTGAACACAATTCTTCTTGCAATTGAGTGATAGTATTTGTAATTGCTTCATCATTTGCGATTGAATATGACTGGATGAAAGCATCATAGAGGAGATTTAATACAAATGACATGTCATCAAGATTAAATTTACAAAGAACATGATGGATTCTTGTCGAAAAGCCTTTTGAAGATGAATCGCCATTGATTAGCAAAGTCTGAAATTCTTCACATAATTGACTGTAATCATAAATTTCAAAAGCATCTAAAAATTCATCTACAAACTGAAACCAATAAAAAATGTGTTATGTTGGAAAAGACTCAAACCAATGTTTAATCCAACCCCTAAAAGTAAAAGCAAACAATCTGCACAAAACATTTAAATCAGAAATATCATGCTTGATGCATTTACACCAAAACTTGTTAAGATGGTCTTTTGCAGATACATTCCCCCCACCATCAAAGGTGAGTTTGGACAAGAGAGAGACTATCTTGTTGGGAATATCAGGTAATGAGAAGTGGAAAGCATGTTCCAACTCAGTGATTTGGGGAGCCATGTAAAATTAATTAAATTCAAAACAAAGACTCCTATAAGGCCATCTTGTCCATCTGGATTATCTTCTAGTGAATTTCAAGATAACACAAAAGAAGGATCTATAAATCTGGAATTATGAAAGGCTAAGGGGTGAAACATTTAATCATTAAATTTACCTTGGCCCTCCTTCTAGCTCCATTTGTTGATGGGCGAAATTGATCGTCCGTCAACTGGAAGAGCGAGTCCAGTCCGGGGTTGTCTAAATAACCCAAGTCGTTTGGTGTGACTCGTTCTGACAGGTTTAATGGCTCCGTTAGCCAATCTAAGAATCCTAAAAGAAAAAAATAAAAGAGATAAATAACTAACTAATTACTAAACACACTATATCTATGTACATATGTTCAAATGTAACTATAGTAGTTGTATTTAAGAAGAAGATATACAAGTCTCGTTTATTTACATGATTTACAAGATACAAATTTTAATCGAAACTTATGAAAATCAATGGAAAAATGATTGCTTCTAGGAAGGAGATAAAGAAAGCACATAAAAATATTTATTGTTTTTCTTTTATAAATTTAAATAATCTTGAAAAAAAGTTAATGAAACATGAACATATGGATAGTCAAAGATGAACCATATATTCATTGTTTCATTCATAAACAACTTAACTAAATAACACACATAATAACATGTCGCTAATCAACGAAACTAGTATTTATCTTTCTGTGTTGTATGAGCTCCTGCATGTACTGTTGTTAAGGGAAACCTATAACAGAACAATACTAGCACTTCCAGAATATAATCAAAGAAGTATTTGATATTGGAGTAAATTAAAAACAACAGGAAGACAACTAATTAAAAATTGTGTGATCTTAAGATAATCAATATTTAAGAACGAAAGAAAACTCAATTCTAGGTATTGATATTATCCATCATTTAACATTAGAAATAAATTCCATAATAATCAAATGATTGATTGATCACACATAAAAAATGGAATAAGAAATTATGGGCAGCATATAACATTTAATAGTATGAAAACATCATATGATTGACAAGCTAAAGTTAAAATCAACCGTTATAACATTTTTATAATATAAAAATAATGAAAGAATAAAATGGAATAAGTATCACATAGGTCTAAAGCCAAAGATGAATTACGTTCCCATATTCTTTCTCAAAATCACATGCCCATATTGTAGTCATGGAAGAATTGTTTTGGATAATAAACTCTTAAAGATTGAAAAAATTAATATATAAATAATAAT
>ML782995.1:218356-229598 GCA_009831015.1 Picea engelmannii
ATTATTTGATGAAGTATTGAACACATTATTCAAAATAGTCAAACTTGCTAATGAGCAAAAGAATAAACACATAATCATAATTTAAACAAAAGTAAACATTTGATAAAAATTAACGTTTTTGTTTAAATTAAGATTTTTATGCTAGTTTTTAACTTTTGACATATACTCTTGTAATAAATGACTCATACTAAAGTGAATGTCTTAAGTTTGTCTCAAATCAAGCCAAGGAATGGAACTATTTGAAAAGGTTGATTATGTAGCTCATTATAATTATCAAGATTCTAATAGGGTCCCTTTAAATTTTGTAAAAATATAAGGGCAGTTGTTGGGGCCCAACAGGTACTAAGCTACGAAACTTGAATCACACAATCAACAACATATCAACACATGAATAAGAGTGGGAATGTAAATTATATTGTAGGAATATGAAAATACAATAGCTATTGAATTCTTATCACCATAGTTCTCTCCCCCTAAACTTTGGGGAAGCTTGGGTTCCTATACAATACAATTTCTATCTAAAATTATACAAAGGAATGGATGGACAACTGTGAGAATCCAATTTTTCATCCAGTTACAATAATTTTTTGAAAATTTAAAAAACATCTACGTGTGTTGACTTCATGGAAAAATTGATTCTTCTTTTGGTCATCTATTTTCCTCATGTTTCTTTCCTATATCAAGATTATTTCCTAACCATCGGTTCCAACATTGACTATTGTGAAGGAAAATTTATATTTGAAATCACAACAATGTTGTACTCGGAGTCACAACAATAGAAACATGTTTGGATTCACAACAATTAGATAGAGTCGTGACACAAAGAGTACACTTGGAGTTGCAACAATTGGAGTTGTAGTGGGAAGAGTACAGTTGAAGTTGCAACAAAGATGTATTGCGACACCACTGTGGGGAGTTGCAGCTTGTGTGTTATTCCTACATAGCAACATTAGTACATGAAAGTACCAATTTTCTTTAAGAAATATGAAAGAATATCATAATAATGAGATATGGGGAAGGATTCATACCTTAGTTGTAAGGAAACTTGGATAAGGAAAGTATCAAAAAGGAAGTTATCTATGTAAAATGATAAGAGAAAAGTTATTATACGGGTGCCAAAATTATGCCAATTTAGGCACCCGACAGTAACTAAACTCGAAACTTCAAAGGTGTTACCTAACATAGAGACATGGCACCAACAAAACCCTCGTATATGAATTAATCAAGGTGATGCCACAAACACAAAAATAATAAGAGAGGGTTAATCACCCTACTTTCCTCAATGCAACCTCATGCTTGACTCCTTTGTTAGAGGAGTGTGCCAACACACTGGTTGAAAAAATTCATTTTACACTCTTTAATGACTTCTAGGTTTTTTTTTGGTGGCCTTGAATATTTCACTCTCCAATCATATTTCAAGACCCTAAACCTATCTAGTGTTGTTTTTCTAACAATGAAAAGAGTCTAATTGTTTTTAATTTATGAATTATTTTCTTAAGGTTGTTGTTATAGTCGAAAAATTCCCTACATATGCATACATAGCATTGGCCTTTCCACTTGCACAATTTGCAAAATTATTGTTGAAGATCCTTCTTTAAAAACTATTTTTTTGAACATGTACGTGCTCTGCTGAACTATAAAGCGTGTACAGACACGAGCTTCACACTAGTTATCCCGTGTACATACGCTATATGAATTCTACATAAGCCATGTTTACATCCAAAACTTGCAAAAAATATAAAATTAAAAGGAATTCGGTGGAGTTTACGGGCTATCAAGGGTTTCCCAACAATTTTACACATTGTAGCCCATCCCCAAACCGAATCACCATATTTTTCTCATATAAAAAGAGGTCTTGGGGTCCCATTTACAACAACAAGAAAAAGAACAAGTAAACTCTACCAAAATCCCTTCCCCTTCATAGCCTAAGTTTTGCAGCCCCTTTCTGAGATTTGGCCTCAACATTCCCCTCCAGCCCTTTCTCCTTATACAACCCTTTCCCTTTTCCCAAGAGATCAGTTGGTTGTGAGAGGCAAGCATGGGAATGATGCACTTGGAGAAACAATAGAGGATCCCAGACCTAGTTCGCAAAGCATTTTCTAATAAGAAGTTTGTAATCTTTATGATCTTCATATCGAATAAAATAGTTCTTTCATATCCCAATACATTATGTCTTTATGATTTTATTTATTAATGGATCTATGCCTATATCTTAATATTGAAAGTGAAAAGTAAATATTGTATTTTGTATCATTTTTTTCTAAGTTTTTCCAAGTTAGATTTGGGAGGATACCCACAATCTAGGAAGCTACAAAGGAGAAAGATATATACACCAGACGTTAGGAACAAAGGTACACCTATTGATCTTCTTTCCTCTTTCTTGTCTTTCAGTTTAGATATTTTTGGGGTAGCTTAGGAATAGAACTTTCTTTTAAGGGAATTATAGGGGGATTTTCCCCGTTAGAAAAATTGATGACTCCACTGGTCTACGAAACCAATTATAGTCCAAACATTCCCTACCTATGTATACAAGACATTGGCCTTTCCACTTACATAATTTTCCAAGATATTGTTGAGGCTTATTCTTAAAAAACTATTTTTTGGAACATGTATACACCTTGACAAACTGATATCCTGCGTACACATGCATGATGCATACTAGTTAGCCCACATAAATACATGAGCTTCATACTAGTTAGCCCACATTTACCTCCAAAAATTAGGAAAAAAGATAAAAGTGTAAGGAATTTGGTGGAGTTTAAAGGCTATCCAAGGTTTCCTAACCATTTTTCCCCTTGTAGCCCATCTCCAAACCAAATAACCATCCTTTTTATCATATAAAAAGAGGTCTTGGGGTCTCATTTCAATCATCAATAAGAAAACTCTGCCAAATTCCCCTCCCCTTATTAGCCCAAATTTTTCATCCCTTTCTGATTTTTGGCCTCAAGATCCCCCTCTAGCCCTTTTTCCTTATACAACCCTTTCCCTTTTCCCAAGAGATAAGTTGGATGTGCGAAGCTTGCATGAGATTGATGCACTTGGAGTCACGATAGAGGATCCCATACCTAGTTCTTAGAGTCATTGTCGATGAAGGTTGTAATCTTTGTGATCTTAATATAGAATAAAAGAGTTCATTATTGTCCCAAAACATTGTGTCTATATTCTTTTATTGATTTATGCATTTATTTCTATATTTGAGGATTGAAAGTGATAAGTAGAGATTGTATGTGTTGTAGCATTGTTTTCCTAAGCTTTTTCAGGTCAACTTTGGGAGCAGACCCACAATATAGGAGGCTGCAAGGAGTTAAAGAGGTCTACACCGTATATAAGGACCAAAGGTGCACCCATTGACCTTATTTCCTCTCTCTTGTCATTTCGTTTAGATCGTTTTGAGGTAGCTTAGGAATAGAACTCTCTTTTAAGGGAAGTGAGTGCTCTTCCTGTACCTCTACCTAGTATAGGGGGATTTTCTCCACTAGTAGAATTGGTGATTCCACTGGGGAGTCTCTCTAGGGTCTTATTGGGAGAACTTGGTTTGGTTTGATTTTTAGTTGTTTCTGAGTATTCTGCATATCTTGAGTCAAGTTGGGTCTCTGGTCATGCTATAGCAGAAAACACCCCGTATGGAATACACTAGGGTTCAACATGTAGGCAGAGCTAACCATGTAAAGTCTCCTACTCTTTAACAACTACCCCAAATACACCCCAGATTCATGCATAAACCACAAGGTAAAAAGATCTGGTAACTTTACCTTAAACTACGCATCTGATGTTGATCCTTTTGTGTTCGGTTGTTCCTCTACTACAAGTCTCCTCCGAAGGCCAACCTGCATTCATAAACATACAAACAAATAACTATGAACATGTATCTTATAAACGAATTAGTGGGTTAGATGTCATAATCAAATATAAATCAAACATAAATATTGAACACATCATATTCGGGACAAAAAAAGTACTCCTTTTTATTAATCTCATAAAGTTACTTACAATGAGATTGACAAATGCTCCCCGAACCTAGTTTGGTCTCCTCTTCAGCAAGATCCAACTGCGCTTCCACATATCTTTCTCCTCTTCAGCTCTCTCTATGGAATGGATTAGGCTTGTAGTGGAGCAAAAAGACAAGAATAGAGAATTCTGTCTCAAAACTCACAATGTGGTTGCAAATTCTTGGGGCAAGGGGGGAAAGTGAAATGGGTAGATTTTCACTGTTCTTATTCTTATGTTTGGAATGAGACCCCAACACCTCCTTTTATAAGAGAAAAATCATGGTTATTCGGTTGGGTGACAGATTATAGGCAGTGGGACAGTTGGAAAACTACCCAATAGCCTGTAATCTCAATGAATTCCTTACAACTTTTTAATTTTTACAAATTTTGTGAGTATATGTGGGTTATAATGGTGCAGCTAGCATATGTACACAAGAAGTAGTGGTGGAGCAATAATGTGTATGCAAGTAGTAATGGTGCAGAGTGCGTACATATTAAAAAATATGGTTTTTAAGAAGAGCTACTTAGTGATGGATTGGCAAAAATAGTAAGTGATATGTCTTGATGCCAAGTATGCATGTATGGTGCAATTTAGGGTTATAACAGGTCACCTTCTAGGTGCCTACCAACTTCCCTTTCCCAAGTTGTATGTCCAAACTTTTTTTTTTTTTTTGAAAATTTACAGAGGTGTACATGCATTATTCTATATACAACACACATACATGTGCAGTATGAATCATATAAAACCATCGCACACATGTTGGTCGTGCATAGCATGTGTCTTTGTTGTTTTGGAGATTTTTTTCAAAATATTTTCCTTTTCCTATAGGAACATTGTGGTTCCTAGGTCTTCCTGAGTTCCAAAAGATTTTGTTGTTTGGGGTTGAGACAATTTGTAAGCTTGTGTTGTTTATGAAAAAAAAAAAAAAATGTTGTCTCTTTGTGTTTCCAAGCATTTTTTGCCTATTTTTAGCTTGAATATTAAGAAAAATGAGTTTCATTTAAAAAAAAAAAACCCTCTCATGGACGGGGGGTGTTATTGGATAAATCGGTAGGTGTGGACACTAATAGATCTCCCTAGATCTGCCTGGATCTAGAACAAAACAGGACATGACACAACTCTTTCCCTAAGTTGCAATCATTGAATCTACTACTAGGAAGGAATGAGTGACATACCTTTATATCGCTTCCTTAGGTCTCTGTTGTTCCCGCTTCACTCTGGTGCTGTTTTGAACTCAGGTCCAAGACAACACAAACCAACCAAAGTGAGGATGACAAAGTATATTCAATGTCAACCTATGCATATGATCAAGGAGTTATGCAATAAAATAGGAGTGATTTTATGGGAAAGGGACATGTCATTGTATTATATTAAATGAAAGTAGAAGATACAACCTAATTGCCTTGATGTCACAAGCTTCCTTTCAGTGACCCTTGGTTCCAACACACACACTTTCTCTACACTTGCATGAATAATATCCAATACAACTTGATAGACTGAGTAGAGTCTTCAAGCTTCTGTCTAAACAGGGTTCCTCACACAATTCTTTCACCAATTCTTCATTCAATCTTGTTTAACCTTTTCCATGAGAAACCTTTCAATAAATAGGAGAAGGAGAGATGATTAAATGGATGAGGATGATCCCACTAAATATGAGAAGTGAGTAGGATGCCAACCATGAAAATGCCAACATAATTTTCTAGAAGATTCCCTTCTAGAAACTTCGTGACCTCTTCTCTTTTCCAAGATTTGAAATAGGTTCACACCCTACCTATAGAGCAGTCTGGGAATAGTTTGCACCCTATGTTTGGGTTTCTTGCGAGAATGAAGGATTTTCACACCCCGTAATATAGGCAGCCTATGAAATCATCTTAAAAATGTGTTTTTTGGAAGACGACAACAATCACTTTTCTCAAGCAAAAAGTCCTTGTGGGAGCCTGAATACATCACTTGTAGAAACATCACCAGAGTGACCAAAATCATGTGTAACTGAATGCCCCCCAAAGTATGAGGTCAGAACTTGTGATAGTCGAAATACTTTGTAAAATGCGTGTGTGTGTCAGAAACAAGGAGTGCACCTAATCGGAAACCTGTAAACAACCAAGTATCTGTAGAATATAATACCAATTTTGAGGTAGGAATTCCCATGCTTAGATCACAAATGCATGGAATCATAAATGTAGGTCATAGCCACCAATCATACACTGTGGATCCATGCCGTCAAAATGCTACATAGCCACTATGAATACACTATGGATCTATGCGAGAAGACTTGAATTAAGACGAAATAGCCACATGACATACACAGTGGATTACAAATCATACATTCTCCATCATAGCCTATATGAAAGAGATGAGACCCAGGGTCTTCAATCTCGTCACCTGAAAGTATGAATCTAGCCATGAGATTACATGTGTTGAAGTCGAACATCGTAGAAACCACTTGATTGCCAGTCATTGATGAAAACTATTAACAAGTGTAAGGAAAATCACCATTGATGTCAATGACTCCCAAGGTACCAAAGTACAATCCGAATGAATGTGAATGCATGAGTTGAAGTCAAGCACTGGAAACAATCTCTTGATTAGGGATCAATGATGTGAAACCCCTGTCGAAAGTGAAGAGACCTGTCATTAAGGCATGTAGATTCCAAGGTACTAAATGATTTCTAAGTCTCATTTCTAGATAATGAGTCAGAGTCGACGGAACAAGACTCGTCATAGGAGGGCCTTGATGTATCCCCCATCAATGAAATGAAATAAGTAACAGATTTTGAGGATGGAACAAAGTATGAATACCGGTCGAGATGGACACAGGGAAGGCCAACATAGTAAGAATGGACAACTGCATATGGCTGACTCAATAGAGAGCTCCTGTGAACTTATCTTGAACATATGAATGATACAACCAAGGACTTGGTAGCACTGACTCAAAGACGACCCAAGATATGACCTTGTAGCAAGTAGAACAAGAGACAAATGGATTTCCCAACCCAGATTCAAATGATGAATAGGGGGTGTCATGTTCAAGAGTGATGCTTACTGCCATTAATATGAATACGAAAACACATCCCTTTCCCAAAATTTCCCCCACCATTTATGGCGAGTACCTCTTTATTTTTACACAAGATTGAGGAGGATAACATATGCTTGTTGATGTAAGCTCATCCTTTGGATGAGTTCCTCGGAGTATATTTAACGAACCCTGTGAAGGAGTGGTTTGGTCCCATTGAGGGTCTTTCGATGTTTGTTTAACGAGTCCAAGGATAGAAAACTTGGGGGTTTTTCCTGTTTTGAGAGTCTAAAAAACACTTAAAGGGAACACTCCCAGTTATTTTTTCGTAAAAGAGTTTGACGAGACCTAAAAATTGATAAAATCTCACCCATCAAATGTTTTTTCAAATAATGTAACGAGCGTGAAAAGAACAAGATCACTCGGCAATCTTTTCGTTTTTATGGAGCGTGAAAAGAGATTAAAGGATACTCCTTTATGGTTGTCATTTTTGTGTTACCATGACGAGTACGAAAAGACAAGAAAAAGTATACTCAGTTATGTTCTCATATATTTTCGAGCATTAGAATGAACGAAGACTGAGCTCGAGGTTTTTCTAAAAAACTCTAAAAAAGTAGTTGTACATGCAACAAAAGAAAAAACACCCGTACCCCCTCATTCGGACTTCGAAGTTGCGTTATCTGCGAAAAACCACACTCACAAGACTATTAGGGTATTAGGTATTATAGACAAAGTAATAAAAATAATATAAAAAATAAAAAAAAATAGCAAAAAGTGAATAAATATGGGTAAAAAGGGATTTTTACCATTTCATTGTGATTTTGCCAAAAACTTGTCCAACATACCTCATTTTCCCCCAAATTTCTTTGCTCGATTACGGGAGGCACAACTGATCATTCAGTGAACCGTTTTAGCCAATGAGGTAATCTCTTGATTCTCTAACTTTTCCATGGTTTATTTTTTATTTTTATTGGCAATTTTTTGGGTTTTGAGTTCATTTTAGGGTCGGAACATCCACCCAAGCATTCTCGCAGGTGGGCCATGTGGGACCCATGAGAATCTAGGATTCTCACAGGTGGGCCATGTGGGACCTGCGAGAATCTAGGATTCTCGCAAGTGGCCTTCAGGGCACCTGCGAGAATCTCGCACTGTGCAAAAGGCTCACCTGCAGGGGCCGAAAAATGGATTTTGAAGTAAGGTTTTGCTCAATAAAAATTATGCAAGAGTTTAAAAACAGTTGTTGAATTCCCTCTCATGGCTCTTTTGCAGGTGTTTGACCATCACAATGTTGGAATGGAGAGAAAGGGAATATGAGGAGGATGATTCCATTGCCAAGAATGACCCGGTTACAGTCGCTTCCCTCTAGGACTGTGGGCTATTGAAATTTTTCAGGATTCCGAACATGAGAGCTCAACTCAGGTTGCTGGAATACCTGGTCCACATGTGGGATGTGGAACAATAGTTATTTCATGTGGGAGTCCATACGCTGAGCCTAGATATCGAGGATATCTATTTTCTAACGAGGTTGTCATGGCATGGATACCATACTACTTTGACCGAAGGTAGAGACGGCGGACTCCCGATGAGTGAGTATTGTCACTAGTATTGGGTTTCTGAGGTAGAGAGAAGCAAAGGCAAGGTTTCTATTTGGGGGGTCCAAGATCTAACCCTACAGACCATTTTTTTTACTATTGCATGCATGTATAGTAGTGTGGCTCTGCACATGGCTCTCCAGAGCTATTTCCAATACGCCATAGAGTGCACAGAGCCTCAGGTCTTCAACTGGTCAGATGCAATTCTCCAGAGTATGAAGAGACAATTGACGAAGTGAAGAAAGGGTGACTTGAAGAAGTTTGGGTACAGATCACTTTTGGTGTCATTCTTCCTCGAGAGGGTCCCACTACTGCGACTACAGGTTGATTGGGGTTTACCGGCCCCACAGGATCCGAGGATGTTGAGGTGGTGCAACCTCATGGCTCGACACGTAGCAGGGCCTATAATCAAGTATAATGATTCATTTTTTGACTGGTTGAGGCCCCATATGTTGATGATCGACGACTATGCATATGATGGTTTGGATTTTCGAGGAGATCCATATTTGGCCCTGCCTGAGGATGCTGTTGTTGGGAAATAATACCCTACGGACTAGCAAACTAGGGTCAGACTTGCATGCAGATTTTGACCGTAAAGAAATGACCTTTTAACCTACCACCCAAAACTTAAACCCCTCTTTCAATACACATGCATGGAAAGGAACTACTAACCTTTTTACTGATGTTTGGTGTATATCCTTCATTGCGCTTTGCCCACTTCCTTGCGCTGCTCCTTCCAAAGTTAACCTGCAATCAATTCAAAACACTACGCATGCATGCTATTTTTCTACTTGAGGGTTAGAAATTAAGCATAAATTACACAAACCACATATAACTCATGCATTGGGACGGGAAAAGTATTCTTTTATTATTTTCAAAATGAATCAACTTACAATAGAAGTCGATACCGACCACTGCTCCTTGATCCTGATCCTGGGCTCCTCCTCTTCTTTTTTCCTCCAACTGCTTTGCGTTAATTCTCCTTAGGCTTGAGGAAAGGCTAAAGGGTTGGGATAAATGGATTCAGAAAATGGGCAGTGTTTCTTTGCTATATTTTTCCTCCTCCAAATAGTACCCCTACCCTTTCTTTTATAGGCTAGAAGGAGCTAGGGTTTTGGACGAACTCTCGACCATGCATGGCCGGGAGTTTCAGTTAGCTGACCCATAGCTTTTTTTCTTGTCGGAAAATTTCCTGGTTTTGTGCTTTGTTAGGTAAATGAGGGATGTAGTAGGCCTTCCAGCGTTCACCCGCGTGCAGTAGTGAGTTATGGCGCATGTACCTTTAGCCAAAAGGATTTTTAAAGAGGTTGTTCAACAGATGTTTTAGAAATGAAGGTATATGAGTTGGCCTGATGCCAGGTAAGCATGTGTGGTGCAATTTAGGGTTATAACAGATGTCCCCTAATGTGTGAGGTCAGAAGAGCATCTGATGGCTGAAATACATTACCAATTTGTTACAATCTGTACTGATATGTTGAACAAGTGAGCCTGAGGATCAAGAATCAGGAGGTTTCGTCTGCAAAATAACAAATGTCTCACCGAGGTGGGCATACCCATGCTCGAGATAAAATAGAACCATGGCTACCAATATAATACACTGTAGATCCATGTCAAATACCTATGAAGAGTAGCCGCGAATAATACACAGCGGAGATACATCTCGAAATTAGAAATATATACATATAAAGTATCCATCTCCCAGAAGCTGATTAGGCCTGATGGATGTACTTCAGAGCTCGAGCAACAACTTCAAAATCTTCTACACTCGGGTAGGAGTGTAATATGAGTGTACGACTGCACTACCCAGAGGTCTTCGATGGCTCGTCGGTTATGGACTTGATAATCTTGATGATCGGACTGAAGGCTTCAGTGATTTTGAACAAAAACTTGATTGGACGTTCAGGATGGCCAGGTATGCGGACAAGAGACATATTGCAGAGGGGTCGGCTCAGGCTTAGTGAAAAACTTCCCTTAGACGATAGCACGACAAGTGATAAGACTCAGGCATCATATATGTTAATCAAAAGTCTACGAAGCAGGAGGCAATGCAAACTCTCCATAGGTTTGGAAGAGTAACCAAACGGTGGAGGACACAACTCTATATAGCAAGAAAAAGCTTCCGAAGTGTTTTAGGATAAATTCGTGAGTGCGGACACAGACCAATATCCCCAGATCCACCTGGATCTAGAACAAACCGTAACAGAATACTACTCTTTCCCTAGATCTAGCTATTGAACGAACTAAGAGAAATGGATGACGGACATACCTTTTGAACGCTCTCCTTTAATCTCTGTTGTTCCTCGCTCTGCCATGATGCTCTTCTGTCGTCCAATCACAACAACACAAACCAATCACAGCAAAACATTAATATATTCAATACCTAATCTATACATGTGATCAAGGAATCATGTAATAAGATGACATCATCATTATGGGAAAAGGACATATTCATGTATTATATTAATCTGAAAGAGAAATATACAACCTGAGCCTTGATGTCGCAAATCTCCTTTCGATGGCTCCTAGCTCTGACACACACACTTGCTCATGCATGAAGAAGTTGAACCACATATGATGACTTTGTTGTTATCTCTTGCTGCTGTAGCATCAATCCTCCATACAGTCTTGCACCAATTCTCCCATCAAT
>ML782995.1:244574-262064 GCA_009831015.1 Picea engelmannii
ATATATATATATATACGGCTTCTACCAACTTATTTTGTGTTGTGTTATACATGTGATGTGTGATTGGTTTATAAATGCCCCAAATGTTTGTCTAGCACATAGTTAGCTAATGCATTAGTCAATGTATTTAGACATCTAGGAATGTTTTGATATTCGATATAATCAAAATAACGTTCCAAGAGGTAAATTTGTAAATATACCCATAATAAAGTAGGACTTCGGATAGCATAGACGTTACTTAACTATAGTACTACTAGCTACGAATCGAGTCGTATAACCAGGTGGCGGATATTAAGCGAAATAGCATCAATCAACAATTCAATGACAGTG
Source organism: Picea engelmannii (assembly GCA_009831015.1). Taxonomy (NCBI): domain Eukaryota; kingdom Viridiplantae; phylum Streptophyta; class Pinopsida; order Pinales; family Pinaceae; genus Picea; species Picea engelmannii. The sequence continues at coordinate 244,905 of ML782995.1, forward strand.
CTATATTCTACAATATTATTTGTCGCACGACTGAGCCACACGCCTCATAGACTGATAATTTCATTTGTAGGGGCATAAATTGCCCATGCAGTAAAAGCAAGGTTCTGAGTACTACGGCTAGCGCCATCGGCGAAGCCAATGTGAGGTGGAAAAGACTCGGACATCTGGAAACCAAGCACAACAATGCAAGATAAGTGGTCGAGGGCGGAGACCAAATAATGAAAAAATCATACTAAAGTAACAAAAAGTATGATACAATAAAATACAAGCACTCATGCACAGGTGGTCTTAAGCATAGTACTTATTTAAGTATAACCCATTTCTAGGTTCAGTCAAGGGGATACCATCGTAGTCCACTAACTCATAAGCTCCTTTCTCCAAAACTCATCTGACAATATAAGGACCTCACCACATAGCTTCAAATTTTTTGGCTTCTAGCATATCCCGATCTTGTTCGTAAAGGAGAACCAGATCGCCTTCGAAGAAAATGCATGGCTTCACATGTTTGTCATATTGGGCTTTGACGTGTTTCTTTTGGGCTTCTATAACTAGGGTGGTGTCGATGGGTTTCATCTAATTGCATGAGATACAACAGATGTTCTTCTTCAGCAGAAGTGTTTGGGAGAAATTCGACGGCTAATTTTAGGGACGGTATCTCACATTCAATCAACACGATGGATTCTAGACCATAGACTAACTGGAATGGTTTAAACCCAGTAGCAGACTTAATGGATTTCCAGTAATCCCACAATGTTGAAAACGACATCGTGTGCCAACTCATTTTGTGAATCCCTATCATTCGTCAAAGCATGGTAATGAGGATTTTGTTTATTGCTTCAACTTGGTCATTGGCTTGTGGGTAATACGGTGTTGAGTTGTCATGGTGAAGACCCAACTTTTCAGTGAGTTCAGACATCATGAAGTTTATAAAGTGGCTACCGTGTTCAGTAACGATAGCTTGAGGAACACCAAATCGAGCAATGATGTGATTAAATATAAATAATATTGCAGTCCTTCCGGTATTGTCGAATGTTGGCATCGCCTCGGCCCATTTCATAAAATAATCTATAGCTACAATAATGTATCCATGCCCCCCGGTCGAGTGAGGGTGACATGTCATGAAATCGATACCCCATTTCGAAAAAGGACCAATGGAGACCACAGGGTGTAGAGGAGCAGGGTGTGATCATATTTTATTGTTGTAGGTTTGGCAAGCGTGGCATTTTTGGATGGAAATTATACAATCGTTGAATAAAGAAGGCCAAAAATACCCCACTCATAAGATCTTCTGGGTAAGCATACCCATACATGTGACCACCATAGGCTCCTCAATGGCAGTCATTGAGGGATTTATCGGCTTCGTCAAATGTGAGGTAGTGTCGAAAAACAGAGTCGATCCCATGACGATAAAGAGTATCATCGAGGATAATATACTAACGGGATTGGTAGCGTATTCAACGACGGTCAGTGCTAGACAAATTGGGTCAGAAAGTTTGGGTCTAGAGATATATGATGATATCTCCATACCAAAGGTCATCGGAACTAATCAGGAAAAGGGATTCATTGGGTAATGAATCTATCGCTACCTTTTCCATCTCAGAGCAGGGAAGGTCGCATACCAACCTGGAAAACACCAAGGATTTCTTGGACTTAGCGCGTTTGAATTTTAAGTCAAAATCCTGGAGTATTACGATCCATTTGGAGTATTTTCCCCCTAGCAGTTGGCGTGTAAGAATGTGCTACATAGGGTTGTAGTTAGAAATTACTGTAGTCTTGCGAGAAAGGATATAGTGCCGGAAACATTGAATAGCTTGGACAGCTGCCAGGGCCAATTTTTCAACATGTAAATACTTGGTTTTGGTAGTCGTAAGACTCCAACTCAAGCAATAGATGACATGTTCATCATGAGAATCATCCTCCTAGACGAGAACCATAGCGATGTTATAGTCCGAGGCTATGAGGTAAAGGAAATAATCCCAACTGTAATATGATGGCAAGAGTAGTGGGGTTCATGTCAACGATAGTTTCAAAGCTTCGAAAGATTTTTTGGTAGTGGTATCCCATACGAACTCAGAACCTTTCTTGAGTAGTCGCGTAAATCCAAGAGTTAGCTCATCATAGTTCGGGATGAAACGATGGAGAAAGTTTGCATTCCCTTGCAAACTTTGTAACTGGCGAAGTGAGGAAGGAGGAGGGATGTTGAGAATCACCTCGACCTTCAAAGGATCTACCCTAATCCCTTGACATGAAACAATAAAGACCAAAATTCGGTCGGATTCTATGAAAAAAACACATTTGTGGCGATTCAAGTGTATGTGGTAAAACCGACATCGAAGGAAAATGGTGCGGAGGTGTATTGGATGATCTACATGGTGCATGGAATGAGCGGGTAAGTCATCGATATATGGCTGCACGATGTGATTTATATCATGAAAGGTGTAATACATAGCACGTTGAAAAGTTTTGTCGGCATTCTTTAAGCCAAATGGAATTTTCCAGTAGGTGAAAGTGCCCCAAGGACAAATAAAAACGGTCTTGTGTTGGTCCACGGGAACGATATTGATTTGATTATATCCAAAGAAACCATCCATCAGAGAGAATATTTCACTTTCGACATAATCGTCGATGATCTAGTCAATGAAGGGGGTAGGAAAGTTGTCTTTAGGACAATCTTTTTTAATATCCCTATAATCAACGCACACGCGGATTGTGCCTTGTTTCTTGTCAATCAGAACAAGATTGGAAACCCAGTCAGTTAGAGCCACAGGGTAAATAAAGCTAGCTTTGAGAAGTTTCTCAACTTCAAGCTTGATAATGGTTGTTTTACGTGGGTGGACTGGACGAAGTCGTTGCTGGATGGGTTTAGAACCTGGGTATGTCTTAATCTCATGTACCACAATGTCGGGGTCAATCCCCGACATTTCTTCATAGCTCCATGCGAAGACATCACAAAATTCTTGGAAAAGAGACTTGTAGGTGACAACTTCATCATGGGAACACGAAGCTCCAATATGCACATTTTCGACAACTCTAGGTTTGATGGATATGTCGAGGGGGATGGAGGGTGAGATATTACTTAAGTTCCCTTCGTAAAACATATCATGTGTAGACTCGGGAATGGTAGAAATGATAATGGTCAATGGGGTCGAGAGTCGTTGGTAACCCTCGATGGTGCGTTGTTCCAGGAAGATGATGGAACAATGATGTCCATCGTCCCAAGGGGTATCTTCCACGGACATAACAGACATAATCATCTCGTTTATAGGAAAAATTATGCGGAATGGATCCGGAGATAAATCACCAAGAGAGGGGGTTTCCAATTGAATGGATTGATAAGTGGATTCGACCGAACTGAAAGGCATTTCATTGCCATAAAAAAGATGATCGTCGGGGTTGGGTACCATCCACGGGTCGTAAGACACAGGGGTTCCATGAATAGAGGTGGAGATCATGTTGATTGAGGCGACAAACGGATGTGGAACATCGGGTGGTGGAATGGGGAAAGTACCCATCAAAGAGGAATCTTTAAGAAGACCCACACCGATGTTCTCATATCCAAGGGGGGTTTTTGCAATAAAAGGTAAGTTGTCGGTATGTGCAACAAGGTGAAAGAAGGCCAATTGGTCTATGGTAACTACTTTTCCTTGATGTGGGAAATGAACGACATGGAAAAGAGTGGACACAACTGCACACATGGAATCGATCCAACTATGACCAAGTAGAAGGTTGTAATCAAGAGGAGCGTCAAAGACCTCTACTTCAACGTTGACCATTTTTCCTTCTAACATAATAGGCAACAAAGGGAGGACATCGTAAGGCTTAAAACCAGATCCATTGAAGGCTTTGATCATGTTGTGGGATTCAGTCAAAGGAGGAGAGTCGATGGATTTCTAGAAGGTAATAGACATGACACACGTCGAGGCACCCTCATCAGTAACTATTCTACAAATCTTTTTTCCAGAGACAATAACTTGTATTTGGAATGTGAGTTGAGGGGGTAACCTTGGAATGTGGTCTTCCAAGTCAAAAATTATTAAATTCGTATCCATACGTTCGATTCCACCAATATCTTTCAGCAATGCATTCTGTTGTATAGGACAAGTCTAAAGGACTTCAAGGGCTGACATCGCGGACGATGCTTGGGCCAGATCTTCAACAATACTGTAGTTCTGGGAAGCATGTGCATGAGGATTGAAAGCCAATTTTCGAACAACACCCTTTGGGGGAGGGAGAAGAACTGTATCTATGCTCGGTCGTTCAATATGAAGAGGGTCTTTTATAGGTGGAGTCATGGGATATGGTTGGACCAACGAAGGAGGTATTGCATCAACGTTCTCTTTGGAGGAAGGATAATATTTGGATCGAGTGGTAAGTGTGATGTCATTCTTCTTTGAATCACCTGTACACATTAAGACATAGGATGTATTGGAGGGGGAAGGTTGGTCATGAATGACCAATTGGTCCTGTTGTTGAGAGGGGAAGGGTTGTGATAACATGGCTAGAGTGGGGGGTCTCAGGGTCCATTGAAGGAACTTAGTAACATCGGCTCGTCCTGAACAATCCTTAGTGTAGTGATCATCACCACAGATATGACAAGGGTATCGGGGTTTGGGCTTATCCCTATCATCAACAGGTGGTGTTTTGGTTTTTTCAGATTGCAGATTATTTTTATCCTCCTTGTTCTTACCCTTTCACTTTTTGGATTTATTTTTGTTGGCAGGGTAGATTGAACAGAGTTTACCTCAGAAGTCTTTCCGGTGGGAGGGGTAGGAGATGGAGCATTTTGAACATTAGAAGAAATGAGTTTAGGGTTGTTTCTATATGTTTGGACAGAATAAGGTTGGGCATGGAAAGTGCCAATCACACCGTCAGGTGCATGAGAAGCAACAGGAGTAGTTGAAGTAGCAGAAGTAGAAGGATGAGGTGCATCAGGGAGTAAGTCATAAAGAGTACCTGTTTGTGAATAAAGAAGGTCAAGGTATTGAGAACGACTGATTGCCTATTCTTCTGTGACAACTCCACCCATGGTGATGTCACGAGCGATGTCGTTCACGAATGATTTCATGAACCACTTTGCCAGCAACTGATCTGGAAGTTTGATTTTGATGAGACATCGTCTCCGTTGCCACTCATGAATGTGACCAGAGATATGAGTGGCTTTGGTTTGTTTGAATGAAATCAAAATCTCGGTTCTCATTTCATAGAGGATCAGTAACTGGTAGTCGGTGAGGAAAGACATAGCTAAGGTGTTGAAGTCGGTGAAGAAGCCTCGTGGTAATTATATATACCACTTCGTGGCGGAACCTGTGAGGGTTCACTGAAAAAGGTGTAAATGAATAGAGTCAGCCATCAAGGAGTTGCATGACCACCAAAGGTGAAAAGTCATTACATGGTTGTTCAGGTCCTCTCCCGGTTTACCATTGAATTTAGGGATGTCGGATGGTATTTTGGCCGGTACGGCGGGCCATTGAGGAGAGTGACGGATCGGATCATTTAAAATCCTCGACAGATTAGGGAGGTCTAGGGTGGCTAAGAAGGGTAACTGTCTATTCACATGTGGGTACTGGTGACTTTGGGGAGGGAGTCTCGTCGGTAGACCAGTGGGACCATAAGCAGTTTGCATATAATGTGAAGATCTAGGTAGATTAAGTGGTTTTTGTGGAGGAAATTAATTCATAGGGTTGTACCCTTGAACAGGGGCATGGGGTTGAGCGTTCGAGCCCCAAATAGGATTAGACGTGCCTGGATATGGTTGGCCTATACTAGGGGGTATGACGAAGCTAGCTTGAGGCTATTTCCCCCCAGTCGAGTAAGGATTATGTTGTATAAGATAATTTCAATATTGGGCCAAGGATGGAGGTATTTTTGGTACATAGGGTGGGGTCGGTGGGGGTTTCCCTCCAATCGTGGGTTGCGTCCCAGTTGGGATTTTTCCTACAAAATGGGATTTGGTTTAGCCTCTGTTATCACCCCATAAGCTATGGGAATCAACTGGTGACTAGGATATTATTTGTCTCTAGTATTTTTGTTGACAAATGATTTTTCATTCTGCAAATAATTTGAAAAGAAAAAAGAAAAGAAAAAGAAAAAGAAAAAACAAGAAAAAGAAAAAGAAAAAGAAAAGAAAATAAAAAGAAAAAGAGGGCTTAAAAGAATTGAAATAAAAGCCCCATGCAATAATAGTAACTTGGCCATACCTTTCAAGTATGGCCAAGTTCTTTTTAAATTTGATGTTGATAGGGTAGTGAATGATTTGGCTAAACAGTTTAATCTTAGCCAACGTGTCTAGGTTAGATTAGTGAATAAATCTGACCAGACTGTCTAATCCTGGTCATATAGCCCTAGGGTAGAGTAATTTCTTAACCCAACAGTTTAATCTGGGTTAATTGTCATAGGAAACTAGGTTAGAACATAGGTTAGTTGCTTTATTGTTCCATTCCAATAAAAACAGCTTGATGTCAAGATTGCACCATGTCCTAAATGCCTAAAGGATAGTTTGGTCGAAGCCCCATGGTGGTGTCTCTTTGAAAACTTGGGGAAAAAACCCATAAAATGCATTTAGCCTAAGTTTTCCTCCCAGCGCATGTGTTCTCCGCTCCCAGTTTATGCTCCCTGCACATTTCGACGGTCCTGATCGCGGCGCTCAGATCTACGGTGCACAGAGCATTCCGGACCCCCCCCCCGACCATTCTTCTTTTAGTCGACAGAGGGGTCCGGAATCGGTAATAAGACTTGTGCACATCTAGATAGTCTAGGAACAAGCACATAAATCAACAGTACATATTTGATTCTGGACCCCCCCGTCCGTTCTGCCTTTAACAGAGCGGGGGGGGTCCGGAATGAGTGATAAACGACGTGCTAAGATCTGCAGACAGGAAACGGGTGCATAGATCAACGACCCTAATTGGATTTCAGACCCCCCTTGATGATATGCTTTTAACCAAGGTGGGGGGTCCGGAATGGTTATTCTCCTCTGGCAGGCTCCTTGTCATACGTGGCGTCAGTCTATTTGCCCCGAAGTCCCGTCACCATCTGCTATCTGACAACCACCATCACTTATCGATGGCATCTTCCACTTGTTCCACTTGTTCCCGAGTTATGTCCCATCTCATAATTGTTGTCAGTCCCCTACCCCTTTCACTCATGACCGACCCCTTATTGAGACTTTTACCTCCAATCCCTAGCCACTACATCACCCGTTCGTATTTTTCAACCACCGTCACCTGCCATCTCACCCCCAAGTGGCCCATTGTCCATTTATTACGGGATAACACACCCGTTATCCTGCTGACCTGTCTCCCGCACTCAACCAATCCCAGTTTTAAATAAAACTACCGTTATTCCCCCTACATTCACTATTCACCCATCGCACCAGAAAATTTACCTCTTACTCCTCCATTGCATTTCCGTCACCGTCGTCCACAGTTAGTCGACCCCACTAATTTTGTGTTTATTGCAGGTACTATTGAAGAGATGGCGCCAAAGCCCAAACAAGCAGAAGGAGAGGAAAATCATTTTCTCCCACCTCCTGTCGACCTGGACAAGATCCCACTAGTCGACAAAGACCGATTGATCGCAGATACCCAATGAGATTTCGATTTCTCAGACCTCCAATCATGGCTCAGGGAGGTTTTCCTGGACTAGAGCAATGAAATTGGACTCTGGGAGTCCAATTTACCCCTTTACCTTTTTCCCCAGATCGACCATTTTCCCGAATTCACCCTTAAATGCCAAGATCATTATATTCCCGAACAGAGGGTCGTCGTCTCGTCATCCGGAGACACCCTGTTCTTCATCACGCCTGAAGACATAGACCAAATGATGCAAATTCTCCGTGCTGACTCTACGTCTCCTTTCAAACTAGAAATCCTTACAGAGTTGTATCAGAAGATGACTTTTCCCCAGAGAGCTCAAATATTCGAGCTTTTCCTTCCCACCTTCGCTCAATTCATTTCCACAAATCCCCCTTACCTGTCGTCCATGTTCTCCACCAAAGGAAACCAGTTCATTTCCTCCCTTTGTGCTCTATTAGCATACTATTCCAACCATTGGTAGATGAGCCCATTCTGGGTTTTCTATCCATTTTATCCACTGATGAAAATCCCACCACACAGTTTGATTTCAGCACCTTCTTGGCAAACAATATTCATGAACAGTTCATGAATTTTGGCACAGAAGGCATGTTCAGATACTCGTCTATACTGGCCTACATTTTTGTTTTCTATCAAGCAGATAAGTTTAGTTTTTCTATGCAGAAAATGAACACAGATGGAAGGCCTCATCCAGTCCCATCATGGACATATTTGCTGAAGCATAACTCCACAGAATACAGCTTCAAAGAATTCATCGATCTATTCTACCACCCTGTGGTAAGCATGTTGAGTGGCAAGCCCGAGCCTCGAATAAATGACGAAGTCCAAAGAATCCTACATCTCTCGGATAGCACAAAGACCAGGGATTGGTACCTGTATCAAAACCACACCGAGACCAGAGTATTCGGGTGCGAGTTGGCACCCTACAAGCTGCCCAAATATGTGTCAGTAAGAATCTTTTCTTTAGAATACATAAGGTAGATCATGAATTCATATGATATTCATTTCGTATCATTGAAGAAAAAGCAGCAGCTTCAAATCAAGGGGCAGATTGGCTCCTTCATCTGCAACAGTCGAGGCGCTGGGGAAGAAGATGACAGGATGTTGAAAGAAATGAAGTTCTTTATGAGTTTCCCATGGCACTATGATCCATGTGGGATCATTTCAGAAATGCGGGTAAAAAATCAAAACATCCCATATGTTCATGAGTCCAAGCCCAAGATTGAAAAATTCACCAATCAGACAGTGTGGGTGCCTAACACCTTGATCGAAGTGGAACAGCAGGTTCCCCCAACCACTGTTCCACCAACGACCACGCCATAGGTCCCTAAGGAAAAAAGGCCTCGACAAGAATCATCTCTGCCTGTCACGGAGGTGTCGTCTGAAGGGTTCCAGTTGCACACCAAGAGGCCCAAGACAATTTCAGTTCCTAGCCCTACGGGGGAGAAAGAAACCCCACCTACCACAGTGGTCAAGTCTGTCATCCCACCTTTTGGCTCAAGCCTACATAAGGATATCATCCCAGCAGTTCCAAGGAAATCCTCAAACTCCCCACTGGACACTCAACCGGGCAAGACTGGGCCCAAGTTGAGCATTTTCGAGAAGTATGAGTTGATTAAGAAAAAGAATCAGGCCCTTACCAGCAGTACTTATGCTCAATTTCGAAAGAAGACGTCGACTGCGCAACATAGGTTGCTGTCTACATTTGACACAGAAAAGGGCAGGATGCACATGGCCTTCCTCCAGGTGCAAGTACCAGACCCCAAGGTGATTACATATTACAAGAGGGCCACCTTCAAATTCCAGATGAAGGACGTGCACCCAGCAGATCAGATGGATCTACACAAACAGACAGGGGAGATGGTATTCCATACATTGGGACATGCTTTCTCTTCTGCAGCCAAATTTCAGGTGTCGCTCAACAATGCTCAAACGCAACTCAAGATGGAGAAGATATCGTCCTTTGCAAAGGACAATAGAATCAAGACGTTAGAGGAGCTGGTCCTCAAGATCGGCTATGATCCCTCGAACGTCAAATCTACATAAGAGATGGTAAAGAAGAAGAATGCATACATCGCCTCCTTGAGGAAACAGCTGAAGCTCCCACCTACAAAAGACTCACAGGCAAAGGAGATAACATAGAAAGAAGGCGAGAAGGACAAAATGCTCAAACTGCTTATGGAGAAGAATGCACAGCTCAAAGAAATGGAAGCAGAGATGGAAAGATTATTAAAAGAGAAGGAATAGATGAAGCCAAAGGAAGTCATTCCATTGAGCACCATTCTGATTTCAGGAGCAAGCACAGTAGCAGTGACAACAATCCCATCTGCAACACCAGTGACACCACAAGAGGGGACAACCGACCTCGCCAAATCCATGGAAAAGATGAACCTGCAAGAGACAGAAATCAACAGGCTTAAGAAGGAAGTTGAGAACCTCTAGGAACTCAAAACTTCTTTCCAGACCAGTCTCTCCAAAGAAAATTAGGTAACTAAGAAGCTCAAGAAGGAACTACAGCAGCTCCAAAAGCAAACAGTGGCAGGGAAGACTTCGGCTGAGGTCAAAGAGAATGTATGGACAGACATCACAAAGTCCATAAATGAGATATGGCCCATGATCCAAATTATGTTTGAACAGAATGAGTTGGTCCAGAGGAGAAAACAAGCCATTGAGAAGATCAAAGTAGAATTGGGAGATAGACCAACTTAGGCAAATGATATCATCAAATTCCTCAATTCTAAGACCAGAGAAGAGCTAGAAGAGTTGAAGATCGAGGAAAAAACAAAGACCATACTTGAGGTCAAAAGAGTTTTGACCAAGAGAGGATTAATGCTTCAACTGGAAGAAAAGGTTCAGACCATGGACCTAGGGGTACATAAATTCTTCAGCAAGATCGAGGCTCTCCAGAAGAAAGGTCTCCCTTGTCTGAAGGTTATCAATGATAAACTGATGACACTCCCAGATTACAAAAAGAGATTGTCTGAAGTGTCTAAGGACAATTCAAAGTTTGTTGGCATATAAGGGAGCATCACTGGCAAAGCATTCCTAGACGCTCTTCAGTTGGATACCAGTATCCAACATGATATTCGATACATATTCCTCACTAAGCCCACATTCGCCAAGTATACGGAAATGGACGAAGTGTATCGGAGACTGCTCAAAGTTACTGTGCCTAGTCATCTTAGATGGGAGGAACTCTGTGATCTGCTCTATTAGAAAATGAGTTGTCCAGGTCCAGTCACCTATCTAGTCAGATGAGGTCGTGCAAAGGCTTCATCAACGGTCTACCCAGAAATTTCGCGTGCAATTGCACCAAGTCATCAAGCAGTTTGATTAGTTAAATTAGTTAGGCTAAAAATAGAATTAACACGTCCTGATTAGTTATGACAAGAACGTTTGTAATTTTAGTTAGATATACTTCACCTTTCGAAGTATTGAGGGTTGTTGATCTTCACACCCTGACGCTATCAGACTGTAACATTTTTGAAGAGATCTGCCATTAATAAAAAGGAGGCACTTTTACAGGATTCTTGCGTGTATTCACTGGTGATGTTTATTCTCTAAGTTGAATTTTATTCTTTCTTTGTGATCGTATTGTTTTTTTGAAACTAATCTTTAAGAGTAACGAATGTTGCAGGATTTATCTAGGATACCTTGTTTCTGACTTGAAATATTTTAGTGTTTATCTTCTGGTGTTTTCAATTAAGGAATTCTTAACTGCTTCTTAGTTGAATTTATATTTCTCATCTTTTTCTTCTGCCCATCATTTAAGATACTAAAAGATCCAGTGAGTATATTATCTCGCCCTGTAGAAATCTTCCTTTGCGTTTCTGGTTTGTATCTCATGTTTACTACAACACAGACCCCATAGCCCAATGGAGGTGTAGACTGTCTCAACCAATTCAAAAAACACTTTGACAACAAAACCTACCTTTTTATTTACCTAGCCTAATATCTAAAAGTGAAAACATAGATAAATCATATAGAGAGATCCCTCTTTGAAGCTGGAAGTGCTAGATCCCAGCTTTAAAAGTGGTTTGATAAAGTTACCTTTGTATATTTCTTCTGTTTCAACCTCTAGGAAATTTACCAAGTGCTAACATAATGGTGACTCCACTGGGGAAGAACTAAAAATTGCTAATTTCACGTTTTCTTTCCCCTAAAAAGAACATTCGATTTTGAGAAGAAATTAATGTTTAGAGGTTGATCAAACTTTGCACATATTATTTTCAGACTCGAAAAATTAAAAAATATATATATAAAAAACCAAAAAGAGTTCTGGCTTCCAAGAAAGTTCATACTCGATCTCATCCAAACCCAGAACCCGTGATAGTGATAGATAACCCCGAACAGTTGCTCAGGCGAAAGACCTTAGCTGTCGGTTTAGTGAGTCATATTCTCCTTCATAAGTCTCCTTCCTTTTAAGAGAAGCCTGTTGCCTCTCAAAACCCTGACCTCGATACTTTTCCATAGCGAAGCCTGGTTAGAACATGGTCCGACAGTTTTGTGACTGGAATCATCTTTGACCCAACTGTGTTGCAACCCTGAACCCCCGAAGTTCAGTCTCTCACAACTAAACCAAAAATCACTCCTTCAGTGCTATCACGTTCCTCTTCGTCCTCGTCTGCAGTCGCTACCTTGCCGACCATCCAGGTTGTCATCTCGCCTCCTCCACCCATCATGGAAGCTTGATATTCTCCTCTGGTGTTGGCTGTTCCGCTACATGCCATGCCCCAAGACTATCAAACTAGACTTCCATAGTTCGATGCAACAGGACCTTTAAATGCCCAACAACATGTTGACAAAATGAATGATTATTTTTACTTGCAAGAAGTTGATGAGGCCGATGTTCAAATGAGGTTGTTTGCCCAAAGTTTGACAGGTGACGTCAAAAAATGGTTCAAATCTTTACCTGCCACCTCAATCCCTGACCTTTTCATTTTTGAAAGGAATTTTCTCGACAGATGGGAGGTAAAGAAAAACCCTCTCCAAATACTGTCAGAATACGAAAATATAAGAAGAAATCAAGGTGAGACGGTACAAGATTACTACACCCATTTCAACAACCTGTACAATGCAATCCCAACTGAAATCAAACCTCCATAGGGTTTGGCATTGATTAAATTCCTTGATGGATTTGATGCCGACATGTCATACCAACTAAGAGAAAGAAATTTTGCCACCCTGGAGGACATGCAAAAAAGTGTTATAAGTGTGGAGGCCAATCTTTTGGCAAAAAGGGCATGTCAGAGGTTAGAAAGGAGAGTCACAATTAAAGAAGAACCTTCCACATTGAACATAGATTCCAAATTGGATTCTTTGGCCAGAGCAGTGGAACTAATGCTGGAAAGATTGGCTGTGTCAGACAGAAATCCTCCAAGAGACAACACACCTGCTCCTCAGGATTGGAATCCCAATTTCAGGCGAAACCCTCCTCAAATCAAATAGAGAGATCCTAGGGATCAAAGAGAGCAGAGGGGCCCAGATTAGCAGATTAGACCTCCCCTGCAAGAAAACTATGTTGATGAAGGGGGGGAAGTGATTGAGGAATTGGAGGACACTCACATCAACCTCATGGGTATTCACGACAACGAAGCTATCTTCCTTACCCAAGAAGAGCAGGAACTCTTTCTTCTAAATCAAACAAAAGTAAGTGAAGAAGTTGAAGACGCAGAACAACAGGCCTTCGAAAATGATATTTTAGAGGTACACCGTCAGTACAATCTGCAGAGTAAGAAGACAGAAGCGAATTCCCCAAAAAATATGACTAAAATACAGAAGGTAGTCGAAACCAAAAAGACCTCTGAGTCATCTGCCGAGAAGATTCTTGAGAAAGGTACTGCTGAGAAGATTCCTGAGAAGAGTAATGCCGACGCTCCCATGAAGAAAATCATTACCATTCTGAAAAGGTCGTCACAGCCGGAGGTTTCACCTATTGACCCACCAAGTACTTCTGGCCAGAAGAGCGTGGTGGACAAACCAGAATTGATGAGCCAGGGCAGAACCCCTACACCTTTCAGCCTTGAGGGGGAATTGGCCAAAATAAAAATTCCCATCCCACTTACAGAGTTGATGAACAGAGACGGTTATCATTCCCAGGTGATTAAAGAACTGGCTATCAAACCTGACATAGGCACGAAGGCCTTAACCATTGGAGCAACAAATCATTCAGACACAGTGAACCTTACTGACGATCACCCCGAGCTTCTTTTCAGACCTGAAGTAGATGGTCAAGATGATACTGGTGAGGTCACTCCTTTTTACATCAGTCTGAACATACATGACTTGATCTTGCATAAAGCTATGTTGGATTCGGGTGCCTCCCACAATCAGATGCCTAAAGCAGTAATGGAAAAGCTGAGACTGGAGGTCACCAGACCATACAAGGATTTACACTCATTCGACTCCAACAAAGTTAAATGTATTGGTTTGATCAAGGATCTATGCATCACCTTGGTTCAGATTCCTGCGAAAAGCATGGTAATGGATGTGGTGGTTGCAAACATCCCTCCGAAGTATGGAATGTTGTTATCCCGGTCTTGGGGGACGAAGTTGAAAGGAACCTGTTGGCAAATGTTTCATAGATAGCGTATGCTTGTCATTGATGGAAAGTAAAACAGTAATGATGGCTTGAGTACAACAAAAATGATCAACAACGCATTGATATTCAGGAAGATAAGTTCAGGTTGATCGAATGATCGAAGGTCAGTAAAGCTTGAGAAGCATTTCTGATCATTGGATCCATTCAAAATTCCCGAAAGAATGAGAGCTGTCAGATCTGAATGAAGACAAGAAGAGCGCACTGAAAAGGAGGACAGATCTCAGACGTTAGATCCAAGCACAGGACCTGACCACCGTTGGATCGAGGAGAACCTACACGATCCTTAAAGAACAAGGAGAAGCGAGCATAATCGCGATATGCGAAATCGTGACTTAATCTGAGCCGTCAGATCGAGGTTGATCTGGACCGTTGATTCCAACCAATGGAGAGGCATTGAGGATCGAGAGTTGGACATGACAAAGATTTTTGACATCAACAATCTTGATTTCGCGATATGCGATATCGTGATTCAATCGCAGCCATTGAATCGAGAATGAGATATGGACCGTTGATCCTCTGCATGGAGAATCCGGGATCGGGACATTGAAATGACAAAATCATTTGACCTCAAGAACCCTGATTTCGTGATGTGTGAAATCCTGACTGAACCTGAACCGTCAGATCAAGATGTGATCTAGACTATCGACCTAACTCATGACAGCAGACCACGTAAGCTAGGGACATGTGGCACAATCAGGTAATGACAAGTGTCAGACTGATTCAACATTTCAGGCACATGTAAGTCATGAATCAGAGTGACACGTGGCAGTATTCAACATGTGTCAATCCACTTGTGACATCAGCAGATGGACACCATATCAGAGTTTCGCGGATCGCGACTTGGAGAGTCGAGATGATTCATCTCCAGATTCACAAGATGCGAGATCGCGATTTAATCGTGGTCCATTGGATCAAGAGGACACGTGGCGAAAGATCGTCATGTCACTGACTGGAAAGTCAAAGTAATACTGAGATGTGAGATAGCGATATAATCGTGGACCGTTGGATCAAGAGGATGCGTGGTGAAAGATCAGAGCACCATAAAGCTCCATCTCAGAGTTTCGCCTATCGCAACTTGGAGTTACGAGCACCTCCATCTAAGGATCAATGAGATGCGAGATCACGATAAGATCCTGACCGTCAATACACCAAAAGATGTGGACCATTGATCAAACTCCACCTCGGAGTTTCGCGAATCGCGAATTCAAGAGGCAAAGAACACAATGCAACAATTCATGATATGCGAAATCACGATTGAATCTGAAACGTCAGATCAAGATCAGATTTGGGCCGTTGATGTAACTCCATCTCGGAGTCTCGGCTATCGTGACTTGGAGTGATGAGACCCTTCATCACAGGAACTGCGAGATGCGAATTCACGATGAGATCTGGACTGTAGAATCATCGAGATCGTGGACCGTTGATCTCAGCTCCATCTCGAAGTTTCGCCTATCGCAACTTGGAGTGACGAGAATCTCCAATGAAGGAACAGCGAGATGCGAGATCATGATGAGATCAAGACCGTTGATTCATCAAGATCATGAACCATCGATCAGGGTAGATGAAGATCAAAAGTTTGAAGCACCTGTTACCACATCCTGTGGTCACCGTGTGTGATCGATAGAGAAGACGAAGAGTCTCAACTGCCAGAGAGGCCGAGGAATCTCAGCATAACATCCAGTAATGTTGAACGCGTGGGGCGAACCACCATAGAAGCTGAAGAGTCACGATGATGATCAGATAGAGCACTCGAGAGGTGGAGGATGACGACGCAGAGTCATGCATGCAGAGGCATAGTGATGGTAGTTGTTGATGTGGAAAGTGATTCATGTGTGAAGAAGGAAGATAGTGCAGCAGCTGAATTGAACTGAAGAGGAACTGTGCAGTGAATGGACATGGCACACAGAGGATAAAACGCAGAATAACAAACAGTGCAAGTGAGATGTGCAGAAAGGCAGTGTAGCATAAAGAGCAACGAGATGCAGCAGAACAGTGATAAGTCGGGTAAGACAATGTTGAACATTATATCACTGTAATAAGTTTCAGAAGAAAAGATTTATATTTCAGGGTGGTTGGGAGGTGCTAGGTAGGACTGTTGTCCTCAGAGGTTCAAGTGGGTGCTTGAACACAGGGAGTTGGTGCTTCCTTCTAGTTGGTGCTAGAGAAACCAGGGAGTCGGTGCTTCCTTCTAGTTGGTGCTAGAAAAAATAGAGAGTTGGTGCTCTCAGCGAGTTGCAACATGCTAAACAGAGGTTGTAGCCTCATTATGAGTTGGTGCTCATATGTATGATAATGTAAAGAATGTAATTATTACTTATCATATAAAGAAAAAGAGGTTTTTACCCTTTATGGGTTTCCTCAGAAAATATCTGTCTCTATGTTTCTCATATATGTGACTAATGCTCAATGTGCCTGTGTTTATTTCTCTGCATTATTGTGATCATCATTCAGTGTTTTTGCAAAGAGTTTTAAAAGAAGCATAATTTTTTAAGCTCAGTAACAACTGATTCACCCCCCCCCTCTCAGCTGTCCAACAATTGGTATCAGAGCTGACCCCTTTTATCTAAGGGTAGATCCTAGAGCTTAAACATGTCAAGCCATGAAGGAAATTCAACCAATAAGGCCCCTCTGTTCAATGGAACAAACTTTACCTTCTGGAAAGTTAGAATGAGAACCTACATAATGGATTTAGGTGCAGATGTCAGGGATGTGGTAGAGACTGGTTATGTAAAGCCAATTGTGCTAGCTAATAAGGATGACAAACTAGAATTTAGCTTCAACGCTAAGGCTATGAATGCTATCTTGAGTGCGCTTGCAGAAGAAGAATTTGTGAAAGTTATGCACCTAGGAATTGCCAAAGAAATGTGGGACAAACTCATTAACAGTTATGAGGGTAATGAGAAGGTAAAGGATGCAAAGCTTCAAACCTACAGAATACAGTTTGAACAGCTGAAGATGAAGGAAGAT
>ML782995.1:269624-311717 GCA_009831015.1 Picea engelmannii
ATCATATAAAGAAAAAGAGGTTTTTACCCTGTATGGGTTTCCTCGGAAAATATCTATCTCTGTGTTTCTCATATATGTGACTGATGCTAAATGTGCCTGTGTTTATTTCTCTGCATTATTGTGATCATCATTTAGTGTTTCTGCAAATATTTTTAAAAGAAGCATAATTGTTTAAGCTCAGTAACAACTGATTCACCCCCCCCCTCTCAATTGTCTAATAGAACCCTGTAGCTGGATATGTCTTATGCCACTATCCCAGTGTTTGGGCAATAGAGGAGGCTGTACAGAGAAACATTGATGAAGTACATGGTCAGTAGCCAAGAGAAACCGCACAATTATCCCCTTTACTCTGCGCATTCTGATTTAGATTTGTTTATCTTGTACAACGATGGTGACACGGGAGAGCAAGATACTCAGTTGGTGGAAGATACATCTAGCCAGGACGAAGGCCAAGAAATCATTGAGGTAGCAAAGATGAAGAATGTAATAACTGAAGAGTTACCCATTGATTTCTAGAGTATGGATTTTGATGGATCCGTGATCAAAGAAGGAGCTGGAGCAGGAGTCTGGTTGCACAATCACAGAAACAGGTATTCAGAAAATCATTCTTACAAGTTAAATTTCCAGTGCACTAACAACATTGCTGAGTATGAAGCCTTAATGCTCGGTCTGAAGCTTTTGAAAAAAGTTGGTGCTAAGCAGATTATGGTAAGAGGTGATTCTGAGTTGATAATCAAGCAAATTAAAGGTGAGTATGCTGCGAAACACCCACGTCTTAGAGCTTATAGGACTGTTGTTTTTGATTCCTTGAGGTGTTTTACTGAAGTTGACTTGCAGGTAATGCTGAGGGGACAGAATATTCTGGTAGACGGATTGGCCACCTCAGCAGCCACCTGTAAGATTCCTTTCCGCCTGACTCATCCATATACTGTTGAGGTGAAATATAGGCCAACCGTTCCCGATAATATCAGGTACTGGCAAGTGTTTGGTAATGACGATCAAATTGAAGATTTTCTGCAGTGCAAAAATGATTTTGAATGTACAAATATAGATTTAGAGAATGAAGATGAAAATGTAAATAATTCTGATTTTGAAATTGATAGTGTAAATACTGTAGATTCAGGAGAATTAGGCGATGACAAAATGGATGCCAATGTTTTACAGTTAAAAAGAAATGTTTTTCCTAGAGGTCTTGTTCCTTTAGAAGAATTGTTTGACTGTAATGATGTAGCCAAAAAACCAAAAATAGAAGCCCATGGACAAGAGGTAGAAGATTGTAATATAGGGACTGAAGAGAAACCTAGGATGGTCAAACTGTCTAAATCATTACCCCCAGAGAAAAAACTCAAATACATTGAGTTTTTCAAAGAATATTCAGATGTCTTTGCCTTGGGTTATGAATATTTGAAAGCCTACGATACTAGCACCATACAACACAAGATTCCAACAAAAGAAGACCAAAAACCCTTTAGGAAGAAACTTAGGAGGACAAATCCCAAGTTGCTCCCTCTGATAGAAAAGGAAATCAAGAAAATGTACGATGCCAAGATCATATTTCCATTGCTTTTTTCCAGGTGGGTCTCTAATCTGGTCCCTACACGTAAGAAAACCAGGGAAATCAGACTCTGCATAGATTTTCAAAATCTGAATAAAGTCTCCCTGAAAGATAATTACCCCTTGCCGAAAATGGACCACATCCTGCAAAGGGTGGTCGGGTCCAGTCGGATTTCTCTGCTGGATGGTTTCTCAGGTTACAATCAGGTCCTAGTTCACCCGGATGACCAAGACAAAACTGCTTTCACCACACCATGGGGCACTTTCATGTATGTGAAAATGCCTTTTGGTCTGATGAACACAGGAGCCACTTTCCAGAGGGCCATGGATATCACCTTCGTGGAAGAATCAGGTAAGTTTATTGTCGTCTATTTAGATGATGTGACTGTGTTTTCCCAATCCGATGACGAACACCTTAGACACCTCAGACGAGTCTTCGAGAAATGTAGAAGGTTTGGGATTTCTTTAAATCCTAAGAAAATCCTTTTCGAGTTAGAAGAAGGCAAACTGCTAGGACACATCATCTCCAAAGATGGAATCAAAATAGACCCTAGCAGAATCAAGGCCATACAAAATTTAGAACATCCAAGAGACCTCAAAGAACTACAGTCTTTTATCGGAAGAATTAAATTTCTACGAAGATTCATTCCCAATCTGGCAGAACTCCTCAGGAACATTACAAACATGCTTAAAAAGGATGTAAAAATAAAATGGGACTCTGAGTCTAGACAATCTTTCGAACAAGTCAAACGAGCACTCACGGAAGCCCTTGTTTTGATCAGTCTGGATTTTACTAAGGATTTCTACCTCTTTTCTTTCACCTCTGAACATACTATAGCAGCGATGTTACTGCAAAAGAACAGCGAAGGGTATGAACAACCCATATCTTTCTTTAGTAAATCATTAAGGGACACTGCTCTGAATTACAAGATAATGGAGAAACAAGCTTTTGCTTTGGTAAAATCCATAAAAGACTTTAGGGTCTACATTCTCCATTCCCACACCATATCTTATGTTCTGAATGCGGTAGTAAAGGACATCTTGACACAGGAAAATCCGGATGGAAGAAGGGGAAAATGGATTGCTGTCATTTTAGAATATGATATAGAGATTAATCCCACAAAACTAATCAAAGTTCAAGGCCTTGCTAAATTAATGGTTGAATCTAACTTCCATGCTCTTGACATTAATTTTCTAGATGTGACAGATGAACAGGGTGAGATGGCGACTCCAAACGTGAGAGAGGTATTTCTCAACTCTCCATGGTACATAGACCTTATATTCATTTTGCAAAATCTACAATCTCCCCCTAGTTTGACTAAGACCAAAGCTAGATTTTTAAAGTTGAAAGCATTAAAATTTTGTATTCTAGAAGGAAATTTGTATTGGAAAGATCCTGCAGGCATATTGTTAAATTGTTTACTGAAAGAGGAAGCTAATAAAGTGTTACAAGAATTTCATGCAGGTGAATGTGGTGGCCATCTGAACTGGAAGTTCACAGCCAACAAAATACTCAGAGATGGATTCTATTGGCCCACCCTGTTCGCCGATGTGCATCAGAAGGTAACAGCATGTCACTAATGTCAATTGTTTGAAGGAAAAAGGAAAATCCTTCCTCTACCTCTGAAACCAATCTCAGTTGAGGCCCCTTTCCAGCAATGGGGGCTCGACTTCATTGGAGAAATACACCCCCCATCTTCAGGTCAGCACCGGTGGATTCTCACTGCCACTGATTATTTTACCAAATGGATCGAGGCAGTACTAAGCAGGCAAGCCACTGACTCTGTTATTATCAAATTTCTTGAAAATAATATTTTGTCTTTATTTGGATGTCCTAGAAAGATTATAACTGATAATGCAACTACCTTTCGGTCGAAGAAACTCATAGATTTCTGCAACCAGTATCACATTGGTTTTGGGCATTCCACATCCTACTACCCTCAGGGGAATGGGTTGGAGGAATCTTCAAACAAAACTTTGGTGAATATCATCAAGAAAACATTGCAGGAAAACAAGAAATCATGGCACAACAAGTTGGTGTTTGCTTTATGGGCTGACAGGCTGACCACCAAAAGGTCAATTGGTATGTCACCATACCAGCTAGTCTATGGTACAGAGGCAGTTTTCCCCACTTATCTAGGAGTCCCTGTCATGAAGTTTCTTCAAGAGGTACAAGCTAAGACAAATGACTCACAGAGAAGGATCAACTAGATGATCCATTTGCAGCAGACTAGGGAAGAATTTTTCAACAAGACCTAGGTAGTCCAAGGAAACATCAAGAATATTTTTGACAAACGAACCAAGGAGGATGATTTCGAGATGGGAGATTTGGTGCTGAGATGGGATGCCAAAAATGAAGACAAGGGAAAGCATGGAAAATTTGATAATCTATGGACAGGACCATACATGATCCAAGCTTTCAGGGGAAACAATGCTTTCTTGCTAAACAACGCTGATGGGTCAGATCTGCTAGGAGCACCTATAAATGGCAGAATGCTGAAACATTATGTACCACCTCAGTAGAGATTCGAGTTTCCACTCTCCATTGTATATACCAGTTTAAGTTTCATTTTTCACTTGCATTTTCTGAGTGAAGAACATTAGTCAGTTGGTTGAAGCTCGAAGAGAAGGCCCTAAGCTGATGATTATTTTTTTTCCATTTTTGAGAATAAAACCAATGAAGGCTACTAGGCAGAAATATTCAGAATGACAGGAGAAAGGATTCTTGGCACTTCACAGGGAAAGTACCATCCCCATGTGGAGCCGTTGTTATCACCTCATAAGTTATGGGAATCAACTGGTGACTGGGATATTATATGTCTCTAGTATTTTTGTTGACAAATGATTTTTCATTCTGCAAATAATTTGAAAAGAAAAAAGAAAAGAAAAAGAAAAAGAAAAGAAAAAAGAAGAAAAAGAGAAAGAAAAAGAAAAGAAAAGAAAAAGAAAAAGAGGGCATAAAAGAATTGAAATAAAAGCCCCATGCAATAATAGTAACTTGGCCATACCTTTCAAGCATGGCCAAGTTCTTTTTAAATTTGATGTTGATAGGGTAGTGAATGATTTGGCTAAACAGTTTAATCTTAGCCAAAGTGTCTAGGTTAGATTAGTGAATAAATCTGACCAGACTGTCTAATCCTGGTCAGATAGCCCTAGGGTAGAGTAATTTCTTAACCCAACAGTTTAATCTGGGTTAATTGTCATAGGAAACTAGGTTAGAACATAGGTTAGTTTCTTTATTGTTCCATTCCAATAAAAGCAACTTGATGTCAAGATTGCACCATGTCCCAAATGCCTAAAGGATAGTTTGGTCGAATCCCCATGGTGGTGTCTCTTTGAAAACTTGGGGAAAAAACCCATAAAAATGCATTTATCCTAAGTTTTCCTCCCAGCGCATGTGTTCTCTGCTCCCAGTTTATGCTCCCTGCACATTTCGACGGTCCTGATCACGGCGCCCAGATCTACGGCACACAGAGCATTCTGGACCCCCCCGACTGTTCTTCTTTTAACCGCGGGGGGGCGGGGGGGTTCCGGAATCGGTGATAAGACTTGCACACATCTGGATGGTCCAGGAACAAGCGTGTAAATCAACAATCCAGATTTGATTCCGAACCCCCCCGTCCGTTCTGCTTTTAACCAAGGGGGGGGTCTGGAATGAGTGATAAATGACACGCTAAGATCTGCAGCCAGGAAACGGGCGTGTAGATCAACGACCCTAATTGGATTTTGGACCCCCCCCTGATGATCTGCTTTTAACCAAAGGGGGGGGGTCTAGAATGGTTATTCTCCTCTGGTGGGCTCCTTGTCATACGTGGCGTCAGTCTATTTGCCCCAAAATCCCGTCACCATCTGCTATCTGACAGCCACCGTCACTTATCGATGTCATCTTCCACTTGTTCCTGCGTTATGTCCCATCTCATAACTGTTTTCAGTCCCCTACCCCCTTTCACTCATGATCGGCCCCTTATTGCGACTTTTACCTCCAATCCCTAGTCGCCACATCACCTGTTCGTATTTTTCAGCCACCGTCACCTGCCATCTCACCCCCAAGTGGCCCATTGTCCATTTATTACAGGATAACACATCCATTATCCTGCTGACCTGTCTCTCGCGCTCAACCGACCCCAGTTTTAAATAAAACTATTGTTATTCCCCCTACATTCACTATTCACCCATCGCACCAGAAAATTTACCTCTTACTCCTCCATTGCATTTCCGTCGCCCTCGTCCATAGTCAGTCGACCCCACTAATTTTGTGTTTATTGCAGGTACTATTGCAGAGATGGCACCAAATCCCAGACAAGCAGAAGGAGAGGAAAATCCTTTTCTCCCGCCTCCTGTCGACCTAGACAAGATCCCACTGGTCGACAAAGACCGATTGATCACAGATACCCAATGCGATTTCGATTTCTCATACCTCCAATCATGGCTCAGGGAGGTTTTCCTGGACTAGAGCGATGAAATTGGACTCTGGGAGTCCAATTTACCCCTTTACCTTTTTCCCCAGATCCACCATTTTCCTGAATTTTCCCTTAAATGCCAAGCTCATTATATTCCCGAACATAGGGCCATCATCTCCTCATCCGGATACACCCTGTTCTTCATCACGCCCGAAGACATAGACCAAATGATGCAAATTCCCCGTGCTGACTCTGCGTCTCCCCTAGAAATCCTTACAGAGTTGTATCAGAAGATGACTTTTCCCCAGAGAGATCAAATATTCAAGCTTTTCCTTCCCACCTCCGCTCAATTCCCTTCCACAAATCCCCCTTACCCGTCATCCATGTTCTCCACCAAAGGAAACCAGGTCATTTCCTCCCTTTGTGTTTTGTTAGGGTACTATTCCGACCAATGGGTAGATGAGCCCATTCTGGGTTTTCTATACATTTTCTCCACTAATGAAAATCCCACCACACAGTTTGATTTCAGCACCTTCTTGGCAGACAATATTCACGAATAGTTCATGAATTGTTTCACAGAAGGCATGTTCAGATACTCGTCTATATTGGCCTACATGTTTGTTTTCTATCAAGCAGCTAAGTTTAGTTTTTCCATGCAGAAAATGGACGCAGATGGAAGGCCTCGGCTAGTCATAGCATGGACCTCTTTGCTGAAGCATAGCTCCATAGAATACAGCTTCAAAGAATTCATCGATCTGTTCTACCACCCTATGGTAAGCATGTTGAGCGGCAGGCCCGAGCCTCGAATAAACGACGAAGTCTAGAGAATCCTGCATCTCTCGGATAGCACAAAGACTGGGGATTGGTACCTGTATCAAAACCACACCGAGATCAGAGTATTCGGGTGCGAGTTGGCACCCTACAAGATGCCCAAATATGTGTCAGTAATAATCTTTGCTTTAGAATACATAAGGCAGATCATGAATTCATATGATATTCATTTCATATCATTGAAGAAAAAGCAGCAGCCTCGAATCAAGGGGCAGATTGGCTCCTTCATCTGCAACAGTCGAGGCACCGGGGAAGAAGCTGACAGGATGTTGAAAGAAATGAAGTTCTTTATGAGTTTCCCATGGCACTATGATCCATGCGGGATCATTTCAGAAATGTGGGTAAAAAATAAAAACATCTCGTATGTTCATGAGTCCAAGCCCGAGATTGAAAAATTCACCAATCAGACAGTGTGGGTTCCTGACACCTTGATTGAAGTGGAACAACAGGTTCCCCTGACCACTGTGCCACCAATGACCACACCACAGGCCCCTAAGGAAAAAAGGCCTCGACAAGAATCATCTCCGCCTGTCACGGAGCTGTCATCCGAAGAGTTCCAGTTGCACAACAAGAGGCCCAAGACAATTTCAGTTCCTGGCCCTATGGGGGAGAAAGAAACCCTGACTACCACAGTTGTCAAGTCTATCATCCCACCTTTTGGCTCAAGCCTACATAAGGATATCACCCCAGCAGTGCCAAGGAAATCCTCAGACTCCCCACTGGACACTCAGCCGGGCAAGACTGGGCCCAAGTTGAGCATTTTCGAGAATGAGCTGATTAAGAAAAAGAATCAGACCCTTACCAACAGTACTTACACTCAATTTCGAAAGTAGACATTGACTGCGCAGCATAGGCTACTGTCTGCATTTGACACAGAAAAGGGCAGGATGCACATGGCCTTCCTCCAGGTGCAAGTACCAGACCCCAAGGTGATTACAGATTACAAGAGGGCCACCTTCGAATTCCAGACGAAGGACGTGCACCCAGCAGATCAGATGGATCTGCACAAACAGACAGGGGAGATGGTATTCCATACATTGGCGCATGCTTCCGCTTCTGCAGCCAAATTGCAGGTGTCACTCAACAATGCTCAATCACAGCTCAATATGGAGAAGATATCATCCTTTGCAAAGGACAATAGAATCAAGACGTTAGAGGATTTGGTCCTCAAGATCGGCTATGATCCCTCGAACGTCAAAGCTGCAGAAGAGATGGTAAAGAAGAATAATGCAGACATCGCCTCCTTGAGGAAATAGCTGAAGCTCTCGCCTATAGAAGACTCGCAGGCAAAGGAGATAGCAAAGAAAGAAGACAAGAAGGAAAAAATGCTCAAACTGCTTATGGAGCAGAATGCACAGCTCAAAGAAATGGAAGCAGAGATGGAAAGATTATTAAAAGAGAAGGAACATATGAAGCCAATGGAAGTCATTCCATTGAGCGCCATTCCGATTTCAGGAGAAATCACAGCAGCAGCGACAACAATACCATCTGCAACACCAGTGACACCACAAGAGGGGACAGTCGACCTCGCCAAATCCATGGAAAAGATGAACCTGCAAGAGACACAAATCAGCAGGCTTAAGAAGGAAGTTGAGAACCTCTAGGAACTCAAAACTTCTTTCGAGACCAGTCTCTCCAAAGAAAAGAAGGTAACTGAGTAGCTCAAGAAGGAACTACAGCAGCTCCAAAAGAAAACAGTGGCAGGGAAGACTTTGGTTGAGGTCAAAGAGAATGTATGGACAGACATCACTGTTGGGCTAATTATATCTCTATAATAGCTTACATAAAATGTCAACCCAGGGACATAAACTTTGAGACACAAACACTGTATGTGCAGGACTGGAACCTAATTGTCTACTCTGCTCTAAGCCTAAGTTATCTCTAATCTATTTCATTTATTCTAATTTAAACAAAAGCATTCTAACTAAAGCATTCCCATTTAAATTCTACAGCACTCAATTCTAAACAGAAATGAAATATCTTTAACAACTATCTTTGAATTAATCTAGAAGTAAGATGTCTATTTCAAAATGAAACTACTTCAGCAATCAAACTAAGTAACAACAAGTTATACCAGAAACAGAGTATGTCACAGAAAGTAAACTAATGACACCGAAACGATGTAGGGTGTAGAAAGTGAACTAAGGTGCAGAAAGTAATCGACGGTGTAGGTACTTCTATTTCTGGTCTAAGGTGATTTCACAAGACTATCTACCACTATCTTTAAACATCTAATCATTATTATTTCTATCTAAGCCATAAAAGAAAGATTATTTCCTAAAATCCTTTTAATCTAAACATAAAAAATAAGTCTGAATCTATCGACAGGAAAATAAAGAAATATCCTATTTACCTTACTGGTACTGGAAGCTTCCTCTAATTCAATTGCAACCTAACTATCCTAACAAAACAGAATAAACTAATTATCCTAATCAAAATAGAGTAAATTCAAACTTGCATTCTCTTTAATCTACGTTCAAATTGAAAACTAGAAACAGAGCAAATCTAGTCTGTGCTTTAAGTTCCACAGGAATCAATAATGCACTCGACATCTATCAACGCAGAATATATTAATACGCTGGAGGTAATGCTAACATTCATGTAAATCCTAAGGTACTGAAATGAACTAACTCTAATACAGAAAGAGGCAACGACTTGAACCTGTTGGTGGGCCCAACCAAGAGGTACAATCGCCGAAAAGAAAACCAAAGCTACTCAGCTCACTCCATGCAAACAGTTGTTCATTCTTCACACTTCATTACTCAGAAAAATAACTCAACTCATACAACAATGAAGTAACATAACGCATAAGTAGATTGTATTAGCAGAAATGTATCTCCTAACATCATAACCAACGTTTCTTTGAGAGTGAACTTCTATTTTTATAGACCTCCTCCCAAAAATAGTTTAAAACAAAAATGCATTAATCTACACGGATCCCAGATCCGAAAATAACTCAAAATCAGTTAAAACGTCCTTCACATCTTCATGACATGTAGTGTCAAGAAGTGTGAATCATAAAGTATTAACAACTCAGTTCTATAATTTCGCCTTGAATCAGCATATGAGTTATGACTCAATCTATCATGTAAATCGCGCTGTCTACCACTCTGGCCATGTCGCGTGGATCTTTAGCAGCTTCTTCAGTATCTCCACTGGGTGCGAGCTGGTACCTGGTACTGGTAAGTTCTATTTCAAAGAAATAGTACCTAACTCATGCCACATTAGTATCAACATTAATTTAAAGTATCAAAATACATAAAAATAACTTGAATCATAAGAATACCTTGAATAGCCCACTTAGTTGTAAAAAGGGTGTTAAATGTGTCATAACAAGGCCAGAAGGGAGTGATGCTAGGTATGAAAATAGAGGTCTTTTTGATATGATGTAGGCAAAAACATAGTCAAAACTGGAGACTAACATTCCCCCAAACTAAAGTCTTTGTCTGTCCTCAGGCAACAAAAATGTCAAAGACTGATATCAATCAGAGCGTTGCAGCAGCTGCAACCAACATTTGTAACCTCTCATGTTTCTTCATATTTATGATTTCTTTCTTGAGGACTCGGTTGATGATAATATGCTTTTTGGCAGTCTTCTGTAGTCTCCTGTTCCTTTGGAAAAGACCCTTATTCTTTTGTTTTAATCTTTCAATTTTGGACAAGAAATGAGTTACCCTGACTTTCATGAGTTCATTTTCTTTTTTGATATGCCGATCCAATATGGTGTACTCATGTAGCTTCTCTTTCAACCTATTATTCCTACTTTCTAATATAGCTACTATTGGTCTCAAGGATTTACTCGACGAAATTTCATAGTAGGTTTCAAATGTTTTATCTTGTCTTGGCTGTGTTTGAGGACTAGATGCATGAGTGAACTCATCTGGACTTTGATCATGTGTGTCAACTGGATCGGGATTATGATCTAGACTGAGTTCAGGAGTGAGCTCATCTGGACTTCGTTCATAGGTGTCAACTGGATCGGGATTGTCAACTGGGCTAGGTTCAGGAGTGAACTCTCTATGTATCTGAGCAGGGGTATCTGTTGGTACTCGAATTGGCTCGTTCTGCTCAATTCCTTTGGGCGCAGTAGCTTGCCGATCCACTTTACGGGCTTTTCTAATTAATTGGGACAGAGTCCAAGTCATTTCAGAGGGTTCTGGAGCCTCCTCATGATCCCTACTTTTTAACTTCTCATGTGGTGGGTAACTGGGCACAGAGCTATCCATACCCGACAATGTGCTTTTACATTTCCGTTTTGGGTTTCTCCTAGGTCTGTTAGTCAACTCTGCCAGTTCTTCCACGTTAATAATGTTCATAGCAGCTGGGGCAGGAATCTGAGTTTCAACATTTGCCTCCGTAGGAGCAGTGTTCTTCACAGTTTCTTGATGTATTTCCACTCCATCAGACCCATCGGCATCAAATGAATGTTCTGTACCAGGGTCTCTAGCACTGGCTTCAATTGTGATATCTGGTATATTCTCAGGGTCATCACAGATTTTGGTCGGGGTTTTAATACTCTTTTTCCTAGAGTTCAACTTCTTATGTGGAGGAGCAGGCTTAACACTTTTATCTTTAGACTTGTCAGAGGCTAGGGTTCTTACAACAAACATATCCCAAGTTTCTTGTTTCTGGGACAACGCAGACTTAATCAATATCTTGACAAGACCAAAATGAAATAAACTTCCTCGAAAATCTTTGGCCTTTCGGACCTGTTCTGCCATTTTCTTTAAACTTTTCAACAGAAAGTAGGGTATGTTCATCAAATGATTACCTTTGAAATGTAGCAGGAGTCGGGCATGGCATGGAAATACGATTGTATACCATCCTTCGCAAGTAAGGTAACGTTGGAGGATAGCCAGCAATTGAGCCCATTTTGGTTCTAACCATGACCATGATGTGCCCTCTGACCATTGTATCTTCTGGTACTGTGGTTTCAGAAGCTGCGTGCAGAGTTTCTTGTCAACAGGCTGACCCTTTGTCCATCTCTGACCAATGGTGGACAGTTGAATTGCCTCAGAAATGATTTTTTCGGTGACCTCAAATTCTAGCTCACCCACTTTAGCAAACCCACCCTGAAAACGCAGAGTGAACTGAATCATAATTGAGTCATCATATCCATCGAATTTGTTTTAAAAACGGCTCCCATCCCGCTTTATGAAAGATGTCTCTGGTTGCTTCATACTCCGGAAGGGCCTCTAAGTCTGCATATGTCTCCGGTTCATGATGATTTTCCACCATGATTTCACTTGTTATCACAGGAACGGTCTACAGGTAAGCAGCGAAACTTAGATGAGGGTAATAGGAAAATGGAGTGTGATGTGTGAGGTAGCCGGGAGAAGAATCATAGTAGAGCGTTTGAATTGTCGTGGGGGTCAATGGCGTGTAGGGAAATGATGGTAGTCGTACATGAGTGCATAGTGTTATCATAAATGAGTCATGTGAACTTGGTGACATGAAATGTCGATGCGGATTGGTTTATCAGGTACAGAGTGTGGATATAATGAAACATTATGGGGTAACAAAGCATTCTCAGTTCAAACTATTAATATGTAATTTAAATACATTAAACCAACATGAACTAAGCGTACCTGAGTTAGATTACCTATCTGCTTGTTATGCATTTCTTGTTGTAGAGATTTTTGAAATCAAGTCTGTATCTGGAGGGCGCGAAAATTGTAATTTTCACTTGTATTTCTGATGACCACTGTAGCTGATGGATCCTGTGCTGGTACTGAATGGTACTGATGAAACAATCCGAGATCTGCAGAGAAATTTGAACCAATAATATCCTGCTGAGAAGAAAAACTTCTTGTTTATAAATTATCTGATGATTATCCCTGAACCTGGCTTTTGTTTTGTCCTTAGATCAATGTTACCCTTCAGGATCAAATTTTTCATAAATACTTTGGACTGTCAGGGTTTTGTTGGATGTTGTAGGTACTATGGAAGAATGAAATTTTTGTAACAGAACACAATTTTCTGTTCCTGTTTTGCTCCAAAGATTGTGTTGCTACAAGACTGAGGATTTATCTTCTGATAGGCTGTCCACTGTGCTAAATGTTACTAGATTTCTTATAGAAAACAGAATAATAGACTGTTCTTCAAAACTGCAAACTAATGAAACTGTCCATGAGTACCAAAACTGCAAAGTCTTCACCCAAATACTTCATTTTTTGCAGGTCTACCTATGTGAATATATTTTGTTGATGTCGAACATAGGTCGAAGTCACTGGATTACCAACCAATAAGGAAAGTTGTTAACCAGTGCGAGATATCCCACCTTTGATGTCAATGGGAATCAAGGCACTAGATACATTCAAACAATCATGAATAGATTTGTTGAAGTCAAATGAACTGTAGAATTCTTTTGCCAAGAAACATTGATGTATTTCCTTGGAAAATGACAAGGATACCTGCCATTGAGGCATGCAGGCTCCAAGGTATCTAAAAATGTCTCGAGTTTCAAACCCAGAAAATGATTTGGAGTCGATGGGTTGAAACTTTGCTGGAAGGAATGCCTTGATGAATCTTCCATCATCCAGCTGAGCACCGAACATGATTTGTGAAGAAAATGAAGTAGGCACCAGCGAACTTTATTTTGGAGTCTAGCTAGCCAGTAACCTGGTTTTCTAACTAGACTCTTGCTAAACTACACCAGACAAGCTGGTTTTCATAGTAAAGATTATTTTTCTCTTTACTTTTTTTTTATTCCTATTTTTTTATTTCCTATTCTACCCTACTCTACTGGAATTAAAAATGTTCCTTCAATTGTATGCATACTTCTAGTGTAACCACCTCTGAATCAAGACTTCTAAATCATGATTGTCCATACAGTGTTTATGAACAAAAGTCAAGATATAAAGAACCGGCTCCTCATATGATCTTGATTTCAAAAGTTGTTGAAAAATAAAAGGCTGGAATGGACAAACTGTATCAGTCCATACCTGAATAAATCCTTGATTGGCTAGGCTTGTCAAGCCAAGCTGATATTCTTCTTCTGGTCTCAAGAAAGCAAGAAATTCTGCAATTTCAGGTTCTAAGTGTTCTTCCTCTCCTTCCCATAATTCTTGAGCTCCTTCATCAAATGAGGAAGCATAGTTGAACAGGTCTAGGTCTTCAGGTTGAGGACACTTATTGATTTGTTGCTCACTTGGAAAGATGGATTCATCTTCAGACATGGATCTGATGTTGTGACAAGGATTATGAAAACTCCTTGTAGTAATAAGCCCTTCTCTGCTCAACAAGTTTTTGAACATCACTAAACTTGTTTCGGTTCAGCTGTCCTACTCCACAGGTGGATTAATAACCAGGGTCTTACAATACCCAAATGATCTTGAAAATTTAAATTTCTAAAACTAATCTAAATCCTTTTTGGAAGAAATGCAAATAACTCCAAAGTAAAGAAACTAATTAAGACTAAGTGTTATGGGTGCAACTGACCTATATTCAAACATAATTACTATGAAATAAAAACTAAAACGGTAAAATTATTAAACGAAAATACTCCTACAGTACTCTTGCATTAATTGAAAAGAAAATGAAAATTTGCTTACCTATTGACGGTCTGACAACATCTAACCTCCAGTCCATTTTAATGCCTCCCCGACAACGGCGCCAAAATTTTGGGCTAATTATATCTCTATAATAGCTTACATAAAATGTCAACCCAGGGAAGTAAACTTTGAGACACAAACACTGTATGTGCAGGACTGGAACCTAATTGTCTACTCTGATCTAAGCCTAAGTTATCTATAATCTATTTCATTTATTCTAATTTAAACAAAAGCATTCTAAGGAAAGCATTCCCATTTAAATTCTACAGCACTCAATTCTAAACAGAAATGAAATATCTTTAACAACTATCTTTGAATTAATCTAGAAGTAAGATGTCTATTTCAAAATGAAACTACTTCAGCAATCAAACTAAGTAACAACAAGTTATACCAGAAACAGAGTATGTCACGGAAAGTAAACTAATGACACCGAAACGATGTAGGGTGCAGAAAGTGAACTAAGGTGCAGAAAGTAATCTACGGTGCAGGTACTTCTATTTCCGGTCTAAGGTGATTTCAAAAGACTATCTACCACTATCTTTAAACATCTAATCATTATTATTTCTATCTAAGCCATAAAAGAAAGATTATTTCCTAAAATCCTTTTAATCTAAACATCAAAAATAAGTCTGAATCTATCCACAGGAAAATAAAGAAATATCCTATTTACCTTACTGGTACTGGAAGATTCCTCTAATTCAATTCCAACCTAACTATCCTAACAGAATAGAATAAACTAATTATCCTAATCAAAACAGAGTAAATTCAAACTTGCATTCTCTTTAATCTACGTTCAAATTGAAAACTAGAAACAGAGCAAATCTAGTCCGTGCTTTAAGTTCCACGGGAATCAATAACGCACTCGACATCTATCAACGCAGAATATATTAATACGCTGGAGGTAATGCTAACATTCATGTAAATCCTAAGGTACTGAAATGAACTAAATCTAATACAAAAAGAGGCAGCGACTTGAACCTGTTGGCGGGCCCAACCAAGAGGTACAATCGCCAAAAATAAACCCAAAGCGACTCAGCTCACTCCATGCAAACACTTGTTCATTCTTCACGCTTCATTACTCAGAAAAATAACTCAACTCATACAACAACGAAGTAACATAACGCATAAGTAGATTATATTAGCGGAAATGTATCTCCTAACATCATAACCAACGTTTCTTTGAGAGTGATCTTTTGTTTTTATAGACCTCCTCCCAAAAATAGTTTAAAAAAAAAATGCATTAATCTACATGGATCCCAGATCCGAAAATAACTCAAAATCAGTTAAAATGGTCTTCACATCTTCATGACACACAGTGTCAAGAAGTGTGAATCATAAAGTATTAACAACTCAGTTCTATAATTTCGCCTTGAATCAGCATATGAGTTATGACTCAATCTATCATGTAAATCGCGTTGTCTATCACTCTGGCAATGTCGTGCGGATCTTTAGCAGCTTCTTTGGTATCTCCACTGGGTGCGAGATGGTACCTGGTACTGGTAAGTTCTGTTTCAAAGAAATAGTACCTAACTCATGCCACATTAGTATCAACATTAATTTAAAGTATCAAAATACATAAAAATAACTTGAATCGTAAGAATACCTTGAATATCCCACTTAGTTGTAAAAAGGGTGTCAAATATGTCATAACAAGGCCAGAAGGGAGTGATACTAGGTATGAAAATAGCGGTCTTTTTGATATGATGTAGGCAAAAACATAGTCAAAACTGGAGACTAACAATCACAAAGTCCATAAATGAGATATGTCCCATGATCCAAATTATGTTTGAATAGAATGAGTTGGTCCAGAGGAGAAAACAGGCCATTGAGAAGATCAGAGTAGAATTGGGAGATAGACCAACTCAGGAAAATGATATCATCAAATTCCTCAATTCTAAGACCAGAGAAGAGCTAGAAGAGTTGAAGATCGAGGATAGAACATAGACCATCCTCGAGGTCAAAAGAGTTTTGACCAAGAGAGGATTAATGCTTCAACTGGAAGAAAAGGTTCATACCATGGACCTAGGGGTACAAAAATTCTTCAGCAAGATCAAGGCTCTCCAGAAGAAAGGTCTCCCCGGTCTGAAGGTTATCAATGATAAACTGATGACACTCCCAGATTACAAAAAGAGACTGTCTGAAGTGTCTAAGGATAGTTCAAAGTTTTGTGGAATATAAGGGAGCATCACTGGCAAAGCATTCCTGGACACTCTTCAGTTGGACATCAATATCTAACATGAGATTCGATACATATTCCTCACTAAGCCCACATTCACCAAGTATATGGAAATGGACGAAGTGTATCGGAGACTGCTCAAAGTTACTGTTCCTAGTCATCTCAGATGGGAGGAACTCTGCAATCTGCTCGATTAGCAGATGAGTTCTCTAGGTCCAGTCACCTGTCTAGTCAGATGAGGTCATGCAAAGGCTTCATCAACGATCTACCCAGAAATTCCGCGTGCAATTGCACCAAGTCATCAAGCAGTAGGGATGAATTTAAGGATGGAAATTTATTTTAAAATGTAGAAACCTTAGCGAATCTTAATAATCCTTCATATGTCAACTATAAATGTTTGGCGATAGTTTTGTAAAAATATTCAAATTTCTAAAGATTTTATATAGTTTTTATAAATTTTTGGCGATTTTTAAGGTAAAATAATTTTATCCTATAGAATTTGGGTGAATCATTTTTAAAATAGCGAATCTTGTTTTTGGAAAAACCATGGAAAATTAGCCCATGAGCGAAATTTAGCCCCTAAAATCATCCATGTCAAGAAGTTTGATTAGATAAATTAGTTAGGCTAAAAATAGAATTAGCACGTCCTGATCAGTTATGACAGGAACGTTTGTAATTTGAGTTAGATATACTTCACCTTTCGAAGCATTGAGGGTTGTTGATCTTCACACCCTGACGCTATCAAACTGTAACATTTTTTAAGAGATCTACCATTAATAAAAAGGAGGCACTTTTACAGGATTCTTGCATGTATTCACTGGTGATGTTTATTCTCTAAGTTGAATGTTATTCTTTCTTTGTGATCATATTGTTTTTCTGAAACTAATCTTTAAGAGTAACGAATGTTGTAGGATTTATCTAGGATACCTTGTTTCTGACTCGAAACATTTTAGTGTTTATCTTCTGGTGTTTTCAATTAAGGAATTCTTAACTGCTTCTTAGTTGAATTTATCTTTCTCATATTTTTCTTCTGCCCATCATTTAAGCTACTAAAAGATCTAGTGAGTATATTATCTTGCCCTGTAGAAATCTTCCTTTGCGTTTCTGGTTTGTATCTCATGTTTACTAGAACACGGACCCCATAGCCCAATGGAGGTGTAGACTGTGTCAACCAATTCAAAAAACACTTTGACAACAAAACCTACCTTTTTCTTTACCTAGCCTAATATCTAAAAGTGAAAACATAGCTAAATCATATAGAGAGATCCCTCTCTGAAGCTGGAAGGGATAGATCCCATCTTTAAAAGTGGTTGGATAAAGTTACCTTTGTATATTTCTTCTGTTTCAACCTCTAGGAAATTTACCAAGTGCTAACAGCCTCCTTGGTGAAATTGTCCACCAACAGGAATCTAGTAATTAGGTTTGAAAGACAGGATGGCGCCACTAGGGTCGGTGCCTCCGATAGAGGATGGAAGAGGTTCTCTGAAAGGGGGTCGAGGAAGTGTCAGAATAAAACCAAGAACGAGATGGTGCCTAGAAGAAGTGTAAATGCCAGGAGTCCTAGATG
Organism: Picea engelmannii; assembly: GCA_009831015.1. Lineage (NCBI taxonomy): Eukaryota > Viridiplantae > Streptophyta > Pinopsida > Pinales > Pinaceae > Picea > Picea engelmannii. The sequence continues at coordinate 287,706 of ML782995.1, forward strand.
AGATTTGTGTAGGAGCAGGGATAGAGGCATTCAATGCATGATATCTGAGCGGATGGGTTGGGGTGAATCTGGGAAAGAGCGGTGTGTCAATGGGGACTTGGCTAGCCATTGTAATCCTGGTGTGAGGACTCGTAGTATCTAGGACCATAGTGTAATAGACCGTTTGTAGAGGAATAGTCAAGATGTGGTTAGCTGGTGGAGCGTCTGTACCAGGAAAATAATAGGCAGTAGTAAAAGGTACTGTGTTTGGATCAGATGTTTTGGGAAGCTCAGGTGTGACAGTGATATCAATGCCTACTCCTAAGCCAAAGAGATCCCATCTAAATATTCCAGTAGTCCAAAAGGGATCTTGACCCTCAAATCCTATGAAAGGTCCAGTTGGTGATCTAGAAGACTGAACAACTATATCTCTGGAAGAATTCACTCACACAATATGTCTCCCGGAGTCCGGAGGAAGTCGAAAGTCCTCTTGAGAATTGGTAATTTAGAACCTTTCTAAAGAGTTAGTTCTTTCCACTAGTGGAGTGGCAACGTCTTGGACTTCACTCTGTTGAGGAGAGCCCTCTGGTGAGTTGGTAGGGAAGGGTTGAGAACCTTCCAGATATTCTGGTGGTAGGCCTTGGATTCTATGTGAACGACGTGGAGGGTCAATTGTGATCTAGTTAGAATTTTATGAAAGAAATTCTATGGCCAACTTACATAAACAAACAACATGCGCTAACAAAATCTAGGAAGTAAAACCAAGCAAACAATACCTTCTAATTATAAAGTCACTAGTTGGTGATGAAATCCAACGTCGCAATGACGAGACAAGAAGGGGCTAGGCTAGGGTGGAAAAGTTACGTTGACGACCTTCTTAATGGACTTACACCCTGGTGCAAGCTCCCACACACAGTCATGGGTATACCCTCTAAGGAGCCCAAGTGAGTCTGGCCAATGTCGATTCCAGGTACTGTGAAGACTTACCCCTTCACAGTCACCTTGTGTAAGACCCTAAGAAGATAAGCTACTAAGGTTACCACCAACAACAATGATTCCTGGGGGAACAATCGACAGTTTGATCCACACGCAAGGGTAGGGTATCTAGCCTGAAATTAGCTTGAGAGGCTTCCACTCATCATTGTGGGTATACCTTCAAGTGACCCCCATAATACATGAAATCTCTACACCAATATCAACAAAGCAGGGTGAGTAACTCTCTCAATCTCAATGTGACCTTAGGTTTGACCCTTGTGTGAGAAGGGATTCCTAGGACAAAATGCTGCAAATGGAATTTGACACTCCTTATCACAAGATACTATTGTGTGTTTTGTGATTTGAAGAGTGTGTCTCACTTCTTATTCCAAATCTCTAGCCTAGCTAATGTTGGTGTAAAAGATCCCTAGAAAAAGTTACTAGTTGAATTTTAAAATTGCGCAATATTATTAAAGTTTGTTGTTACTCAAAAGGAGACGGAAATGAAACCGATGTTGTGTGAGACTCTGACCCAAAAATGCATAAATAGGAATGAATGATACAATTTTTTGTTCGATGAATCCTATTTATAAGAGGGAAAGAGGAGTTTTCTAAAACAATGTGAACTGTGATGTATCATCTTCTCTGAAATGTAATATCAAACAACCATGAACAATGCAAATTCTCTATTCGTTCTCTTTCAATACTTGAATGCCAATATTTTCGAATAAAAAGTTTCGTTTAAAAAAAGAAAATGTCTGTAATTTTTATTAGAAACCAAGCAATAGGGATGGAACTAAGAAAAAGTAAGTAACCAACGAAAAAGAAATACATAACAAACACCCAAATCGATCTTTCAATGAAGACAAAAATAACAAACTGACAAGACCAGTCTCTTCAAATGCACATGGGTAACAATTTTCCAAGTAATAAGCAATTGAAAAGGACAATTAATATCAACTTTTAATCCAATCAAAGGCTCCCGAACACACAAACACTCGGATTTTAGAATCAGATATTATACCCTTGTTAAGAAAAGGTCAAGAGGTAAACATTGAGAAAAAATGAACAAGAAGAGATTTCGATTTCTAAAAACTAATCATTCACGAGATTTGAAGTCAAGAAACATTAAATCACTGACCAGAGAAGTTCTTTCTAGACACACCAACCAATCTGGGCATCTGAAGACACAAAAGACTTAATAAAAAAAAATTACAAGTGAGTTCGTAGTCTGACAGTGGGGTACAGTGTGAGAATTAAGGATTCTCTCAGACTAGACACATGCAGGGTGCAAGAAGTTCCCACTGAACTGAACACTAGGGTGAGAACCTCAATTATTCTCGCAGGCTATAGAAAGGTCCAGTGCGAGAAGGTTTGTACTCAAGGAAATTTTGGAAAAATGACAGGACTTTTGAGGGAACTTCTGGATCCAGGGAATCTGTGAGGATATCCTCAAGACTCATAGATTGATTGGGAATGAAAAAGGACAGGTCAAGAGAAAATGGCCAAGAAAAAACCACAAAAATGGGTTGTATCCCCAGTGGAGTCACCAATTTTGTTATCATATAAATCGGTAGGTGTGGACACTAACAGATCTCCCTAGATCCACCTAGATCTATAACAAAACAGGACAGGACATGACTCTTTCCCTAAGTTGCAATTATTGAATCTACTACTAGGAAGGAATGAGTGGCATACCTTTATATCGTTTCCTTAGGTATCTGTTGTTCCCTCTTCCCTCCAGTTCTCTTGTGAAATCAGGTCCAAGACAACACAAACCAACCAAAGTGAAGATGCAAAAGTATATTCAATGTCAACCTATGCATATGATCAAGGATTTATGCAATAAAATAAGAGTGATTTTATGGGAAAGGGACATGCCACTGTATTATATTAAATGAAAGTAGAAGATACAACCTAATCGCCTTGATGTCGCAAGATTCCTTTCAGTGACCCTTGGTTCCAACACACACACTTTCTCTACACTTGCGAGAAGAAGATCCAATATAACTTGATAGACCGAGTAGAGTCTTCAAGCTTCTGTCCAAATAGGGTTCCTCACACAATTCTTTCACCAATTCTTCATTCAATATTTCTTAACCTTTTCCATGAGAAACCTTTCAATATATAGGAGAGGGAGAGATGGTTAAATGGATGAGGATGATCCCACTAAATTGGAGAAGTCAGTAGGATTCCAACCATGCAAATGCCTACTGATTTTCTAGAAGATTCCTTTCTAGAACCTCTGTGACCTCTTCTCTTTTCCAATCTTTGAAACAAGTTCGCACCCTACCTATAGAGCAGATTGCAAACAGTTCACACCCTAAGTTTGGGTTTCCTGCGAGAATGAAGGATTTTCACAACCTGTAATATAGGCATCCTGCGAACTCATATTAAAAATGTATTTTTTGGAAGAAGACAACAATCACTTTTCTCAGGCAAAAAGTCCTTGTGGGAGCCTGAATACATCACTTGTAGAGACATCACCAGAGTGACCAAAATCATGTGTAACAGGGGGGAGCATGAATCGTGTATTCTACAGTTTCTTTTAACATCTTTTGTTAGTTTTTCTTTGATTGGAAGAAAATATAAAAACAAAACCTAGTATTTTAGGTCTCTTTATTCCTTTTCATTTTCTTTGCATTATTATTTGAAAAAGAAAAAATAATTACCATATGGTTGTGTTTTCTTCTCATCTTGAAAGCATTTCAAAAGAAAAATAAGAAAGAACTTCCTTTCATTTTCTCTTTTGTTTCATTGGAAAGTTGCATTGTGCATTTTGCATGGAACGGAGAAAATAGTGCATCTTTTTGTTTGAAGGATTGTTCATGATTTTTTCTTGAAGCTCTTTTTTATTTGTAGAATTAGTGTAAAGTCTTCCTTGCCAGTCTTCTAATTAGTTTATTTTTCACATGAATCTCAAACAACATAAGTTTCACTTCGTTCCTTGAGAAAGAAAAGCCCCTAAAATGAATGCGCTAATCTAAAATATACTAGTAACACTTTTTCTAGGGTTCATCAATAGCTTAGGCTAGGGCCTTGAATTAGGTGTGGAGAGGTAAACTCTCTAAGGCCAACCAAAAATTAACTTAGGTGTTTATGCTAGGGTGTGAAAAATCGACTTTGTAATTACTCAATCTGAGAATCTCCTCTAACACAAAATTCAAACACGAGGCTCCATGGAGGACGATGATGGAGATATCCACTCCTAATCTCGACAAAGCATTTGGGAGAGTGTGTATTGGCAGTGAATATTGTATTGTTATTGGCCTGAATTGTGTGAGACCCCTGAGACACTTGGATCCATCCAAGGTAATCTAAGAGAGATTCTGGCCTTATTACATTTCAGGTCTCAGGAGGATCTTCGAGCTTAGTTACCTTGCCCATACACTCATTCGATTGTCGATTGTACCCCATTGGTTGTCGATTACAAGTTGGTGACCTAGTTTCCATTATATATGTTGACACATAGCTAACTACTAGGGGTATATCATGGTACCTGACGTAGACTCTGTATTCTCTAGGAAACACCTGAAGGGACCATTGGTCATAGGTCTGGGTAGCTTCTTCTCCTAGATAGTTGTTTTCCTTTATGAATGATTTGGATCATCAGGACTTCATCTCCCTGGGTTGGAAGCTTTCAAAAGGGTCATTTTTTTGGCTTGTATCTTTTAGTATTTTATTCTTAGTGGTGTGTTCTATGCTCCCTATTTTTCCATCACGAGTTAGTCAGTAATTGCTTTGGGTCTTTGACCTAAGGTGGTAGACCATCCACTCTACCAGTCGTGAGGAATTTTTGGTCTTCCTCTTAGAAATATGGAGCCGCCTCTTTATAGGCATTGGTTTTTATACCAGTGGTTCGCTAGATTCAATGTGTGATACTTTTATGGGATGGAACGATCTCGAAAGGAAAGAACCTCTACATAATTTATTCATGGAAAACGTTACTGGAAATACTAACTAAGGAACCCCTTCACAAGAAGATTCTTATGCTTTTCCTTTCTTCGGAAACATTGGTGTCCCTTTAATGGCCACTTTGTACATTACTGGGTTGAATGTGGGACTACCGGTTTGGTAGGGTACCAAATTTCTTGAATTATCTTGACTCTTCTCAGTTAAGAACCTTATTTCATGGGAATCATGTTGATGTTCCTTCATCAACAATGTCTTCTCCCACTCCTTATACCTTCTCTGGTGAAAGTATAGATACTATTAATAGTAAGTCTAAATGAAGTAGAAAGAGGAAGAATAGAAAGAAGAAATCACCAACCTCTGCAAGTCATGCTCAGGGAAAAAGTCTAGTCACTACTAGTCATACTAGAAATAAGTTTGTAGCCTCTGTGCATCATGTTATCAACCAATCACCAAACTTTGAAATTCATGCTGGAGATGTGCAACCAACCACTGCAAGTCATGCTGGGGGAACAAGTCTTGTCAATGCGATTCATACAAGTGATGTGCACCAAACCAGTGCTAGTCATGCTGGGGGTATTGATTTTGTTGAGAAACCTAGATTGATAGGACCTAAGCCTAACTTCCCTTGTAATATTTGCAAGGGATATTACCTTACTCATTTATGACTTGGCCTTCCAGAGGCAAGAATATTGTGGTTCCTGTCTACAAGATCTTTTGATTTTGAGTCTTCTGAGGTTTCCTCACAGTCTATTCAGCTTGTGGTTGAAAACATGGTCATTCTGATGCAATATTTAGCCTATCCCACTCCTCTTTTGAAGGGTGATGTTCCTTCATACCATCTTGGATGGAGCATATTCATCCAGTGGTTGAGGAAGTGGTCGCAACAATGCAATATTTGGTTGATTCCACTCTTCTCTTGGAGAGTGTCGAGTCTACCAAACTGGTCACGCTAATGCTTTAAATGATCCCACTCTTCTCTTGGAGAGTGTCAAGTCTACCAAATTTGTCACACCGATGCAATCTTCGGCTGATCCCACTCTTCTCTTGGAGAGTGTTGAGTCTACTGAATTGGTCACACTGATGCAATCTTCGGTTGATAGCACTCTTCTCTTGCAGAGTATTGAGTCTACCAAAGTGGTCATGCCAATGAAATATTTGGATGATCCCACTCTTCTGATGGGGAGTGATGTGTCTACCCACTATGGTTTTAACATTTCTAGTTCATTACTTTTATAACAAGGGTGAATTTATCTGACTTCACACCTCCTCTGTAATACCCCAAGGTTGAGCCTCTGCTGAATTCTAATGATGTTTAATGATGTTTATAGGATGGTGATCCAAGTGTTTATAATCTGGAAGGCTTATGTGTTTATTAGGCCAGAGAGCCTGGATTCTAAGGCTAGTGAGTCTGATTTTGTATATGTAATTATGCATACCATTAATAAAAATGCATCGTTGTGTGTATACCAACCATGAGGAAAGAGTTAAGGGGGACTAAGATCCACTAGGAAGGTAAATAGAATGGGGGTTGAGAGGCTAGGAAGGAGGGGCTAAGCTCGAGATCTTAACCCAAGAGAATATTATAATGTATTTCCTAAATTATTAAAGTTTGGGAAATAAACCCAGTTATCCTACATCCTTTGGAGAGAGGAACAAACTCCAAGTGGAGAGGAATGAGCTCCTGGAGAGCTAAGTGTCATCTATAATGCATGAAGATTTATGTGGGAGTTTCCACCATTGGGGGGGTTCCCTCTCACCATTTTGGCTCTCTCATGATTCCGTGACCATTCTCAACATTCTCACTCTCATCATTCTGATGCGTCTAGCCATCTTTCATCATGATTTAATTCTCACGATTCTTTCCATCCCTTGTGCTTTTCACACACACAATGAACATGCATGCACCAAGAGCCATTTCCACCATTGTTGAACCTCTGGCATTGTGAACCTTTGTAATTTCTGAGTCATCCCTTGCCTTAAACCATTTTTTCATACTGTGGTTTGAAGAGGCGGGTTGTCAGGCCTGTGATTGAATGTTGGAAATATTGTCATTGATGTCAACAGTCGATATGATGATATGCTGTTAATGATGAATTATCACAGATAAGATTCTCATTGATGTCAACAAGTATATCAATTAGCAAGAGATGTCAAACAATGTGCAGAGATTTGAATAAGCGAACTAAATGAAGAAATTCATGATTATTGTTGATCATGATAGGATCACCATTGTTCCTATGATAAAAGATCAAAAGAATAAGAAACTGACTAATAGTGCATAAAAGAATGCACAAATAGTATTAAATCTCAAGAGAGTTAGCGAATGAAGAGTGCTTTGTAGGAGGACAAGTGAAAAGGAGAATCGAATGAAGAGTGATTTGTAGTAGCATAATTGGATGGAAGGAAATATTGAGAAACCTCACAGTCATCCGATCAAAGTAAGAAGCCTCAACAGTCGTCTGAACAGAGTAAGAAGCCTCAGTAGTTGTCCAATCAAGAGGTTGACGGTGTTGATTTTCTCATATAACGGACGACAGTCATATGGGTGACCGTGGGCTTAACGACTGTTGAAGGATCATGGTCGTCGGATCAAAGCGCAAAGGACCAACAATCGTTATATCTAGTGGAGCTGCAAGGAGGATAAGCCTAGGAGTCAGTCAACACTCCAAAGTTGCAAAAAGATCTGAACCGTCGGATTGTGTTCGAGTGGAAGGAGAGGATAAGATACAAGAGCTACATCATAAAATATATCTTGACTATTAGATCATTTGAAAGGATCACAACCATTGATCATTCTGAAAAGATCACAGCGGTTGATCATTCCGAAAAAAATCACAGCCATTGATCGTTCCAAAATTACGACAGTCATCCATATCGATGAATGATTAAGTCATAGCCATTGAATTTAGCAGTGAAAGGATAAGTTTAATGTTAAATATGACTATTGATCTGTCTCCACAAATATAAACGTGAACCATCTGATTGATTCGGTGATATCGTAATTGTGAGTTTTGTAATGTTGTAAGTCACGAAGACCTGAAGGTCGAAGTGCCGAAATCCCGTCAGTCATCCATCTCACTAGAAGATCGACTCAGAACCGTTAAAATTGATAAACACTCAAGGGCTCGTCTCGCCTAATGTGAGTTCACTTTCGTTGGTCATATGCTATAAGAGTTTTAGAGGGATATTGTAATATGTCGCTATAGTTGCTAAAGCCCGTGGTTCTTTAATGCACGGTCATATGTGATGGTTTGAAGGAAGCGCCTTCACGAAATATGTAACTCACGAATGATTTTAGGGGCTAAATTTCGCTCATGGGCTAATTTTCCATGGTTTTTCCAAAAACGAGATTCGCTATTTTAAAAATGATTCGCCCAAATTCTATAGGATAAAATTATTTTACCTTAAAAATCGCCAAAAATTTATAAAAACTATATAAAATCCTTATAAATTTGAATATTTTTACAAAAATATCGCCAAACATTTATAGTTGGCATATGAAGGATTAGTAAGATTCGCCAAGGTTTCTACATTTTAAAACAAATTTCCATCCTTAAAATCATCCCTGAATATGTTCTCTATAAATAGAACAGATATTAGGGATCGAGTATAAAGTATTAAATTGATCCATGACTGTGATCAATTTATGACAAAAATGAACTGATACACAGTCATGATGAAAAGAGAATAAATATTAAATTTATTAATTTGGTCTCTATAAATATAACAAATATTAAGGATCGAGTATAAAGTATTAAATTGATCCATGACTATGATTAATTTATGACAAAAATGAACCAATACACAGTCACGATTAAAAGAGAATAAATCATGAAAATATGAATAAAGAATAAAAAGGAAAAATGATATTAATTAAAGTTTAGATTATCATTTTAAATGAAATGGTACAATGTTTCAAATAAAGGGACATGAAGTTTTAAATTTCACACCAATTTGAAGATTATATAAACGAGGAAAAATGGTGAGAAGAAAGTGTCTTTGTAGTTCAGAACAAAAGATCAAAAGTTGAAGCAGATTCCAAGAAGATATCAGAGGAAATAATATGTGAATTACAGAGAATATGAAATGTGGTGATGAGTGTCTTATGATATATGTCTGACCATAAGATTGATTTGATTCTATAATGGATCACTTCTACTGGAGTTTAATAAACTCTAGTTGGATAGACCGGGTTCTATCAGCAAGCTGGGTCTTGCAGCAAGTTGGGTCTTGCGACAAGCTGGGTCTTGGATGAGATTTGGTGCTCTCTGAGGGGTTGGTGCTCCTTATTTCATTTTGTGTTGAAACATTTAGTTGGTGCTAAAATAAAATCCCCTTTCACATATATTCATATTACTATGTTCATATTTATTATACAAAATCTTATACAAACATCTGGTGTCTTTGTGTTCATTGTGATTATGATGTGATTGTTCTTAATCTATTCAATTATATTTTAACTGGTGACTTGTGAAAATAAATTGTTAAAATAATCCACACACTAATTCACCCCGCCCTCTTAGTGTGGGTCATGTGTTCTTCAATTGGTATCAGAGAAAGGTTCCTTCAAAACACAGTTTAAATACTAGAAGGTAGATCCTGAAGAAATGGATGGAAGCTCCCTTATTCAATGGAACAGATTATTCCTCGTGGATAAAAAATATGAAATAATATTTGAATTCAAAAGTATTTGAATTTTGGAATTCAGTAGTAAGAAATCCATGGGACTTAACTACATCAAAGAATCTATCCAAAATTACAGTCCAAAGAAGAGGAAGGAAGAACAATGAAGCAACATTGAAGATTATTCTGAATGGATTATCAGATACAGTCAAGGCAAGCAGAGGATTATGCACATCCTCCAAGGACTTATGGATGAATTTAGAAAATATGTATCAAATAAAAAATGAAGAAACATAAAACATTCCTATCAAGGATGAAGATGAAGACTCACCCATCAATAAAAGTAAGGACTCTCCACAATATTTTGATTGCAATAGCAGTGATATTGAATCCTCCTATGAAATAAAAGAAGAAGTATGAGATACAATAACAGAATGTTTTGTTAGCATCTATCCCATGGAAGAAGAAGAAGAAAAACTATCAAAGGCCAAAGCAAAGGTTGATTGGAGTCTCTCTGAATACCTCTATCACTATAATGAATCAGACTATATCTATCTTCATGACTACACTCAGGAATTCCTTGAAAAGAGTAAAAAACATGTCTTGAAAATAAAGGAAATGCTCAAGGACAGTGATAAGGTAATATATGAACAGGACAATCAGTAAGAAGAGAAAAAAGAGGAGATCGAGAAGTTGAAGAAAGAAATTAGTCAAGTAAAAGAAAATGAGAAAGAAGATGATGAGCTTGGCAATCATAAGCATATACTGGAAATAAAAGAAAACTTCAAATACAATAAATAAATCATATCTAAGAAAAAGATTCAGTTAGAAAACAAAGAAGATGAGATCAAAAGATTGAAAACAAAAGTTTGTGATCTAACAGAAGAAAATGAAGAGAAAATCAACAGACTAAAAAATGAAATCAATCAAGAAAAAAAAGAAAAGAAGGAAGATGATGTCTCAAGAAAAAACATTGTAAATCTAAAGGTACTAAGGGAAAACTATGTCAATGTTAAAATCCAACTTGAAGAAGCCAAAAGGAGAGAAGAGGTGGTAAGGAATCAGTTGGAAAAAAAGGAAGAATCATGTCATGAGCTAGAAGAAGAAGTTGTGAATCTTAGAAAGAAGGTTGAGAAGTCAGACACCCAAAACAAGTTCTTGAACAAATCCATGACCTTGGATGATATCTTGGATAGTGAGAGATCACCAAATGAAAAATCTAGCCTCGAATACAATAAGGAAGAGATCGGTACTCCTAAAACATCTGATGCAGGTCCTTCATTTGTAAAAAGTGAAAACAAGTCTGACACAAGTCCTTCACTTGTAAAGGATGAAAACAGGTCTGAAACAAGTCCTTCATTTGAAAAATATGAAGACAGGTCTGACATAGCACCTTCATTTGCAAAAAGTGAAAGCAGGTATGACTCAGGTTCTTCACGTTAAAGAAATAAAAGCAATAGTACAAAATTTAGAAGATCAAATCATGGAAGACATCCAAAAGCTATTCATAGACCTCAAAGAAAGTTCAGAAGAGAGAAACATTCATGGATGAATCAAAGAAGGTATGAGAGTGTCTTTAATGGTTATTGTTTTTCTTGTAATGAATATGGTCATAAATCCTTGGATTGTAGGGATCACGGAAGAAAACAATTTGGTGGGTTCATCAACAATATAAGATGTTGGAACTGCAATCATGTTGGACATATTGTTGCACATTGTTACACTATGAGATGCTACAATTTTGGTAGATATGGTCACAAATCCCATGACTCTTGGAACTCAAGAAGAAAGTCAATAAGAAATGCTTCACACAATATGACAACAATATTAAATGAGAAGACATGGAAAATAAAATCCCAAGTACAAAATAAGAAAGATGAGGAAAATATTGCTCCTGCAATTAATGAAGTTAATAATAGGAGTTTGGAGGATAAAACTTCTATTAAGGAATATTCTCAAAACAACGATAAAGAATATTCTGGTGCACATAATAATGACGTTGAAGATGAATCTTCAGCGCTAGAACAACAAGAAGAAGCCAACTTCATTAGAAAACTTCAGAAAGGATCAGGGAAGTACAAAGGCAAGCTTCTTTTCAAATGTTTTAACTATGGCAAAGCTAGTCATTTTGCATCCAAGTGTCCATATCCCAAAGAGGACGATGAAGATGAAGAAAATAAAAATAATAAAAATAAGAGGAAAGAAAAACCCAAGAAAAAATGAAACATGAAAGAAAAAAGAAACTACAATAATAAATAATCAGAAAACAAAGCTCAAGAAACCAGGACACTCACAGATGTGGATACCAAATACTGAACAAGTGAACAAGAGTAAAGTTGATTGTTGCAAAAAGAATGGAAGTTATGTGACAAGCATAGTATAAAATTGTCTTAGACAAACTTTAGAGTAAAGTACAGATGTCAAGGTTGATGATATAAAAACAAATTGATATCCTAGTTAGATATTGATGAGAATCAATGGGTAGATCCAAAAGTTATTTGAATAATATGATCTACAATTGTGCAGTGTTCTAGTAAGACAATGACATCCACATAAGCAACATTATGATATACAAAATGAGGTACATGACATCCTGTAGAGATATCAAGAGGAGAAACCCTGTCAGGAAGAGATACCCTTTCAGACACAAAGGGGGAGAACACTCAGTAAAATCTCAAGGGAAGTTTTGGTTAGTGAATAAGAAAGTAATTAGATTAAGTATTGAAAAGACTCGATCACTACAAAAATGTGTATCAAGAAGACTACTCATTTGAAACACACAAATCCCAATCAACTAAGATAAGAAGTTAGTAAATCAATAGAGGAAGAAACCCTGTCAAGAATATCTACCCTTTTAGAAACAAAGGTGGAGAATAGTTAGAAAGAGAAAAAGCATATTGACAGGGGGAGTCATTCAACTATGATTGGGAGAACATGTATATAGGAAGAGTTACCCAAGATCAGTTTGGTCAGTAACATACAGAGCTTACCACAGGTGGCAGATATTTTTGCAAAAACCCTTAAAACAAAGATGTATTGAATATCTAAGGTAAAAATTGGGAGTAATCCTTCCTCCTATATAAATATCTCAAGAAAATAATGCATTAGTTGGCAACTATACAAGGGGAGATAACAATCAATGATAGAAGGAGTCATTTTGTTATAACAGAAAAAGATTGATTGCAGAAGGAGTGACCAGCGGTCAGAAAAGTACTTATACAGATAGATCATAGGAGAAGAAACCCTTTTCCATTGATGTCAAAGGGGGAGAAAAAATTCATAAAAGGAAAGCATCATCATAGGGGGAGTTTTTGTATATGAAGTTAGTGTGTTGACCTCAATGACAAAGGGGGAGATTGTTGGAAATATTGTCATTGATGTCAAGAATCGATATGATGATCTACTGTTAATGATGAATTATCACAGATAAGATTGTCATTGATGTCAACAAGTATATCAGTTAGCAAGAGATGTCAAACAGTGTGCAGAGATCTGAATAAACAAACATGATGAAGCAATTCGTGATTATTGTTGATCACGATAGGATCAACATTGTTCTTATGATCAAATCTCAGAAGAATTAGCAACCAACTAACAATGCATAAAAGAATGCACAAACTATATTAAAGCTCAAGATATTTATCAAATGAAGATCTCTTTGTAGAAGGAGGAGCGAAAAGGAGAAGTGAATGAAGAGCTCTTTGTAGTACCATCATTGCATTGAAGGAAATATTGAGAAGCCTCAGTAGCCGGCCGATCAGAGTAAGAAGCCTCAACAACCATCCGATCAAGAGGTTGACAGTGTTGATTGTATCGTATAACAGATGATGGTCATATGGAAGACCGTGGGCTTAAGGATTTTTGAAGGATCGTGGTCGTCGGATCAGAGCGCGAAGGACCAACAACCATTAGATCTAGTGGAGCTGCAAGGAGGATAAGCCCAGGAGTCAGTAAACACTCCAAAGTTGCAAAAAGATCTGAACTATCTGATCATGTTCGAGTGGAAAGATAGGATAAGATACAAGATCTACATCATAGAATATATCTCGACTGTCATATCATATAAAAAGATCACAGCCATTGATCATTCCGAAAAGATCGCAGCCATTGATCATTCTGAAAAGATCACAACCATTGATCGTTCTGAAATTGAGACAGTCGTCCATATCGATGAATGAGTAAGTCATAGCCATCAGATTTAGAAGTGAAAGGATGAGTGTAAGGTTAAAGATGACTGTTGATCTGTCTCCGCAAATATAAACGTAAGCCGTCTGATTGATTCAGTGATATCATAATTGTGAGTTTTGTAATGTTGTAAGTCACGAAGACCCGAATGTCAAAGTGTCGAAATCCTGTTAGTCGTCCATCTCACCAGAAGATCAACTCGTAACTGTTAAAATCGATAAAATCTCAAGGGTGCATCTCGCCTAATGTGAGGTCAACACCGTTGGTCATATGCTATAAGAGTTTTAGAGGGATATTGTAATATGTCGCTATAGTTGCTAAAGCCCGTGGTTCTGTAATGCACGGTCATATGTGATGGTTTGAAGGAAGTGCCTTCATGGAATTTGGTCTCTATAAATATAACAAATATTAAGGATCGAGTATAAAGTATTAAATTGATCCATGACTATGATTAATTTATGACAAAAATGAACCGATACACAATCATGATTAAAAGAGAATAAATCATGAAAATATGAATAAAGAATAAAAAGGAAAAATGATATTAATTAAAGTTTAGATTATCATTTTAAATGAAAAGGTACAATGGTTCAAATAAAGGGACACAATGTTTTAAATTTCACACCAATTTGAAGATTATATAAACGAGGAAAAATGGTGAGAAGAAAGTGTCTCTGTAGTTCAGAACAGAAGATCAAAAGACGAAGCAGATTCCAAGAAGATATTAGAGGAAATAATATGTGAATTACAGAGAAGATGAAATGTGGTGATGAGTGTCTTATGATATACCTATGACCATAAGATTGAGTTGATTCTATAATGGTTCACTTCTACTGAAGTTGAATAAACTCTAGTTGGATAGATTGGGTTCTATCAGCAAGTTAGGTCGTGCAATAAGTTGGGTCTTGTGCTAAGCTGGGTCTTGGCTGAGAGTTGGTGCTCTCTGAGGGGTTGGTGCTCGTTATTTCAGTTGGTGCTAAAACATTTAGTTGGTGCTAAAATAAAATTCTCTTTCACATATATTCATATTACTATGTTCATATTTATTATACAAAATCTTATACAAACATATCATGTCTTTTTGTTCATTGTAATTATGATGTGATTGTTCTTAATCTGTTCAATTATATTTTAACTGGTAACTTGTGAAAAGAAATTGTTAAAATAATCCACACACTAATTCACCCCCCCCCCTCTTACTGTGGGTCATGTGTTCTTCATTGAAGAATCATCTTGTCAGGCCTATGAGAAAGTTTGTCCAGGTGAGAGAGTTTGTTGGGAAAGTGATTTCTCCTAGAGAGAGTCTAGGAGCAGCTACAGAGCTCTAATAATTATTGATCCAGCCTGTTGTTGAAGCCCTAGAAGGGAAGTGGAGTAGTCGATGGACTATGGAATAGTGAATGTGCATATTCTCAGGGTGGGATAGGGATGTGGGGAATGAGAGTCTATGAGAAGTGGGCATAAGTAGGCTCCTTGGAGATAATCCCTTCATGTTGCGTTGTGCAGCTTCCCTTTGCCTGCACCTAGCCTAGGATTTCCTTACCTTGGGTGGATTTTAGTCCCAGTTCAGGGGTGACCCACTATTGATATCTTGGAGCAGCTTGGTTTAAGTTTGGGAGGTTCATGGAAAGTCTACATGAAGTCAGTGGTCTAAGGTTGGGAGGTTCATGGAAGGTCTACATGCATTCGGTGGTATTCTCATAAAAATATAAGTACCAAATCTATGTTAATTTCACATGCTATGTTAGTATGTTGTGTATCTTGTACGTGTTAGAATGTTATTAGAATTGCATGTGTTTATTGCATGTATGTATTACTGTCTCTTCTGCATGAATATGTGTATGAACATAATGCTTATGTCTGTTTAAAATTGTATTATATCTATATATATATATATATATATATATATATATATATATATATATATATATATATATGTATATGTATATCAGAGCATGATAGTTTCATGTGGCATGACCAGCATGGGTGGATGGGTGTGTTACAACCATTTTTAAGAACATTTTGGTTTTGATTTAGTGGTGCGTCCCCGACAAGGGTGACCGGGGGACGTTATAATCCGATATCAGATCCCATGGTTTACACACTAAGCTTGGATGGGCCACTAATGTGGAATATGGAGTTAAAATTCCACAAGAATTGATGTACAAAGTGTCAGGAGGGCGTTGGGGAGCACCTTGGATGTGTTCATAAGCTTAGGAGGTATAGCGGTTTGATAAAACACAACATGCATCATATTGGGCCATAGAGTTAAATTCGGTCATTGGATATGTTTAGAGGGAGAAAGATCCCCCACAACCGTCATATTGGGAGAATATGCATGGAGGTTAGGCACCAAAGTCCTTAGAACTTCGCCCCTCTAGCTGTTTTAAATATATAAGAAGGGAAACCTATCGAGGTCTCGAAGTTCGGAACTAATCCAGACCTCCCATTTTCCAGGGACATGTGTTTTTGGATTAAGCAATGTTAGACATTTCGATAGTTTTGGGTTGTGGGGTCTTCCACAACTAAATCCTCTGAAGTCCTCGAGTGATTCTTAGCCATAGATCATTCAGAGGAGGAGAGTCGTTGGATTTCTCTTGTGGTTTGACACTTCAGAGTTCAAGGAAATCCATTGGAGGTTGCACGGTGAAGAAATCACTGAAGTCCCAACGCTATGAGAGGCATTCATCGACAGTTGATAGTTCGAAAGTTTTGACAAATGGTTCATGTGAAGAAATTGTCGAATTCCTGAGTGGAAGTGATTTGACATGATGACATCACTGGGGGTGATGTGGACTAGTTCAGTGGTTCAACAATTCGAAAGTTCGATAGCTTGTAGAAAATGTCGACGACAAGAAATCCCTAAAATCCCAAAGCATCGAGTATGATGTGGCAAGATGATGTCACCTAGGGTGACGTGGAACTACCTAGGTCTGTCATGTGTCACTTGTTTCCATACTTTTGACAAAACCTTAGGACCTATTGGAAATTGACATGTGTCATTCAACGATGGGGCCACGTGTCACCACTATGATTGGTGACAACTATAGTATGTGGGCCCTAGGAGGTTAAGTAGTTTGGGAGTTCTGCATTTGGGGAAAATAGTTGGAAGAACTTTCAAACCTCTGATGTCCCGCAATCCCGAAGTTATGAAGTGACATGACAATGAATTCACTCGGAGGGTGATATGGACACACATGAGCATGCCATGTGTCAGTTTTCTATCTACTTTTGAAAGGATTATTTTTCAGTTAGAACTTGACATGTGTCACCCCTACGATTAGGCCATGTTTTCCCTTCTTGAAATATGCCATGTAGAAACCTAGTGTGTAGTACAAAGTGGACCCCAGGGGTTCACCAATTTTTCATTCGAAAGGAATGGAGTGAGAGGAAAGTGAAACCCCTGAATCTCCAAAGATCAGAGTAAATCATCGTCATTCATCAGGAAGGGACACACAACGGTAGATATTGTGGTCCAGAGAATTCAAGACATAAGAAGTTATGGTCGAGGACTTCTGGAGGCCCGAAGGATAGAGTCGATCATGAACATTGATCATAGAGGACATGTGGAACCATATCCAATAGTCCCGAGGAATGGTACTCCAGAGGATATGAGTTGCAGTTTTTTGTGAGTCAAGAAATCCCAGAGGGCCAGAGTTAATCATGACCATTGATTGGGATATGACATGTCGAGGCAAGAGAGTGGATGTTTGGTGGGTAGACACTTTAGGATATTGGTAGTGAATTATTTTGGAAACCACTGAAGCCCAGAGTCTCAGAACTCCTATCCATCGTAGATATAAATGAGGAATAAGGACTATTGATCGGTATGTCCTCCAAGTTTTCGGAGAATGGGCATTCAGGGAAAATGTATGGTAATGGGGGTAGATCCTCCAAAGCCCCCAAGTTCCAAATCCCCGAAGGCTTGAAGAAAAGGATAAGAACCTAAAAATTAATGCAGGATTATAGCCCCTGGTCACATGAATATGGGGGCCGAAGGAAAGGAGCTAGTGCCCGAAAACTTTGTTTAAAGAACAAAAAAGGGACAAATTGTTCAAATATCCATAACTTCCTGCTCAAAACTCAGAATTGAGCATGGAAGTAGGCATTGGAAAGGTACTAAACAATAGAATATAATTGTTCACCTAGAAATTAGATTTGAATAGTCAATTTCTCAGGAAATTAGTAGAAAATAAGTCAGATATATTAATGAATCATAATGGTTTGTGTTTTCATCAAATTATTATGAACAATTAGTCTGACAAAGTTATGTTGGATGCACATTTTTTGCAGAATTAACAGTTGTCATATCATATTCAACACAGAGTGAATAAGTGATGGATGATACTCAGGTAGTCTTCTATCAAGTAGATGAAAATAGAGGGTTGAATGTCCATTTGGGATTGGAAGGAACCAACTCCAATGGACATGGAGGAGGAAAGGAGGGGTACATAAATTTGGCTGAGAGCCTCAGAAAATTGCAGACAGATATTTAGATCCATAAGGATGATAATGAGAGGATTATGAAGGCCAAGGAACAACATGAATACTTCGATATGAGGTTAATGAAAAACATGGAAATAATTGAAAAGAAGCTATATAAGGAGAGTGTCTCCAAAAAATCAGGAAGCCACAAGACCCCTTCGAAGAAAGGAAGATAAAGGAGTGGTAGAATGAATCATCATCACTCCCAAAAGCATTCCCATAGGAGATCACATAGTAGCTCAAGCACATCCCCTATCAGGGGGCATAGGAGGTCTAGGGTTGAATGAGTTGAAAGGAGAAATGAATAAGATCAAACCTCCTACTTTTTATGGAGAGCACAAGAAGGATGAATATGTTGAGACATGGCTGCTAGGCATGACGAAGTATTTCCAATTTCATAACTATTCTTCTTATGCAGAGGAAATAATTGTCATCTATCACTTGAAAGGAAAGGCATCCATGTGGTGGGATCAGCTTGTGCAATTGGAGCACCTCAGAGAGAAAAACACGACTTGGAAGGAATTCAAGAGGCATCTTGAGAAGAAATACCTGACCAAGAGGTATTTTGACAAAAAGAAGAAATATTTCTTTGAAATCAAAATGGGAAGTATGAATATTGATGAATATGAAAGGATATTTTTAGAGATGTTGAAGTATGTATCCTTCATCAAGGATGATACAATGAAGATTCAGAGGTACCTGAGTGGGCTGCCATCTTTCATCAGTGACAAAATCCAATATGATGATCCCAAGACTTTGGAAGAAACCATAAGGAGAGAAAAATGCTTCTATGATCAGCAAAAAGGAAAGCTTAATTTCCAGAAGTCTTGGGAGGACAAGAATAAGTTTAAAAAGTAACATAGGTAGAAGGGGAACAAGCCTCCCTTTTCCAGAAATAGTGCTCAAGGACATCCATCTTTTAGAGAGCAAAAAATTTCCGAAGTTGGTGGGAAAAGGCCAAAGCAGGCACCCATTCAATGTTGGGGTTGTAAAGGAGATCAAAAGTAGAGAGATTTTCCTCACAAAAATGACAAAGTGAGATTTGTCCACAATTTACAACAAGCATAAACAGTGGAGAACATGGGCAGAAATATACAAAAGATCTATGCAGCCTTGGAAAACAAGCAACCAGAGTTTCAATCACAGATGATTGAAGTAAAAGGTATGATCAATAACCACACCTTTACTATTTTGATAGATTCGTGAGATAGTCATAGTTACATAGATCCT
Source organism: Picea engelmannii (assembly GCA_009831015.1). Taxonomy (NCBI): domain Eukaryota; kingdom Viridiplantae; phylum Streptophyta; class Pinopsida; order Pinales; family Pinaceae; genus Picea; species Picea engelmannii. The sequence continues at coordinate 307,098 of ML782995.1, forward strand.
AAAGTTTTTGAAATATCTCATTTTCCAATAAGCAAGCATGAGAAATCTTCGCTGGTACAACTGGCTACAGGAGCCAAGAGAAAATTGGTTGAATTGGTTAAATCCTGTCCAGTGGACATGAATGGGCTAAGTACCAAGGAACATTTGAACATCTTTCCATTGGGCTCATATGGCTGTCTAATTGGTATGTATTGGGACCAACACCATGTTTTCTTAGACTATCATAAAAAGGAATTTACTTTCCTAGATGAGGAAGGGAACCCAATAATATTCCAAGGAATTCCTAGGGCAGTTATTGTTCGAGAGATCTTAGCAATACAGCTGAGGGAGAGCTATAGGAAGGGATGCCAAATATTTATAGCCCATATGGAAGATACACCTAAGGATAAGGTTACAAATATGGAGGATCACTCAGTACTGAAATATTTTGAGGATGTGTTCAAGGAGATACCAGGACTACCCCAAAAGAGAGTTATTGATTTCTCTATAAATTTGATGTGTGGAGTAGCTCCAGTATCAAAGACTCCCTACAAAATGAGTACACCATAGATGAAGGAGTTGAAAATACAACTTGAATATTTGTCGAATAAGGGTTATATATTCCCAAGTGTGTCACCTTGGGGTGCCCCAGTCTTGTTTTTAAAGACGAAATATGGGACATTGAGATTATGCATCAATTTCAGACAATTGAAGAAAGTGACTATAAAGAACAAGTATTCTTTGCTAAGGATCGATGATATCTTTGATCAGTTAAATGATGAAAATATATTCTCAAAGACTGATCTTAGGTTAGGATATAATCAGGTAAGGATTATATATGAATACATCATAAAGACCACCTTCGAGACAAGGTATGGTCACTACAAATTCACAGTGGTGCCATTTGGGTTATCAAATGCACCAACGGTTTTTATGTGTTTGATGAATGGTGTTTTCCAGGAATACTTAGAGAAGTTTTCCATTGCATTTTTGGATGAAATCCTTGTGTATTCCAAGTTAGAGGAAGAACATGATCATCATTTGAGGATTGTGTTACAAGTGGTAAGAGAGCATCATTTGTATGCCAAATTGAGAAAGTGCTCATTTTCTCAAAACATAATTCACTATTTGGGGCATATCATATCCGAAGAAGGGGTAGCAGTGGATCCTGAAAATATTGAGTCCATTAAAGGGTGGAAAACAAATAAGAATGTGACATAAGTCTTATCCTTCATGGGTATAGATGGTTACTACAAAATATTCATTACAGGGTTTTCGAGAATTGCTCACCCAATCACTTCATTGGAAATGAAAGGGGTGAATTTTAAATGGACAACAAAGTGTGAAAAGAGCTTCCAAAAATTGAAGTAGATGTTAACCAGTTCTCCAATTCTAAGGATTTATAATCCGAATGAATATTTTGTGGTTTGCATAGATGTGTGCAGAGAAAGACTTGGTGGAGTCCTTAGTCAAAACAGATTTGTGATATGTTTTGAGTCCAGAAAAATGAAAGATCCTTAAAGGTTGTATGCCACTCATGATTTTAAGTTGGAAGACATAGTGAACACTTTGAATAAGTGGATGCACTACCTCATGGGAAATATGTTTGAGCTAAGGACAGACCATAATGGTCTGAAATATGTTTTTGATCAACCAACTTTGAATGCTAGGCAAAGCAGAGGGTTGGAATTCCTCTATAAGTATGACTTTGATATTAATCACATCAAAGGAAAGGAGAACAAAGTGGATGATGCACTTAGTAGGAGAGTGTATGAACTACATGTTACAACCATTATAATGTATCATACATATCTTAAAGGAAGAATTTCTGAGGTTGCAAATGTTGATTTGCAGTACATGGAATTGGTAACGAAATTGCAGCAAGGTAAAATGCAATAGAAATTTGAATATTATGAGTTGGGAATTGATGGAATTCTCTTGTATAAGAACAAATTTTATGTACTCAATTCTCCTTAATTGAGGATTACAATTCTAAAAGAGATTCATAATGTACCTTATGCGATATAACCAGGATATCAAAAAATAGTCTCAACAGTCAAGAGCCAATATTATTGACCATGCATGAAAAGTGAGATTGCTAAATACATTGAAAAATGATTGGAGTATCAGAAGGTCAAGGATGAGAATAGACACCCAAATAGGTTTCTACAGCCATTGCCCATTCCTATGTGGAAGTGGGAAGTGGTGAAAATGGATTTCATCACCCAATTACCCAAAACAAGCAAGTAACGTGATGCTATCATGGTGGTGGTGGACAAGCTTACTAAAGCTGCCCATTTCATTCCTATGAAGGTTTCTCACACGTAAACCAATGTTGTTGATATATATATTAGAGAAGTAGCATGCTTGCATGGCATACCCAAGAAAATTGTTTATGGCAGAGACCCAAATTTTACCTCAAAGTTCTATAAGGGAAAATAGAGAGAGTGAACCAAGTGATGGAGGATATGCTAAGGATGTATGTGATGGACAAACCATATAAATGGGAATGTTATCTACACTTGGTTGGATTTTCCTACAAGAATGGCTACCAAACATCACTGAAGATGATCCCATTTGAGGCACTTTATGGAAGAAAGTGCAACACACAAGTAAGTTGGGATAACCCAACTGACAGAGCAGTGGTTGGGCCAGAATTGCTCAAGAAAATGGAAGAGAAAATGTTGAAGATTAAACAAAATTTAAAGGCTTCCCAAGACAGAAAGGAAATATATGCTGACAAGATCAAAAATCACAAGGAATTTAAAGTGGGTGATCATGTTTTCTTGAAGGTGAAGGCCAACAAAAGTTCCTTCAAGTTGGGAAATTGTTCCAAGTTGGAAGCCAAATATTGTGAGTCGTTTGAAATCCTAGAGAGGATTGGGCCAGTATCTTGCATGCTTTCATTTCCTGCATCTATGTCTATACATAATGTATTCCAGGTATCATTTCTTAAGAAATATATACCTGATGTTAATCATGTTATTGATTGGAATTTGATTCAGGTGGAGCAAGAAAGGACTTTTCAAGTGCATCTGGTACGTATTTTGGACCCAAAAATCAAACAGCTCTGGAATTGAGCCATAGGGCTTGTAAAGGTCTAGTGGACCTGGTAGGGTCCTAAGGACACAACATGGGATCATGAAGATGCTATGCAGGAAGAATACCCACATCATTTTGAAGGTTTTGAAAATCCTGCTGATGTTATGTAAATGGGTTGAAGTGAGGACAATGCAAAACAAAGGGGAGGGATCATAATACCCCAAGATCAAGCCCCTGTTGAATAGTAATGATGTTTAATGATGTTTATAGGATGGTGATAAAAGTGTTTATAAGCTGGAAGGCTTATGTATTTATTATTTCAGAGAGTCTGGATGCTAAGGCCAGTGAGCCTGATTTTGTATATGTAATTATGTAGACCATTAATAAAAATACATCAATGTGTGTAGACCAACCACGAAGAAATAATTAAGGGGGATTAAGATCCACTAGGAAGGGAAAGGGAAAGGGGGTTTAGAGTCTAGGAAAGAGGGGCTAAGCTTGAGGGCTTAACCCAAGGGAATATTATAATGTATTTCTTAAATTACTAAAGTTTGGGAAATAAACCCAATTATCCTAGGTGATACTTGGCTCTCCAGGATCTCGTTCCTTTGGGGAGAGGAACAAACTCCAAGTGGAGAGGAATGAGATCCTGGAGAGCCAAGTATCACCTAGAACACATGCATATTTATGTGGAAATTTCCACCATTGGGGGGGTTCGCTCTCACCATTCTGTCTCTCTCACGATTTTACAGTCTGGCCATTATCACCATTCTCACTTTGAGCATTCTAATGATTCTGGCCATCTTTCCTCATGAGTTCATTCTTATGATTATGGCCATCCCTTGTCCCATTCATGCATGCACTTAATAGGTATGCAGCAAGAGCCATTTATGTCATTATTGAACCTTTTGCTATTGTGAACCTATGTAATTTTTGAGTCATCCCTTACATTAACCATTTTTGCATACTATGGTTTGAAGAGGTGGGTTGTCAGGCCCATGGTTGAAGAAGCAGGTTTTCAGGCTTGTGAGAAAATATCTCTAGGTGAGAGAGTTTGTTGGGGAAGTGATTTCTCCTAGAGAGAGTCCAACAATAGCTACAAATCTATGAGAATTCTTGATCTGGTGTGTTGCTAAAGCCATGGAAGGGAAGTGGAGCAGTTGATGAACTATGGAACAATGAAGGTGCATATTCTCGGGGTGGGATATGCATGTGGGGAATGAGAGTTTGTGAGTAGTGGGAGTAAGTATGCTCCTTGGAGAGAATCCCTTCATGTTGCATTGTGCACCTTCTTATGGCCTCATCCTAGCCAAGGATTTCCTTGACCTGGGTGGAGTTTAGTCCCAGCTCGGGGGTGAAACACTGCTAATAACTTGGAGCAATGTGGTCTAAGGTTGGGGGATTCGTAGAAGGTTTGTACGCAGTTGGTGGTATTCTCACAAAAAGATATGTACTAAATTGATGTTAATTTCACATGTTATGTATCTTATACATGTGTTAGTATGTTATCAGAATTGCCTATGTTTATTGCATGTATGTATTATTGTCACTTCCGCATGAATATGTATATGAAAATTATGTTCATTTCTATTTAAAATT
>ML782995.1:311789-332091 GCA_009831015.1 Picea engelmannii
TGTATGTATGTATGTATGTATATTAGAGCATGATAGTTTCATGTAGCATGACTGCCCTGGGTGGTTGGGTGTGTTATAACTAGTTTTCATAACAGTTTGATTTTGAGTTAGTGGCATGTCCTCAGCAAGAGTGACCGAGAGACGTTACACCCTCCAAGTCCTAGGATGGTTTCCATTTATTGGAATGACCTGGTTGAGCCTCACATTCCTTATTCTTCACATTTTAAAATAAGGGTTGAAGTTAATTCAATTTTTTTTTATCAATGTATTATGGATGAAGGAGCTTCCGCAAGTATTTTATCCTCCTTGGCTTGGAAAGATTTGGTTTTTGTTAGCCCTCGGTTATGGATTAAGATAGAAAGAAAAGAAAAAAGAAGATAAAAGATGAAGTACAAACTGCGCGGAAGACACATTGACTGAGATTGGGTCGAGGTGGCCAAAGAAGCAGAAAAGAAGGAACGAAGTAGAGGAAAGTGAGTTGTTGAAAGAGAATATCAAGGAGAACATATCAACAAGGAATATGGATCGTGGAAAACTAAACAAGTGAAAGAAGACGCAAACGGATACTTTGGAGCACCTCGAGGGAAAGAAGGAAAGACAGGCTAGCGAAGCCTTGAAAATGTGGGTCAAGTTGACCTAGGGTGTTAAACACCTAGGGTTTTGGTTTCTAAGGCTTTGACACCTAGGTTTCATCCTAAGGTCGTCTAAGAGTCATTTTAATGTATAAATAAGGATCTATATGAGAGAAGAGTGGTTCGCCATTGTTATGGATGATCATTGTAGTTGATACTATATGTATTGAGAGAGATAAAAGTGTTGTATGTGAGAGCATTTTGGATTGTAAGATCTTCAGCTGCATGCGAAGATCAACCCTGCAGCTGGGTGCATAGGGAGGGGAGAGAGGAAGACAGAAAGAGAGAGAGATCTGCAATCTAAGAGCGTAGATAGAACTGTGTGTTTTCATAATATATCAAGAAACGTAGTTCTATGGACGTAGTCCTAGGGAGAGGGTGAACCATGTATATCTTATTGTCACTTTTGGTTGATGTTGTGTTCTTTTCCTTTTGTTATTTTGTTATTGCACCATTGTATTAGATATGAGATATAGTTTGTGCAATAGGCTTAAAGGAGATACAAAATAACTAGGTTGTTGTGTGTTAGTGTTTTGGATCCACTTTTCATTCCCTCTGGTTGTAGACACTTGTGTCCTACAACCCCCTATTGCTACTTCAGGTGAGACTGCATCTACTTCATAGGTGTTTCCAAAAGGGCCAGTGGTTAGGGCTTGTTGTTGTGTTGTTAACGTTGAACCTTGGGTTTTCCCTTGTGCCAACAAATGGTTTCATTGTTGGGACCGGGATCTTCTTGAGGGAATGTCAAGGTGGTTTCCATCGAAGACAAATATTCAGAAGTGGATAGAAGAACAAGAAAGAGACTTTGTCGAAGCTCAAAATAAGAAATCTAGCCTGAGTATAAAGGATTGGTTGGGAAAATATATCTTTATTGATATACACGAGATTTTCTTTGGAAGAATTCATAAGGAGCTATACGAGTGGTTAGCCAGCTTAATAGATACCCATTTTGAGATCAGATTTAGATCACCTGTTATTTGGTCATTGGTGTTGATCAAGAAGGTCAAGAGAGTTGATAACGTCATGTTAAGATCAGTAGATCACTAGTTTGATGGTACCATTAGAGGGTATATTACCGAGTTTTCTATTGACATAGTAGAGTCATATAGCCAAGCAGAGAGATATTTCTTTAAGGGACCTAGAGGAAAAATTTTACACTTTTTGAAGTCGAAGATAAAGATGCTATTGCATGAGAATAACATCTTGAAGATACAGTAATCGATTGGATTCAAAAGATAATGTTCAATAAATCAGACAACGACAACGACATAGAGGTTGGACATATGCGTAGTGGGAGAAACTTTAGAGATGTCCCTCTGGTGAACTTGTTTGAGAAGAATCATGAACCACTGGCATAGGACGAAGGATTCTATAGTGGAGAAGAAGAAAAGACTGAAGATCCTAGCTGAGAAGAGTCAAAAACATCAAGAACTACGTCGACTATCAAAGTAGGTACTATTACTCCTCCTACTTTTTTAGCGACGTTAGGTAACTAGAGTATTCAGAGTTATCAGAGCACTCAGCGCAATGTCACCAGCAGTTCAGTACATACTCAGTTAGGAAACCGAGGAATATCTATGGCAGATGAAATGAGGCTACCTATATTTAGAGGGTATGGATCTAAAGAACCTGATCAACACTGGTTTTTATGTGAAGCTGTATGGAGTATTAAGAAAGTCACTAATGAAGGAGTTAAGAGAACTCAGTTTAGTACCACCCTAAGAGACTACGCACTAAGCTGGTACATGAAATTTGGCCAAGGAGTTGCACAGCCTAAACTGTTGAACGAGAACAAGAACGTGTTGAGTGCATAATTCAAGAAACCCAAGTCGGAGTCACAAAGAATTACATAATTGAAAGAAATCAAGCAGAGAGTAGATGAACCTGTTTGGGAGTTTTATAAGAGGTTTAAGACCTTGATAGGCCATTTGAGTTTTCAGATCCTAGATGAGTAGAAGAAGGAATGGTTCATTACTTCCCTCCTACCACACATAAGATTTCTTCTGATGCAACAGAATATTGCTTCGCAGGCTGAGGCGTTGGAGATCGCCATGAAACTAGAATCATCCCCTATGGGAGAATCCATCTTAGTATGAGTCAAATTTTGAGTCAACTAACTAGCTTATCCCTACAGGTCAAAGATATGAAAAAAGATAAGGGAAAAGATAAAAGAGAAGACATCTGGTGTATCAAATGAAAATCAGAAGACCATGACAAGGAGAATTGTCCCCTATTTCATGAGTACTTGGCTTCTAGAGATATGACCCCTTTGACACAGTTTACTCTATCCTAGTGTGAGGTATGTAGAAATAGACATCACCCTGGTGAATGCTATTACATGAAAAAATATGTCCAGACACCTACAAACCTTTACTACAAATTCTATAAATATGTGGGGCATGATGAGAAGGATTGTAGGGCTTATGAACTCTTTCATGAAATATCAAGGGACACATATAGAATTCAAGGTGAAGTAAAACAGGAAGGAAATACTACGTAGTTTAACTCTCCAGGAAGAGGAAACTTCAACCCTCGTGATGGATTTAGAGGAAGAGGACGAGGAGGAGGCATGGGTCAAGGTCAAGGTTAGATCATTTTTTATAACTGTGCACAACCAGGACACTTGGTGAGGGACTATCAGAACCCATGTACCACTTGCAGCTATTGCAACTCATTTGAACATGTTATTGAAGATTGTCCTGTTTTGTTAGCCAAACTTGAGGAGAGACGAGGAGGAAACCCACAAGTACATTTAATCTCAACAGAACCTCACAGAGAGGATCCCAGAGTTGTTCTTATCACTAGAGGAGGCGTTGTTACAAGAGAAGACAGAGTGATCCCAGGAAACACTATAGAAGAATCAGGGGTCAGAAGAGTTGTAAAGAAGACACCAGAGTTTGATCCGAGGAAAGAAAAGTAGACATTTGAAGAGGCAAGAAGAGATTTTGAAAGAGATCAAGATTCTTCATAAAAGGCACAACTAGAAGTGAGAGAATGTGGAATTCCCATGGCCTTTGATCAGTCTGCCTCCCACAGAGAAGGAAAAAATTGCATTAACTTGATTAAGGATGAAAAATTTGTACAAGAACTACAAAATTTGATTATTCAGTATGAGATAGGAAGGGTAGATCCTCTACTGAATAAATAAGTACATCAAATATCCAAAAAGAGAAGGACAAATAAGGAACTACACCTTAATGCTCATATTGGAGATTATGATATAGATTATGTAGTCCTCGACTTAGGGTCATAGGTCAATGTTATGACGAAGAAGACCTAGGAACTTATGGGAAAACCGAAGCTAATTTACTCCCCTATCAGGTTTAGGATGGTTAATTAGTAGGCAGTAAGCCCCTTTGTAAGAATGGAGCATGTCCCTGTGGACATTGACGAGGTAAGAACGTTTGCATACTTTGAGGTGATTGATATAGTTGACAATAGTTGTCCTTATCCTGTATTGTTAGGAATTGATTGGGATTTAAACAATTCCACTGTTGTTGACTTAAAGAAAAGAAGAATGACATTTGAAGGTGATGACTTGAGGGCCATTGAACCTCTTGATCCTGATGAAGGTCAAAGATACACAGAACCCATAAGACCGTGCAAATGAGCTAGAGAATATATATAAATTGATAGCAAGACAACATGATTACATTAATCCTACAACAGATGGGAATTTAAGATGGAAAAGTGACAGCGCATGCTCATCAAACTTAGAAGAAGCACTAGAGAAATGGAAGAACAAAATGTATGAATTTTTTGCATGGAGATGTGTTAGATTGACCCGAGAAGTTCGTTGGATCGGCACAAAAGTAAGTAATTTCCCCACCTTTGATAGTTTAAATCATTTAGAAACTTTCTTTTTGGAATTTGAATAAATTGTACCAGTACAACAGAGACTGTTAGCACTGGATGAAGCTTTTAAGGAAAAGCCAGCAAGATGTTGGGGAACACATAAGAATAACACTGCGGACTGGATGCAATGTATCACTCTGATGGTAGTGTGATTTTCAGACCAAGTAGAAGAGAATGGAGTTCGATACATAGTTCAAAGTTTCCATAAGGACCATGTGCGAAGTTGCGAGGAATCCTAGAGAAAAGTTCCTCAAGAACAATGGGTGCATAAGTTCATCAACACTTTGGACACAACGTTTATTAATTGGTACCTTCAAGCAGAACTACACCTTCACCACTATATATTGGTATGGTATGAATCAGAACTTTGTAGCTACATTTTTATTTGAAATTCAGTACCCCTTAGTGGATCAACCTTTAAAATTTTTAAGACAGATGGTGTTTGAGGAGGCACGTCACCTCCCTGTTGAGAAAGAAGAGGATGACTGGAATGCACCTCTTCAGAAATTTCAAGGTTGTTACAATATCAATGTTGATGAAGATGATGATCATAGGAATGTGAACATCGCAAAAACTGAAGGACATAGAGATGTAGAGGGACCAGGATTAGAACTACCTTTTATTGGACAACCGATCAATATCAAGAAAGTTAATATTAGAACAGAGAAAGCACCTAAGATTGCTAACATTGGAGACTATTGGGATGATGCCACCATTGATAAGATCACATAATTACTGCATGAATATTAGGACTTTCTTCCAACCAAGTTCACTGATATGAAGGGCATTAAAGGGCCCATGGGAGAGATGAATATCCCCTTAAAACTAGATGCAAGGCCAGTCAAGAAGAGACCCTATAAATTGAATCCAAAATATAAGCAGAAAGTCAAAATTGAATTAGACAGAATGTTGGAAGCAGGAATCTTAGAACCTCTTGAAGATTCGTAGTGGATTAGCCCTATGGTAGTACAATATAAGAAGACATGAGAGACCAGGATCTATGTAGATCTCAGGAAGATGAATGATGCATGTTTACATGACCCATTACCTACACCTTTAACAGATGAGGTTCTAGATAATGTGGGAGGACAGGAGGTATATTCCTTTACACATGGATTTTAAGGATATCACCAGATCATGATTGCTAAGGAAGACCACCATAAGACCATATTTGCAACAGTATGGAGATCCTACCAGTACATAGTGATGCCTTTTGGACTAAAGAATGCAACAACCATATTTTCTAGGGTGGTGGTCGAAGCATTCAAGCAGTTTTTACATAAATTTTTGGAAGCATATTTTGATGATTGCACTAAACATAAATAAGTGCATCTTATTTTCATCCTTTGGAGTGTTGCTAGGCCATATTGTGTATAACAAGGGGTTTTTGGTAGATCCTTCCAAGATCGCCATCATTGTTGATCTACCTCCTACTACTTCAGTTAGATAGTTGCGCACTATGCTAGGACATACTGGATACTACAGGAAGTTCATTAAGGGATATGCATAGATAAAAATACCCATGGAGAAGTTTTTAAAGAAATATTTTTAGTTCCAATGGACAGAAGAATGCCAGCAGGGCTTCGACACACTAAAAAAGAAAATGGTTACTGCACCTATTATAGTTTTCCCAGATTGGAGCAAGGAATTTCATATGCATGTTGATGGTTAATCTATTGCACTAGGAGTAGTGTTAGCACAACCACGAGAAAGAGATATTAAAAATCCATTAGCCTTTGCTAGTAGGAAGATTTCTATAGCTGAGATAAATTACACTACTATTGAAAGAGAAGGTTTAGCCATGGTTTATGCACTGCAGAAATTTCGACACTACTTGCTGGGAGGACACTTTAAGATGTTCACTAATCACTCCACGTTAAAATACTTATTCAACAAGCCAGTGTTGGGGGAAAGAATATGCATATGGCTATTGTTATTCCAAGAATATTATTTTGAGATTGTGGTCAAGCCAGGGAGAATGAACAAGGGACATGATCACCTGTCCAGATTGGAACATGGAGACGAACCTAATAGTTTGGAGGATACACTATGAGATGCACAGTTGTTGGCCATCAGAAAGGTTGATCATCACTTCGTCAGGATAGTCCATTTCCTGTCTACAGGAATGGCACCTAGTGAATATACAATTATTCAGAAGAAACAACAGGTAGTTTGTGTTGCAGATTTTTCACTTATAACTGGACAGTTGTATAAGATGGGACCTGATGAGATTTTAAGGAGATGTGTTATGGAAGAAGAAAGACCACCGATTCTATTAGAATCACATGAAGGCATCATAGGAGGACACTACATAGGGAAATCCATAGCACATAAGGTTCTTATAGCTGGCATCCAGTGTCCTACTTTACATAAAGATGCTAAGGAATAGTTTAAATCTTGTGATGTATGCCAAAGAGTTGGGAAACCATCCAGAAGAGATGAGATGCCTTTAGCACCACAACTAACATTGCAAGCATTTGAGAAATGGGAAATTGATTTCATGGGACCTATCAACCCACCAGGGAAGCGCACAGTAGCCAAATACATCATCACTGGGACAAAGTATTTGACCAGATGGGAAGAAGAAAGAGAAGTTAAGGACTATAGTGAAACTACAGTTGCGTGGTTCATATTTGATGATATCATAACCAGGTTTGGATGCCCGAAGACCGTTATGAGCGATCAAGGTACACATTTTATTAAAATGATCATTGAAGCCTTGACTCAGGAATTTGAAGTTCATCATCAAAAGAGTACTCCATACCATCCACAGGTGAATGGTACGGTCAAAGATTTCAATAAGATCTTGGAGACAATGTTGACGAAGATTGCATTGTGAACATGGATGATTGGGATTTGAGAGTACCGATAGTGTTATGGACCTATAGAAACACTTGCAAGAAGCTGACAATGTAGACTCCATTTAAGTTGGTTTTTGGTCTAGAAGCAGTTGTCCCTATGGAATATTTAGTTCCTAGTCTCAAAATTGTAGCATTCACAGATATGGATGGAATAGGCATTGTTCAAGAGAGGTTTGCGCAGTTGGTAGAACTGGAGGAAGACAGATTCATTGCATAATTTCAACAATAGGTATAGGAGGAACAAGAGAAGGAATGTCATGATAGGCATATCAAGAAGAAAGAATTTAAGAAAGGAAATCTAGTGCTGGTATATGATAGGAAGTTCATGAAGCATCCAGGGAAGTTCATGACACATTGGCTTGGGTCGTATGAGGTTTCTTATGTTACAGAAGGAGGAGTTGTGTAGTTGAAGAATTTGAATGGAGAATGGAAGGAAGGTTTGGTGAATGGGAGTTGTTTGAAACTATATTATGACAACCAGCTACCTTGCAGCTCTTAGTAATAGCATGAGAAGAAGGTTCTAGGTACCAAGTGCAGTTGAAACTAGGTACCAGACAGAAAAAATACAGTTTGCATAAGGAAGGGAGGGAGGGACAGAGAAGAAAGCACAGTCTGTTCTCCATAGTTTGAAGATGAAGAAAAATAAAAGGTTCAGACCTGCAGTGCCTCAGGATGAGTCACAGGTGAGTGTTGGGAGCATGTTGGCCCTCGATTATGGATTAAGAAAGAAAGAAAATAAAAAGGAAGAGAAAATATGAAGTATGAACCACGTAGAAGACACATTGACTGAGATTGGGTCGAAGTGGCCAAAGAAGCAGAAAACAAGGATCGAAGTAGAGGAAAGAGTGTCATTGAATGAGAATATCGAGGAGAAAATATCAGTAAGGAAGATGGATCGTGGACAACTCAACAAGTAGAAAAATCCACCAACGGATGCTTTGGAGCACCTCGCGGGAAATAAGGAAAGATAGGTTGGCGAAGCCCTGAAAACATGGGTCAAGTTGAACTAGGGTTTTAGACACATGTGGTTTTGGTATATAAGACTTTGACACATATTTTTTGGCCTAAGGTCATCTAAGAATCATTGTAATGTATAAATAAGGACCTAGATGAGAGAAGAGTGGTTTTTCATTGTTATGGATGATCATTATTGTCGATACTATTATGTATTGAGAGAGAGAGAAGTGTTGTATGTGAGATCATTTTTTATTGTAATATCTTTAGCTAGGTGTGAAGATCATCCCTATAGATGGGTGCACAGGGAGGGGAGAGAAGAAGAGAGAAAGAGAGAGAGATCTACAAGCTAAGAGTGCAGATAGAACTGTGTGTTTCCATATTATATCAAGAAACGTAGTTTTGTGGACGTGGCCCTAGGGAGAGGGTGAACCACGTATATCATGTTTTCACTTGTGGTTGATGTTGTGTTCTTTGCCTTATGTTATTTTTTTGTTGCACCATTGTATTAGATCTGAGATATAGTTCACGCAGTAGGCTTGAAGGAGATACATAATAACTAGTTTGTTGTGTGTTAGTGTTTTGGATCCACTTTGCATTCCCTTTGGTTGTAGACACCTTTTTCTTGCAACCCCCTATTTCTACTTTGGGTGAGACTACATATACTTCACAAGTGTTTCCAAAAGGGACAATAGTTAGGGCTTGTTGGTGCATTGTTAGCATTGAACCTTGGGTCTGCCCTTATGCCAACAGGTTCTCCTGAGCTTGTGTCTTCTTTGCATGAGTTTTTGGATTTTCACAGATGTCCTAGTGAATATTTCAGGATTCTTCCTCAGTTTCCTATATCGTTAGGTGGGAAGAATGTCCTTGTCGATGTTATAGTGGTGTAAGGCCTATTATATTTCAATATGCTTCTCGGGCATGACTATGTATATGATATGAATGTTGTGGTATCTACCCTCTTCCGGGTGATGCATTTCCCTCATAATGGAAGCATTTTCACTATCGACCAGATGGAGTCTGATAATCACCATCTTAATTCAACATTAGTTCAGGATACCCCTTTATATGTTCCTAGTGTTCGTATAGACTCTACCTCTCCATGGGTTAATTATATGGAATCTTATCCTCGATGTTCAATTGCTTATGAGAAGGAACTTGTGAAATAATGTTTTCCGTCTAGAGACATGGTCTCAACAATTGATCAGTCTTTTTATCCAATGTGGGCATGGGAGCCCTTTCTTCCTCCTCTTGGTCTGAGTGGTCTTGAGTCTCCTTTTAAGTCTGATCTCATTGTTTGTAGATACTCAAGTCCTCATGCTTGTGATTCTTTATTGATTGACTGTGCCAGTCCTGGCTAGAACCTCCATTAGCATATGGAATATGGTCCTTTTACTTATCCCTTTTGGACTGTCGACCCTCCTTGTTGGTGTGATATCTTGTATTTTGAATTTATTTTGTATGAGGCTATCCTTGAAGCCATGAATATAGTATCTATACCGTGGGAAGAATTACACCATGGTTTTTGTTCTCTTCCCTTTTGGGATACTTTCCAGGTTGACTATGGAAGAGACTCTTGGTCACAACCTAGTAGCGGGATCTACTTGAACTATTACCACACAAGAGTGTTGGAACTGGGGCAGACCCAGGGTTCAACGCTACAACAACACACCAACAAAACCCTAACTACCGACCCTTTCGGCAACACCTGCGAAGCAGATGAAGTCTCACCCATGGTAAAGGCAGGGGTGGTTGTAGGACTCAGATGTCTGTAACCTTAGTTGGGACACATATATGTGATTGTAACACCTTAATAGAGCACTTAGCAATTATGATTCATCTATATTCAGTCTTATTTTACAGCACAGCTAAACCCTAACAACAAATCAGCACAGTATTCACATAGATTCAATATATTCAAGCATTAAGCATACCAGTAGACATCAGATATAGCATTCATTCACATTATTCAACACTAAGATATCATATCAGATTCATCTATCATATAAAATTGCACTAATCATTGAATCACATGAAAAAAAGAACTTCCAAAAAGAACAAAGCATTCACAACATAGGATATACGTGGTTCACCCCCACCCTGTGGCTACGTCCACCAACTCTTTATATTCTTTATTATGTTCGATCAATATTCTTACATGATCAAAGCCTCAAAATCAACTTCGTAGAGGATAGGAGATTTGCGCACCTCGCTAGATCCTCCTTCCTTGAGTTATAGCACAAATCCTTCCACGGTCTCTTACAATCACTTGCACTTAGCTTTGCAAGCCTCACACAGTATGCATACAGAAATTACCACTTAGCGCTTAGCACTTATCACTTATCACACTTGCAACTGACTAGTCACTACTAGTCACTATTCACTACTTCTTACATCGCCTACACTTCTATTTATACATAACAAAATAGGCATAAGCATGGGTAAACCCATGGGCCAACATCCCCATAACCATTACATAATCCCAAAACCCAAAAAGGCCCTAAAAAGGAGTCGAGATCCCACGATATTCACCTCATCTTGCGCTCCACCTTTGACAACCTATCGAAGTCCCAAAAAAAGGTCAAACATGACCAAGGATCCTCAGAACTTGTTCAAGGGCCAACAGGCCCCCAACACTCACCTGTGACTCATCCTGGGTCAGTCTAATCTGGGTAATTCAACCTCAAAATCCTCGATCTTAGATCGACCTGCTTCAACTTGTTTTTGTGCCATGGCCTCCTTTTCAATGAACTCTTGGACAAAATCTTCATTCACAAGTACCTCTAAGCAATCTTCAACTGCAGTGACAACTTGCTCTAGTTCTGCTCCTTGGCCTGTGATCTCTGAGAACAGTTGGCAAGCCTCATCCTGTATAGGTTGGAGACTCTGAGTTACTTCCATGACTTTGCTCTGAATGGTGTGGACCTGCTGTTGAGAAGTGTGTTTCTCTTGGGATCACTTCATCCTTTCAATAGCTGATAGGGGCTTCAACTATGCCTGTATTGTTTCTTCTTGTTACTTCGCCTCCTGGAGCTATGACTCCAGTTCCTTTAGTTTTGGGTTCTTAGTGAGTCTCTCATAAGCTTGGGAACTGCAATCACTTAGTTGTTTACATTCCATGGCAAGGGAATTTATTCGCTCAACTTCTCTTTGAGTAGTTTCATCTCTTTGATCCCTCACATCCTACGGGGTGTCGGGAACTGTGCAGAGCTCTAAGTCTGCTATTCTTTGTTGTAGCTACTCGATAGCTTCTGCGAGCTTCTCTACTTGATGCTCGAATTGGTATTATACCTTTGGCTCTAAGCCTGTCATAGAGAGAACTGCTATGTTGACTTCTTCTTTCACTTTGATTTGTTCTACGAGCAACTGTTCTTGTTATTATTGAATATGTGCTTTCTCCTCTTCAAACATTGTCTAGAGAGAAACCTTCTCCTGCTATGCAACTCAACGTTGTTCTATGACTACTTCTTGCACTTTCTTCAAGGCCTGGGTGGCTTGTTCTGTTTCTTCAGGTGCACGATGAAGGTGAGCCTTGGTCGCATCAGCTAGTCGATGGAGTTGGGCTGGCTCATCTCCCAACTCTGGTTCTTCCGACGACAGGGGCGCAATGGACACTGCATGACTAGAATGAAGGGCCTGTTATACCCCTCAGAGCTCAACCTCGATTCTGTCATACATATTCTCCTTCTTGGCTTCATATTTCTACAATATTTCATGTGAGGCGTCATTTACAACTGCGATGATGAAGTCAAAGTCATCAACAGTGAGCACAGTCTGCATATTGGTCAAGGTGGCTCTTGATTTATTTCGGGGAGAGGGTTTCAGGGGAGAAAACTTCCTCTTCTTCAAGGGATCAACCTCATATCTAGGTGGTGTTACCTCACCTTTCTTCTACTCATATTATTTTCCATTTATCTCTTCTACTTCGTCATCACCCCCTCAGCCAGGTGATACTGAAGCAGGTTTTTCTGATGCACTGCTTAAGTCTTGGACTTCTACAATCTTCTTCCTTTTGTTGGTTCTGTATGTATCATGTTCTTTGTGAGTGACCTCCAAGCTATCAGGTTTGGGGTCAGACATCTCTATAGGATTAGCGGGGATAAGGAGGTTTGTTGAGCAATCCTTAGTTATCTCCTCTATTTTCTCTTCTACGAGCTTGTAGTACGACTGAAGCTCCTCCTTATGCTCATCTACTCGTGCAGTGATATAGATGAAGTGTCATTCTATGCAGAACTACATGAGGGGTAGGAACCTATGTAGGGTGTTTGGCATCATGTTAGGTTCAGCTTCAATATCCCTCTTTAGTTGGAGATAATATGTGTGAAAGACCGCGTTCGACTACCATTATTTTCCCATATCGCTCGAGTACCATAGCATGGTGAACTTCACAGCAAGCGACTCGAATGACTCAATGTCCAGGAAGGTCGCACCTTTTGGAATCTCCCAAGCAATAAACACGATGAGGATCATGAGCCAGCTAAATTGGAACACATAGCCCTGATCCTATTCTTTGGGACAGTCTAATTCCAATTGATTAACTAGGTACTTCACCTAGTTCATCTGTAGGTCTTCCACGCATTTCCCTACAAGGTCAATGAAAAATCCTGTGACCTGCATGGGTCTGTTCTTCCTTACTATCTTTCCTACTATTAATTGGCATGATAGGTGCACTGTGTCATTCTGGATGGAAGCTACCTTGTAGCCTCGCGTCCTCTTCTCAACATCGTCATAGGTATCCTTGATATTCTATGCTAATGCACAATCTATGGCTTTCCCCAGATAGAAGTCTTGTGGGTCGGGTCCTTGCATACTTAATTTGGTGATCCTATGGATCAGTGTTGGATCGACTGTGACATTATTCTAGCCATAAGTAGACACTATGGTAACATGAGAGCAGGAGATTAACACATGCGTTAACCTCCTAGTGCCTTCCAAAGTGTGGGATCTTCATTACATTCAACAGGGTGGACTGCGCGAGGTTCATCGTCCACGGCTGGGGTATTATTTTTTAGCTCTTCGCCTTCATCCTGGTCAAGTATTTATACAGGGCGAGCATACTATGGTTCTTTTGATCTCCTCGGTTGAAGCCGTTGAACTTCAACATTACGATCTTGTCCTACTACACTCTAACTACGCGTATCCACTTCGGGAGGTACACAGTAACCATGGTGTAATCAAAATCTCTCATCACACTATCACGAATCACCATGCCAGCCAGATGTGGGATGTAGTCAGGTAATATGGTCGAGATTAGATTCACATTTTCTAGGTCATCTCTGTGCTAGGTTCACTTTTCTATGACGTCTCAGGATGGTCCATATCTGCGAGCGATCGACAGAGAGGCTTTCACTCCTCTCGTTGATGATGCTTGTACTCCCACAGACATTACCCTTTCCGAAATTACTCTTTTAGTCATGAGGTTGATGAGTGCCTCCTTCATAGACTCTTTGACTACACTAAGTTCTTCAGACATACACACTCTTGGTTGAATATCTCAGGTTTGAAGAGTAACTACTCAATGCAACAGGATGGATGGTGATAGCTCAATGATCACTACGCGAAATCAACTAATATTCGGGATCAGATAATCACGCATGGAAAAAGTGTTCTCAGTGCAAGGCTCAATGGAATAAGCAGATAACTTAGGCAATGGATCTCTCTAATGGGTGAGAAGCCTTCATTAATTTAGTTTTGTTCGTTACGGTGCAATCCCAATGGTATGATGGAAATATTTTTGACCATAAATGTCATTCTACCTGTTTGGGGTGTCAATCTAACGGTTATACTATTTCCAATGACTATCTTGCTTCACNGTGGCGTTGTTCTTCTATCCCGGTGAAGTTCCAGTTTTTCAAATTTTCCTTTTGCGAAGTTCCCTCTGGAACCTTCTGTAACTTTTCGATCTTTGATCTTTTCTTAGTTTTCTATCCTTCTTTCCAGTGAGCTTCATCTCGATATTCCTGTTTCCATTTTGATTCTTATCTCCTCTTGGCATAGTAAATTCATGCTGTTGAGATTCTTTCCTAGGATTCAAGGGAAATACTTCTTCTATATTTGGGGTAGGTGATTCAGTCTTCTGTGAGTCTTCTTGTGTTCGTTCAACTTAAACATACAAGTTTCTGGTTCTAAATCGCTTCGATCTATTCTCTTGTTCTTCAATCAAGTGTGTGATCCTCCTAGTCATGAAATATTTCAACTCTTGCTTCTTCTACTCTAAGACTTATTCTTCTTTTCTTCTAGCCTAATCCCTTTCAATCGAAGGTTTTCCTAGTAATATATCAAATGGGGCAGTGTTCTCAATAAATTTAACAACCTCAAACTCTTCCTCTGTCAAAGTTCCATGAGAACTCATAGATATGTGGGTGAGATTTCCGTGTAGGTTTATCATATTTTCTCTAAATAACCCTATTCCTCCCAATGAAAGAATCATAGCAGGCTTTCCTAAAGTTTCCCAAGTTCTTTCTATCATACTATTCGTCTGTTTTTCTTCATCCAGAACACAGTCAATGTCGAAGTCTCATATTCTTGCTTCTATGCATTCTTTTTCTTTTAAGATCTGTAATAAGTTGATATCTTTGTGATCATTCATGGTTTCTTTCATTTGCAATAGTACAGTCTCTGATTCTTTCTAGGGTTCTACCATGGTCTCAATTTCTTGACCTTCCTCAGGGTTTTCTTGTCTCATATTCATTCTTTCAAGTTTAGCAATCATTCTAGGGAAATCTAAAACTTCATGGTCCATAGATTGCACCCTTCCTTTAGTGTTTTAGCGGATGTCAATTTTTTGACCATTAGTATAGTTTTTTCCTCTTGGAAATTCTTTCTTGGTGGTGCAGGTGAACTAATAGGTGTTTGGAGATGTTGTATTCTTGTAATCATTTGCAAGTGATATTGTGGATGAAATTTCAGTGATAACATTATCCTTGACAGATATATGGGGATATATTTTTTGGATGTATGTTGGAAAATTAAGTGCTTCGACCCATAATATCTATGGTAGTGACTTTGCATGCAACATGCAAGATTCCATCTCCTTTAGAGATCTGTTTTTCTGCCCAACAACTCCATTTTGTTGCGGAGTATAGGGAACTTTGTGCTGCAAATGAATCCCTGCCTCATGGAAAATATCATGGATCTCATGATTGACATACTCTCCCTCATTATCAGTTCCAAGTACTTTGATATTGTTTTTGGACTATGTCTCAACTAGGGCTCTGAAATCTTTGAGGTGTTGAAAGACCTCATATTTTTCCTGAGAAAGTAGATCCATGTAAAAAATGAGAAATCATCAACAAAAATGAGAACAAACCTCTCTTTTTTGATAGATGGATGTAGAAAAGGACCCATAAGGTCATTTTGTATTAGATCTAAAGGTTCATAATCTCTCTGAGACTTTCCTTTGTCAAATTTCTCTTGAGGGTGTTTTTCAGAAAACACATACCTCACATAATCCCTTGGAGAAATGGATCTCTGGTAAACCATCAACCAATATTTTCTTGCTAATATGTTGCATGTATGTAACATCCCCAACCATCCATGGAAGTCCACGCTATGCTAGAGAACTCTTTCTTCTCTCTCTACGGAACATACTATAACATACCCAACATCTAACTGAACTATGCCACATAAAAAAATTTAACTGCATGCAATTAAAATATATGCACACAGAACACTTGCAGAAGCTTTACATGTAAAATGTAAACAGACAAATACATTTCGTAAATGCATGGATTCACACTTAAATAAACGTAAACATAGACATGCCACATATACCGAAAATACCCATAAACATACAGACAATTATAATCATGCATAGGAGAAACCCATAAAAGTAAGCACGTAAATAACAATGCAACATGTAAATTTATCACACAATTGACACTTATCTTTGTAAGAATATCATGAACTGTGTGCAAACCATCCATGAACCTCCCATCCTTAGACGACACTTTTCATCACTCTCAACAGTGAGTCACCCCGGAGCTAGGACTAAACTCCACCTAGGTAAAGGGAATCCTAACAAGGATAAAGGCTCATAGACAACATGGAATATTCTATCTCAGGTGCTCACTCAACTGACATTCTACAGTCCCTCATTCCCCACATGCATGTCCCACCATAGGAAGTGTGCCCCTTCTCTTCTCAACAGTCCCTCGGCTGCCCTACTTCCCTTCCAAGGCTTCAGCAACAGGCCGGACAGGAAGTCTCAGAGCCCTGCAACTATAGTTTAGCACCTTCAGGAAATCAATTCCCCAACAATTCTCTCATCCAAAGAGAAATTTCTCACGGGCCTAAAAACCCACCTCTTAAGTATACCACGGGCCTAACAACTCGCTTCTTTAGTCTAGCTCCTAAGACAACAACTACACCTATAGATATGGCTATGGATACGGTTTCGGTATAGTGAAATGAATGTCTGCAAGATAACTGACTGTGTGATTGCAAAAATGGTCATGGAGTCATGGTTTAATGATGGTTTAATAATGGAAGAGTTTGATGGAAAGATGATATGAAATGAAATAAGTCCCAAAATATGTATGCATGTCCACAACTTGACACTTGTCATGTTGGGAGCTAGTTTGGCCCACTTGTCCCCAACTATAGAACTTCAAATAAAATAATTATCCATACTTTATTTTTAAGAAATATTAATATATAAATATTCCTTTTTGGCTTAATCTCCCTAGCTTATTCTCTTTCCTTAAATTATCCCCTCCCTTTCCCTAACCAATGGGTTTTATTCCCCCATCTCTTTTATCATGGTCGGTCTATGCACAATGATGTATTTATATTAATTATGAGACATGTACAAAAACAGGTGCACTGGCCTTTAACATCTAGGCTCTCCAGCCTAATCAAAATATAAGAATACTAGCTTATAATAACTAGCTCACCAGCATATAAAACATAGCATATATACAAAGGATCGTTGGCCTCACAATCGCGTGCACTCAAGTTGATGCGCACAATATCCAGGAATGTGCACACTTCCTCATTTTACTGCGTAGTACATGCGTGCGCTATACCATGAAATGTGCATACAAAATGATATCAAAACAACTCACCATATTAAGTACATTTTCATTTACATTTAGAATTGAGTTCGGCCTTAGGGATATTACAATCCCCTCCCCTTATTTATGCATTGTCCTGAGTGCATCATGTACCCATGTACAACAAAATTTTAAAAATTCTCAAAACGATGCGGGTATTCTACCCGCATTGCATCCTCATGCTCCCAAGTAGTGTCCTCAGGACCATACTAGGTCCATTGGACCTTTACAATCCATATGGATCGATTCCGTAGCTATTTGATTTTACAGTCGAGAATGCACACCAGATGCACTTGGAAAGTGCCTTCTTGCTCCACCTGAATCACATTCCAATCAATAACATGATTAGCATCAGGTATATATTTCTTTAGAAATGATACATGGAATACATTATGAACGAACATAGATGTAGGAAATGCAAGCATATAAGCTACTGGACCCTCTCTAAGAATTAAAACGGCCCACAATAGGGAGCTGTCAACTTTGAACAATTTCCCAATTTTAGGGAACTTCTGTTGGCCTTCACTTTCAATAATACATGGTCACCCACTTTAAATTTCTCTATGATTTCTTCCCTTATCAGCATATATTTTATGCCTGTCTTGGGAAGCCTTTAAATTTTCCTTTATTTTTATCATTTTCTCCTCCATTTTCCTAAGAAAATATGGTGCAACCACTTCTCTATCTGTTGGGTTATCCCAACTTACTAGTGTGTTTCACTTTCTTCCATAAAGTGCCTCAAATGGGATCATCTTTAGAGATGCTTGGTACCCATTGTTATAAGAAAACTCTACCAAGTGTAGGTAGCCTTCCCATTTTGATGGTTTATCCATCACATACATTCTCAACATATACTCAATCACTTGATTCACCCTCTCTGTTTGTCCATCTAATTCTAGATGATAAGTTGTACTGAAATTCAAATTTGTTCCAAATCCATTAAATAATCCTTTCCAAAATTTTGAGGTAAATTTTGGATCTTTTTCAGACACAATTGTCTTTGGTATGCCATGTAATCTGAGAATTTCCTTCATATAAACATCAACAATGTTCTCTTCCTTGTGAGTGAGATTAACTGGGATAAAATGGGTAGATTTAGTAAGCTTATCCACCACTACCATGATAGAATCATGTTGCTTGTTTGTTCTGGGAAGTTTGGTAATGATATCCATTGTTACAACTTCCCATTTCCACTCAGGAATGGGTAATGGCTGTAGAAAATCAGCTGGGTGTCTATTCTCAGCCTTTACCTTTTGACATTCCATAGATCTGGCAATAAAATCAACAACCTCTTTCTTCATGCCTGGCCAATAATATTGGCTCTTGACAGCTGTAATAGTTTTCTGATATCCTGGGTGCCCAACACAAGGCATATTATGCATTTCTCTCAATATCAGATTTTTCAATTCATTAGAATTTGGTACATAAACTCTGCCCCTGTACATGAGAATTTCATCATTATTTATCTTGTATTCGTCAATTTTCTGCTGCGAAATACCTTGTTGTAATTTTATCACTAATTCCTTGTAATGCAAATCTAATTTGGAAGTCTCTGTAATTTTATCTTTCAAATCTGATTGGTACATGATAATTGTTGTAGCATGCATTTCATGCACTCTTCTGCTAAGTGCATCAACCACTTTGTTCTCTTTTCCATTGATATGCTTTATATCAAATTCATACTCACTTAAAAATTCTAACCATCTGCTTTGCCTAGCATTTAGAGTTGGTTGATCAAATAAATATTTCAGACCATTGTGGTCTGTTGTTATCTCAAACCTTTTTCCCATGAGGTAGTGTCTCCATTTCCTCAAGGCATGCACTATGGCTTCCAAATCCAAATCATGAGTGGCATAGTGTCTTTCATGATATTTTAACTTCCTTGATTCATAGCATATAACAAACCCATTTTGTCTAAGGAATCCAACAAGTCCCTCTTTACATGCATCTGTGCATACAATAAAGTCTCCATTTGGGTCTGCAATCCTTAGTATTGTAGAACTTGTTAAAAAGTGTTTCAAGTGTTGTAAACTCTTTTCACAATCCAATGTCCATTGAAACTTCATACCCTTTCTTTGCAAGGAAGTGATTGAGTGCGCAATCTTTGAAAATCCTTCAATAAATCTCCTATAGTATCCTACAAGGCCCATGAATGATCTGACCTTTGTCACTTTCTTTGGCACTAACCATTCTCTAATGGCTTCTATCTTCTCAGGATCCACTGCTATCCCATCCTTTGAAATGATATGTCCCAAATAATGAATTTTCTTTTGATAAAATGAGCACTTGCTCAATTTTGTATACAATTGATGCTCCTTTAATACTTGAAAAACCATCCTCAAATGATGTTCATTCTCTTCCTATGACTTGGAATATACAAGAATGTCATCCAAAAAGACAATGACAACTTATCTAGATATTCTCAGAAAACATCATTCATTAAGCACATGAAAACAAATGGTGCATTTGACAACCCAAATGGAACAGTTGTGCACTCAAAATGACTATACCTTGTTCTAAAGGAGGTCTTGCTGATACCTTCCTCCTTAATCCTTACCTGATGGTATCCTGACCTGAGATCTATCTTTGAAAATATCTTTTCATCCTTCAATTTATCAAAAAGAGAATCAATCCTTGGTAGAGGATACTTGTTCTTAACAGTCACTTTATTCAACTGTCTGAAATCAATGCACAATCTTAAGGTTCGATCTTTCTTCTTCACGAACAAGATTGGGGAACCCCAATGTGTGTTAAGCCCTAATATTGGCTCATTACCGCTTAATTGGGGCATATTAGATTAGTACTTCTATTTTATTTATGTCGGCTTTAGGCCATTAGTTGTAATTATACCTCCTAGTCTCCTATATATACCAAGGAGACATTTTCATTTTGAATCATCTTGTACTTGAACATTTAAGTGGGGTAAAAGGAGGTTTCCCCCTCGAAG
>ML782995.1:337951-370016 GCA_009831015.1 Picea engelmannii
TGTACTTGAACATTTAAGTGGGGTAAAAGGAGGTTGCCCCCTCGAAGAGGCTTATTATCTGAAATTATCTCTTTTTCAAGGCGTTGAGTACTTTTCCTGAGGTTTTTCTATGCTATATTGATGTTTGGTTCTTAACAAGGTGACACACTTGGGCGTATATACCCCTTCTCTAGAAGTTCTTCAAGTTGCATTTGCAACTCCTTCAGCTCTGGTGTGCTCATTCTGTAAGGAGTCTTTGACACTGGAGCTGCTCCAGGCATTAAATTTATAGAGAAATCAATATCTCTCTTTGGAGGTAGTCCTGGTACCTCCCTGAACACATCTTCAAATTCTTCTAAGACTGCATGATCTTCCAAATTTGGCACCTTATCTCTAGGTGTCTCTTCCATGTGTGCTGCAAATATTTGACACCCTTTCCTATAACATTTCTTCAGTTGCAATGCCGAAATTTCTCTAATGGTTACTGCTTTGGGAATTCCCTGCACTCTCCTTAGCCTCCCTTCCTCATCCAAGCAAGTAAATGCTTTGTTATGACAGTCTAGGAGAGCATGATGTTGGTCCAACTAATCCATCCCAATTAGACAGTCATAGGAACCTAAATGTAAGATGTTCAAATATTCCTTGGTGTTCAGTCCATTCATGTCCATGAGGGATGACTTGACCATCTCATTAACTTTTCTTTTGGTTCTTGTAGCCAGCTGCACCAACCAAGATTTCCCATGCTTGCTTCTTGGCAAATGAAAACTTTCCACCATCTTAGGATCTATATAACTATGACTAGCTCCTGAATCAATTAAAAAAGCAATGGTTTGGTTGTTGATCATACCTTCCACCTCAATCATATGTGAATGATATTCTTCTTGCTTGTTGTCCATGGATGCATAGATCCTTGGTACATTTCTTCCCATGTCCTCCACTATTTTAGCTTGATGTACATTGTGAACAGTTCTCTCTTTTTCACCTCTGTGAGGACAATCTTTTTACATGTGATCTCCTTTACAACCCCAACATTGAATAGGTGGTTGCCTTGGCCTTTGACCTCCTGCTTCAGTTACTCTAGGCTCTCTAGGAGCTTGTTGTCCCTATGGATTATTTCTGAAGAATGGTGGCTTAGATCCCTTCTTCCTCTGATCCATCTTGAATTTATTTTTGTCTTACCAAGATTTTTGGAAAGTTTTCCTTGCTTTTTGTTGATCATATAGGAATTTAGCTCACCTTATGGTCTCTTCCAATGTCTTGGGATCATCATACTATATTTTGTCACTGATGAATGATGGCAATCCACTCAAATACCTTTGAATTTTGACTATCTCATCCTTGATGAAAGAGACATACTTCAATAGTTCTAAAAACCTTCTTTCATATTCATCAATGGTCATACTCCTAATCTTGAGTTAAAAGAACTCTTTCATTTTCTTATCACACTATCTTTTAGTCAAGTATTTCTTCTCAAAATACTTCTTGAATTCTCTCCAAGTGACACTTTTCTCTTTAATGTGTTGCAACTACACAAGTTGATCCCACCACATGGATGCCCTTCCGTTGAGTTGATAGATGGAAATTCTACCTTCTGCATGAGAAGAATAATTATGCAATTGAAAATACTTTCTCATGCCCAACAACCATGTTTCTGCATCTTCATCCTTTTTGTGCTCACCATCAAATGTACGAGGTTTGATTTTGTTCATTTCTCCTTGCATCTCATCCACCCCAGACCTCTCATGTTTTATGATAGGGGATGGAATTGATTTTCTATGTGATATCTTATTGGAATTCCTCGGGGAGTGGTGGTGATGCTTGCTAACACTTCTTTCTTTTATTTTCTCCTCATGAGACCTGTGGATTCCCAATTTACTTGAGCCACTCTCCTTATCCAATTTTGTTTCTATTATGTTCAAGCTCTCCAATAAGTTCATGTTGAAGTCATCCCACTACTCCCTGGCTCTCATAATCTTTTCATTATCAGATTTATGGATTTGGACATCCTTCTACAAATTTTTAATGGTCTCTACCATATTCATGTTTTCATCTCTTCCTTCTCCATGTCCATTGGAGTTTGTTCCTTCAATGACCAAATGGACATCCATCCATCTGCTCTCATCTTGCTTATTGTAAGTCCCCTATGCCTCTTCCATTCCTATGTACTATGCACTAATCTTGATCTGATCTATTTGTTGTTAACTCTACAAAATGTGAAGCCAACAAAACTTTGTCAGGCTAGCTGTTTCAACAATTTCATGAAAATATGAACCATTTTGGTTCAATAATATATCAGAATCCTTTCTTCTGATTTCCTGAAAAATTGAATTCCCAAATAATTTTTTTGGGTGGATATTTAGATTCCATTGTTCAAGACCTTTCCAAATCCTACTCACATGTTCAATTTTGAGTCTGGAGCAAAAAGGTATGGTCATTTGAAATTTCCCCAATAATTTTTTTTCTGTTCGTTCTCCAACTTAGTGCAACTGTGTGTTGTAAATATGCAATTATGCACCTACTCCATTGAAATTTCATATGATCTCAATTGGGTTTCTTCATAAACATATTATGGACGTTCTTTCCAAGTTTCACCTTATTCTAGGTTTTGCGCTACTAGTTACAACCTGCTGAAGTTCTAGGCCAGTTTGTGTTTTTGGTCCGGAATGTTACAGGCACCTTATTTTCCATATTAAACACCTTTAACATGCCCATAAATTTAATTTCGTTCTGGAACCTTCTTCTATGGTTCAATATCTTTCCATTGACTACTCCTATGCCTCAATTTGATTCTGAAGCAGAGAGTTATAGCCCTTTGAAGTTAGTTGGGTCATAAAATTTACCCTCCACTGTTTGTGTTGTAACTTTCTCAAAAAAACTCTGTTTGACGAACAATTTACACCATTAGAAAGATCTATCAAAGAAATTTTATTTGAGTTGTAGATACATAGTGTACCTTCGATACACCTTTGTCTCATGGTTTTTGAGTTGCTAAAAATGCTCTTAAGGCCCTCAAAAACATGTTGCAAAAGTATGATGTTCAAATGATATAAAACGTCGTAGAAATTCATTGATTTTCTGCTATTGTTCGCCCTTCAAATGACTTCACACACACAAAATTCAACCTGTACACCCATATTTACCATGTGCAACAAAAACAAAAGATAAATTGTGCTTCATGCACTTTAAAACTACTGTGTATCACTTCTCTGTCGCGCCAATAACTTGCGCATTGCATTCATGTCACGCGCCAATATCCATCGTGCACAGTTTTTGTACTGTGCGCTGATATCCACCACGCGTAGTTTTTGTACCACGCACAGATATTCCACGCACATTTCACTCGACTTGTTGCACCATGCCATAGTTTAGTACGTCTCCACCATGCATTAAAACTCTGTGTGCACCACTAACTAAGTTGTCGCGCGACAACATATACCCACATTGCGCGTGCAACTACCAAACTCCACTGCACTATGCCAATACTACGCACACAACGCGTGCCATTATTATGAATGTCCACACCGTGCACACTTCTTATGCGTATGCACACTGTGCAATGCCAAATTTAGTGCATGCACCTACACACCAACATTTTTCCACACGGTGCCAAAATTTAGTGCGAGCACTAGAAAACCACTGTTTTTTTGCGCAGTGCCGATATTTAGCGTGCACTCCTGCACACTAAAAATTTTCCACGCGCTGCCAAAATTTTGTGTGCCCATCAGCATGCCAATATCTTGTTGCGCAGTGCTGAATTTTACCTATCTCTAGTTTTTCATTGTGCATCATGCATATTTAGTGCACCCACCTTTGCACATTCACCTTTATGCGCATCAAATCCTCGTGAATTCCGCTGCAGAACTTGGGGCTTTTTCCTAACTTTTTCCCCAATTTACCATAGACATTCTACAACCACAAAATTTTTTCAATTTCATCCCAATAACACCAATTGAACCTCTGCAACAACAAATCATTGTGGGTTCACATTTTTGGAACAAATTTCCCCAAAATCATTTCACAAATTGAGAATTTTATCTATTAATCTCATTCCAACTGTCATGGCTTCACTGTAACTTCAAATTCGACCAATTTCAGGTTTGAATTTGCTAGAACATATATTAAATCAACAATATCTCACCAAATGGATGAATTTCTCAATTTTTGTACCATATTGTAGCTAGACGCTCTGCAACTCGAAATTTTGCCACTTCGAAATAAATTCTCTATGAAATTTCGCTTCAACTCAACTTGTTCGGCCCAAACAGGCTCAGTGTTGAAAATTGTAGCTCTGATACCAATTTGTAACTTCCCCGACCATCCATGCCGGGCCAGGTTGTGCCAGAGAACTCTTTCTTCTCTCTCTACGGAACATAATGTAACATACCCAACATCTAACTGAGTTGTGCCACATAAATTTTTCTAACTGCATTCAATTAAAACATATGCACACAGAACACTTGCAGAAGCTTTACATGTAAAATGTAAACAAACAAATACATTTCATAAATGCATGGATTCACACTGAAATAATCGTAAACATAGACATGCAACATATACCGGAAATACCCATAAACATACAGACAGTTATAATCATGCATAGGAGAAACCCATAAAATTAAGCACATAAATAACAATGCAACATGTAAATTTATCACACAATTGACACTTATCTTTGTAAGAATATCACCAAGTGTGTGCATATCGTCCACAAACCTCCTAGCCTTAGACCACACTGTTCATCACTCTTAATAGTGAGTCACCCCCAAGCTGGGACAAAACTCCACCCAAGTAAAAGGATTCTTAACCAGGCTAAAGGCTCATAGACAACGGGGAAGACTCTGTCTCAGGTGCTCATTCAACTGACATTCTAGAGTCCCTCATTCCCCACATGCCTATCCCACCCTAGGAAGTGTTCCCCTTCTCTGCTCAATAGTCCCTCGGCTGCCCCACTTCCCTTCCAGGGCTTCCGCAATAGGTCAGACAGGAAGTCTCAGAGCCCTGCAGTTGTAGTTTAGCACCTTCAGGAAATCAATTCCCCATCAATTATGTCATCCAGAGAGAAATTGCTCACGGGCCTGACAAACCCTCTCTTCAGTGTCCCATGGGCCTGACAACCTCCTTCTTCATTCTATCTCCCAAGATAATAACTACACAAATAGATATGGCTATGGATACAGTTTCGATACAGTGAAACAAATGTCTGCAAGATAACTGACTATGTGATTGCAAAGATGATCATGGAGTCATGGCTGAATGATAGTGGAATGATGGAAGAGTGTGATGGAAAGATGATAGGAAATGAACTAAGTACAATATCTATGCATGTCCCCAACTTGACACTTGTCATGTTGGGAGCTACTTTGGCCCACTTGTCCCCAACTTTAGAACTTAGGATAAAATAATTATCCATACTTTATTTTTAAGAAATATTAATATAATATTCCTTTTTGGCTTAAGCTCCCTAGCTTAGCCCCTTTCCTTAAATTATCCCCTCCCTTTCTCTTTTATCATGGTCGGTCTGTGCGCAACGATGTATTTATATTAATTATCAGACATGTACAAAAACAGGCGCACTAGCCTTTAACGTCTAGGCTCTTCGGCCTAATTAAAACATAAGCATCCTATATTATAATAACTGGCTCATCAGCCTATAAAACATATCATATATACAAAGGCTCGTTGGCCTCACAATCATGTACACTCAAGTTGTTTCACGTGGTATACAGGAATGTGCACACTTCCTCATTTTACTGCACAGTACATGTGCGCACTATACCATGAAATGTGCATACAAAATGATATCAAAACAACTCACAATCTTAAGTACATTTTCATTTACATTTACAATTGGGCTCGGCCTTAGGGATATTACAATGTACTTGAAATTCAAATTTCCAAAAACATTTTTCCATATCCTACTACTTTCATCATCATGAGTAAGCAGTAAAGCTAAATTAGGTTCAATGAATTCAGAAAAAGTATACAATCTAGATTGATGAAGTACCTCATCGGTAGAAACCCTAGAGTTAGTTTGCATGTCATAGATGTCTATGGAATTTGGTATGAATATGAATTTATTTCCAGTGTCGGAATTCATCATCTGATACATGGAGAGAATATTGACAGAAAGTTTGGGAACGTGCAACACATTCTTGAAGCTTCCATTGGTGAGCTCAATCCTTCCTTTGCCGGTGAATTTGACAGAAGAGTTGTCCCCCATCATAATAGGAGTACCTTTGCATGCATCCAATGAATAATATGCTTCTTTTGAGGAATTCATGTGATGTTATGCTCCTAAATATACGGTCCAAGCATCGGGAGAGGAGTTAATGGAAATCACGGCATGGATATAATTTCCTTTCTTGGGATTCAGATCTTATAGATTCTTCTTCTTGACACCCTTGGGGATGAAATCTACAAGGTTTTTTTGCTGAAGTATTTGACATTAGAACTGGTTTTTTTTTTCATGCATGTGGATTCTAGATGGAATCCTTTGTGATAGTACGTGCATTTTTTTCCTTTTCTCCCCTTTCCCCCTTTGGATATGGAGGCATCAATGAAGGGTTTTGTTTACCCTTCCTTCTTTGGATGTGCATGAGATTTCATTTTATCTTAATTTTTAGATTTCAGATATTGATGGCTTCCATCTTGCATAGTAAGTGCATGTGCCTTTGGGCATTTTATTTTTCCCATGTTGATGCGCTTGGTTTTCTCATGTCAAGGATTCAATAAAGTCCTCAAGAGAAGGCATATTCCAGGTGGCTACAGAGGTGAATCTGACACAATTTAATTTTGATACCAATATGGAGAATTTAGGAACACGTTTGGAGAGAATGGTGAGAACCATTTGTTTCTCCTCAGATTTATCAACCCCACAAGCTTTGAGTTACGACAGTAAATCCTTGAATTTTGCAAAGAAATCTTGGATATTGTCAAAGATTTTTGGATCCAATGTGAGAAGTTCCACCTCCAACATGTGTCCCCTCATCTCATACTATTTTCCAAAGAGCCCTTCCAAGGTGGTCCAGGATTCATTGGGAGTCTTACAAGAAGATATGTGAAAAAGGAGATCGGGAGAAATAAGATTGCAAATCGTTCTAAGTGCTTCATCCATCCGATTTAAGTACTTGGAGTTTTCTATGGCTGATGTTGGTTTTGTGTCTATATTCAAGGTTAACCTATATGATACTCTGGTTTGGAGATGTATGACTATTTTCTACTTCCATGCAAAGTAGTTGTAAGGTGTAAGAATGAATTCTTTTTGGAAATCCATCTTTTCGCTGTCTTCAATATTTTGTACCTGCAAATTTTTTTGGTGTAGCTTTCTCTTAGTAGTCCGTCATCTCTGATACCATGTAAATGTGTTGAAACTTCAAAGAATAAATCTAGCTAGAAAATACTACACACATTTGAAGAGAGAATTTGAGAAAGAAGAATAAGGAGAGAAATAATAGAATAATTATCATTAACCGTTATGAATAATGAATAATTTACACATGATATACTTTGTATAACTCAATGAATGTGCACTGGAGGAGAACCAATGCACCATAGTGGTGTTCTAGAGTGATCTAAACACACACCAGTAGTTACGGGAGTGAACTTCCACCTATTATAGTCTCTTAGGAAGTTACGGGAGTGACCTGCCACCTAGCTGAGTTAACTAGTCAACTAGTTTTCAGTTAACTGACTGAACAACATGTAGTGAGGCGTAGATCAAGGAATCATGGGTAATGCACCAGTATGGTGATCATACCAAGGAAAGTCTGCATTAGCATGGTGATGATCCCATTTTTCATGGTGACAAAACCAATGTATCATCTAGACTCAACTCAACTAGTCAAAATGAAGTGTCAACTGAAAGAGAATATTCTCCAGGTGGAATATTCTCCCCTAAAATATAGGAGACTGGATAATTACTAATTATGACTAATAGACAAGGAAAAAACTTATAAAAAATAAATCCTAGGTGTGTGTTAAGTAACTCCAACAATCCAAAGGCTCTGATTGAGCCCTAAAAATTAATCTCCTCATTGATACCTTTCCAACGAGCTATCATGAACCCAAAATGGAGATCGTATGCCAAAGTAACACCCCTGAGAAGTTGATACACCAAACTACCCAAAATGGGGTCCACAAAACTATTGGATTTTCATCTTTCGGGGTTACTTTTTTGGATTTTATTTATGTTAAAAATTCCTTTGGAGCCTCATTGTAACAATCATCTTCTTGTGAATGTGAGTAGCCATCACATCTCTTCTCAGAGATAAGTTGCTACCACTCTAGCGAGTCTTTCACTCTCTATTTCTATAGTTTTGTACATTTTGTTCATTAATAGAAATTGTGTATTATTGTATATATGCACCTTTTTTTATATATCTGATATATCTCTGTTATATTATTGTATCTCTTTCAATATCTCTATATATTGCTTTCCTATATCTCGTCTCTCATTTTGTTAAAGACCTAGCCTACCTAACCCCTCAAGTGGGTAGAATAATATATTTCCATGTAATAAAGGTCAATATTAATAAGGACTAGCAATAATGAGGAATAAGTCAAATGTTAGAAAACCTAATAGAAGCTTCCTCTTCTAGAAGGAACTTCCTCTAGATTGTTCTTTTGGATATATAGATTTAGTATAAATAGGAATATAGGGTATGAGAAGTTTTTTCTTGGATATTATTGTAATAGAGTTGTGTTATGTTGGAGGTTTCCCCTTCAAAGAAGAAAGTGGAAATTTCGATCAGTAATCAAAGTGTTATTTCTGGTGTTATTCTGGTATTATTCTGGTATTATTCTGGTATTATTCTAGTATCATTCTGGTTATATCATTGTTTCTCTACAATTTCTAGCTAATTATTTATGTTTTGCATATTGATTTATATATGGAATACTACAAGTAGTATCAGAGCACCTTCCTTGGTAAAAATTTGCGGGTTAAATGTTTTCAGGGTAGAAATGTATTCCAACATATTTAAGCTATAGATATCTATCATTACATGCATAAACCCGCGGTCAGGGATTCATAAACACAGGAAATAAAGTGGTAATTAAGCACACATTTATTGACCACCCTTGTAACCCTTGTTGTTACCCCTTCGAGTGGCAGCGCACCAGGAAACACCTATATACGAATCAACCTAGATCTCTTGAATCCCTCCATAGATAAACTGATTGACCAGCTAAATAATATAGTTCCACCAAGAACAACGCTCGGTAAGACACTCTCTAGTACCTGGGTAGTCGGGTAGTATGGCTAAGGGCACGGTCTATCCTCCTTAGTTGGTTCCCTGAGATATTGGGCTGAGTAATACTATTGGACCCCACACATATATCAGATATCTATAGCATAGGGAAAACCCTTGTCTTTAGAACCCTTAAATACCCTAACCCTTGGGAAGGAAATATAAATAGAACCAACAAGATCTATTGTCATGCTATAGTGTCTTTTGCATTCTAGTTGTGAAATTACTACACATTTCTTCCTGTTAAACATTTGGGCATTTTGTTAGTGCAATATTCTTTAGGTCGGAGTATAACTCCATAGGAGTAAAACAAAAATGAGTATAGTGGTCCCACTGACACACTTATTTGGGAACTATTCCATTGGATTCCCCTTTTCTCCTTGATCGGAGTCATACCCTTCATTTTTAATATTTTTTGTTTCAGTGGACCCAACCACTTCCCAATCTCCCTATTTTTCCACCTATTTCATTATATTTCCCTTCATTCATTGATCATCGTGGTACCTATCACTTCTAAGTCCTTTTTTTTGTGGTCCCACCTACCCATTATTTTTCCTTATCCGCACTTCCCCTCTCCAAATGGCCACCATTTGCAACCAAGAACTCCAAAATTCCATCAATCAAGCACGTGTCTCCATCAAACATCTCACATCTCATATGTATTATACTCATTCCCGCATTGAAAAATTAGAGCACAAATTTAACAACATCAAATCCAACCTCACAACCCAATTGACCTCCCTCCAGTTTGATGTCAATCAATTGTTGAACCTCCCTATGGGTCCTTCCTCATCAGACAAACCCAATGTTGTTGATTCCTCTTAGTCTCTACATTTTCACTCCAACACATTTCATCATGAACCCCATCTTCCCCACATAGAGGTCAATAAATTTTATGGCTCCAATCTGACAAGTTGGGTCACTCAAATGGAGCATTATTTTTCTTTACATGGTATTAATGATGATTTGGCCAAAATTCTTTATGTTGTCCTCTATATAGATCCTAAACATTGGCAATGGAGAAACAATTCATGTCATGGGTATATTTCCTGCACCCAATTTGTTGTTGAGCTCTATGCCCACTTTGATACTGATACCAACTATCTCGATCGTTTGACCAAGTTGAAACAATCAGACACAGTGGAAGACTTCATCACTGCTTTTGAGAATTTGGCCTTTTGAACATAGGGCATGTCAGATGCATTCTTCTGTGAATTCTTTATCAATGGTCTCAAGGATGAAATCTGATACCTGGTTCTCATGGCCTACCCTCCAACTTGGTTGGAAGCTACTCAACATGCTAAAGAGGCCCAAAAATTTATTTTTTCCCAGAAAAAATACCCCCTTTTGTTCCCCACCCTCGAACCACTAATCCTAACCCCCTTGTCACTCCCCTCAAGGTCTAGAAACTAACTAGGGCTGAAATGGTGAATGCCAACTAAAGGGTCTTTTCTATAATTGGGATGAAAAATATTTTCTAGGGAATAAGTGTAAGGAACAAAAACTATTTATGGACATTTCTAAAGATGTTTCTGAAGAGGATGTGACAGTTCCCCTGGTTGAAGAATCTTCCCTTCCTGATGCCACCCAGGAGCCTATTGATCCACCTGTAGTTGACCCACTTATTTCTTTTCATGCCCTCACTGGCTTCTCGGCCCCACAAATGCTCAAGCTCATTGGCTACATTAAGAACAGGAAGGTCATCATCCTTGTTGACAGTGGTAGCTCCCACAATTTTATTCATCGTCACATTTCCCAGGAAACCAATTGTTATATTTGTGATATCAATAATTTTGAAATCATGATAGTCGATGGTGAGTCCATGAAATGTGGCAGGCATTGTGAAAATGTTCATATTCAAATTGGATATTACCAACTGAAATCTCATATGCTTTCCACTGACATGGGAGGTTGTGACATTGTGCTAGGTGTTGAATGGTTACGCACTTTGGGTCCCATTCTTATGGATTTTAAGGTATTAACCATGAAATTCCAAAAGGAAGGAAAAAGGTATCAATTCCAAGGTCTCACAGTTGGTTCTCCTGAGATCATTAGTTCCCATCATATGGAAAATATCCTCAAGAAAGTCTACTCCAGTATCATTTATAAACTCCATTCTATTCAAGTTGTTGAGACACCCTCTGTGCATCTTGACCTCCAAGCTATCCTTTCCACACATGAAGCTATTTTTTCCACCCATTAGGGACTTCCTCCTTCTCGTGGTGTTCATGATCATTCCATTCCCCTTGTTCCTGGTAGTCTTCCTCCCAATTTTCTCCCTTATCGTCACCCCTTTTCCCAAAATAATTAAATTGGGAAAATAGTGCAGGAATTGCTCCAAGTGGGTTTTATTTTCCCCAGTATCAACCCTTATTCTTCCCCTATAGTCATGGTACTTAAGAAATAAGGTACTTGGTGCATGTGTCCTTACTTTCGTGCCCTCAATAATATCACCATCAAGGAAAAATTCGTCATTCCTGTCATTGATGATCTCTTGGATGAGTTGAGTGGTGCTCAGTACTTCACTGAACTTGATTTGTGTTCTGTCTACCACTATATATGTAAAGAAGAAGTTGACATACCCAAGACTGTTGAAAAGTCAACAAGAAATGTGTCTCTAATTTATTTTTCCCTTAAATAAATTGGACAATAAATATTAATCTATTATCTCATAATTACTTGAAATAGTTAACTGAATTGGAAAATCAGTTAGCTATAGGAAATTTGAGTTCAAAGGTTGACTATTGGGACATCCAAGTCGAATTAGTTGTAACTGAGTGATTCAAAGCTATAACAGAGTTGGATGTGTATTTATGTGAATTGTGAAGTAGTTTAACTCAATTAAGTGAGTAAATATTAGTTGTACTAGTTGTAACTGAACTTGCACTAGTGAGAGATCAATGAATTAATTATTAATTAATTCACAATCAATGATCTCACATGAAACTGAAGATTTACCACTGTTAACTATATGCATGTCAAGTCCAGTGGAGACCCAGTTGACATAACAGGTGAAAGGGACATATTGACTATCAATTGTAACATTAGTGAGTGCACTCATGCAACCACACACACAATGGATGTTCCCATGAGGAATGCGTAGCCTAGGCAAGAGGGATTCAAATTAATTTGCAAGTTTTCTATTAGCATGGATTGCATAGAGGAGGCAGGTTGTCTGGAAGCAGTAAATTGGCACACACATTTGCCAATTTTTGTATGACAGTATGAGACGATTGTATATTGTACTGAGAGCTCTTGGATTAGAGTTTTGTATGAGATTGTTTCATGATCCATGATATAAACATAATATATGATAGTGGGGTTTTCAGCTTTATGATTTCCCAGTAAAAACATCTATGTTATGTGTGATTGATCTTTCTTCTTGATATTTCAATTGGTGATCATGTTTTAAAATCCACAAGAATATTTGTAGAAGCGATTCTGTATTTAACAGTGGCATATAATTGTTAGATCAAGAGAATCCAAGCAATACATAATTTGTATTAAAATTTCTACATGGTATCAGAGTGTAGAAGATTGCAGAAGTTGAGTTTGTGCTTAGATAGAATTCGAATTTGCAGAAAGACTTTCTTGGTGCTATAGTTGATTCAAGATTGAAATGGATTTCAATGGCTTGAGGTTAGAGTATTCACTCAAGGGAATCTTGAACTACATTTCTTGGAAGGAAAGGATGGAGGAAGTACTCTAAGACAATGGCTTGAAGGAATTCATTGACAATGATGTTCCTAAGCCAGACGTTGTAGAGGCTGCAAATCTTGATGAATGGCAATAGAAAGTGGCAAAGGCGAGGAGAAACCTGTTGGAGAGAGTACAAGACCACATTGTATCAAACCTCCATGGGAAAGCTACACCATATGCAATGTGGAATACTTTGAAGGATCTATTCCAAAACAACAACGACCATAGGAAATTGGCGCTTGAAGATAATCTCGAGAAGATCAAGATGGAGAAGGGAAACTCCATTCCAAAATATCTCATGAATTTTGTCCAATGTCGGGATGAGTTGGGGAGTGTGGGAATAAAAGTCACTGATGATGATTTGGTGAGCTTGGTTCTCCTAGGAATTTCCAAGAATTGGCATAGTTATCATGAATCTATCAATGGAAGGGAAAAATTGTCAGATTGGGAATGACTATGGCCGGATCTAGCATAGGAAGAGTTCAAGCGGAACACCAGAGATGGATCTTCATCAAAACATGATGATGAAGAGGGTTTTTCTTTGGCTTCCATGGAAAGGAAAGTCAAGGGGAATAAATTCCATTCCAAATCTGAGTCTAAAGGTGAGAAGCTTGATTTGTCCAAAGTGAAGTGTTTTTACTATCAGGAACATGGGCATCTCGCTACTAACTTTCTGCAGAAGAAGAAGAACAAGAAGGATACTGGAGTTGTAGCTAGTGAGGCCCTTGCCTCGCAATTTGAAATTGACTTCTCCTTGATCACATGCATGTATTTAAGTGCATTGGGATCGGTGTGGTATTTGGATAATGGTGCTTCCTTCCACATGATGGGAGATAAGGAGATTTTCATGAACTTGGAGGAGAAAGATCTCAAAATGCATATAGATATGGGTGACAATGGATGATATTGTGCAACTGGTATTGGTACCATTACCTTTCAGAGGGAGTCAGGTAAACCATTTCAATTGAAAGATGTTATGCATTTTCCAGGTCTAAAGAAAAACTTGGTCTCAGTCACAATGTTGGAGGACAAAGGCTATGACGTTGTTTTCAGTGATGGAAAAGATTTCCCATGACATAAAACAACATGTCAAATCAAGAATATAGGGATTCGAGTTAAGAATATCTACGGACTGGAGGTAGATGGTTGCGCTTCCATGATGGGCAAGGCATAAAAAGTGGTGAGCCGGGATGAGGGCGAATTATGGCACATGTGATTGGGCCATCTTCATCATGGAGCCTTGAAAATCATGTGGAAAATATCTACTAGACTTCCAATGGGAACACTTTCTCAGTTATATCAGTGCAGGGATTGCACCATGGGGATGTATGTAAAGTCCACCTTTCATTAAAAGGAGAACCAGGATTTAGTGATCCTTGAAAGAGTTCACACAGACGTGTGTGGACCATTCTTGATTTATTCAACATCAAAGCATAAGTATTATGTTATTTAGTTGATGTTTTTTGTCGTAAATGTTGGATCTTCTTCATGTAGAAGAAGGATCAAACATTATCAAAGTTGTGTGAGTTTAAAGAATTGGTGGAGAAAGAGTCGAGGAAGCAAGTGAAGGCTTTGAGGAGTGATAATGGTGGAGAATACATCTCTAACGAATTCAAATACTTCTGCGGCAAAGAAGGAATTCAAAGAGAATTCATAGCACCTCATAACCCACAACAAAATGGGGTCATAGAGAGGACGGACAAAATGATCATGGGTGCAACATGAGCGATGTTGCATGATTAGGGCTTACCAATGAATTTTTGGGTGGAAGCATGCAACACTATAGTTTATGTGCAAAATCACTATCCTCATAGAGTACTTGGCATGAGTACACCCGAAGAAGATTTCACTGGTAAGAAACCAGATGTTTCTCACTTTAAGATTTTTGGCTCATCTGTTTATGTGCATGTGACCAAGAATGCCAGGAAGAAGCTGGAGCTGACTAATGAAGTTGGGATATTTGTGGAGTACACATAAACACCCCATAATTATGGTGTGTATTTTCCTAACAGTAAGATGACTATTATGCGACGAGATATAAAATTCGACGAGGGGAAAGCCATGTGGTTGTCGCTTGAGAGGGAACTAGAATTGCATGCGGAGGAGGAACTACGGGTTCCCAAAGATGAGTCTCAATATGTGGATTAGCCACATGAGGAGGTTCATGGAGTGGAGGAATCCACTCATGCAGAGCCATCCATCAGAAATGGAAGAAAGCTCACCACGAAAGATGATAGATTGAGACTAGATGTTGCACAGAATGTAGGAGTCCCTACTTTAGAGTGCAAACGAAGACAGTCTCCTGAATGATTTATTGGATACATGGATCTCATGAGTAAATGTATTGTGACTAAACCATCTTCCTTTCAGGAATCAGTGCAGGATCCCACTTGGGTTGATGCAATGGTGGATGGTAATATTTTAATCATTGTTCTTTATGTTGATGATTTAATACTGATTGGTGATGAGAAAATGATACACTCATGCAAGGAGGACCTTGCAAAGGAGTTAGAGATGAAGGATATTGGCCTCCTTCATTATTTCCTTGGATTGGAAATATGGCAGCGAGATGGTGAACTTTTTGTGTCTCAAGGAAAGTATGCAAGGAAGATACTGGGTAAGTTTCACAAGGAGGGTTGCGAAGCCATGGATATTCCTCTTCCAGGAAACCAGAGGAAAGAGGATGCTACTTCTGGAGAGGTAGTGGATGCTACTATTTATTGACAGTTAGTGGGTTCACTAATGTATCTAGTGAACACGAGACCAGACATTGGCTATGCGGTTAACCAGTTGAGTCAAGTGATGGTTAAGCCTACCAATCTCTTTTGGAAGGCATGTAATCATGTCCTGAGATACTTAATGGGAACATCTGAGTATGGATTATGGTACAAAAAAATGGATGAGGTGAAGTTGCATGGCTTCACGGATGAATATTGGGCAAGCATCCCAACGGAAAAAAATAGCACATGGGGGGATATTTAGTATCGGATCTACAACTGTTTCTTAGTACAGCAGGAAACAAAGATTCATGGCACTTAGTTCAATGAAGAGGAATACATGGCAGTGATTCAAGATTCATCTGAGGCTATCTAGATGAGAAAGATCTTGGTTGGTGTGCTTGGTTCTCATTTATATCCGACAATGATTCATTGTGATAATCAGAGTTGCATTAAACTCTCAATTAATCCTATGTTTCATGATAGATCTAAGCATATAGATATTTGGTATCATCATCTCAAAGATTCTGTGTAGTAGAAGATCATGTTGCTTTAGTACATTCCTAGGGAAGATTAGTATGCAAACATTCTGACGAAGGCACTCACCAGGAGAAAATTTGAATACCATAGAGACAAGATTGGGGTGAAGGATAATCCCTTTATTGTTGAGAGGGAGTGTTGAAAAGTCAACAAGAAATGTGTCTAATTTATTTTTACCTTAAATAAATTGGACAATAAATATTAATCTAGTATCTCATAATTACTTGAAATAGTTAACTGAATTGGAAAATCAATTAGCTATAGGAAATTCGAGTTCAAAGGTTGACTGGTGGGAAATCCAAGTTGAATTAGTTGTAACTAAGTGATTCAAAGTTGTAATAGAGTTGGATGTGTAGTTATGTGAGTTGTGAAGTAGTTTAACTCAGTTAAGTGAGTTAATCTCAATTGTACTAGTTGTAATTGAACTTACACTAGTGAGAGATCAGAGAATTAATTATTAATTAATTCACAATCAGTGACCTCACATGCAACTAAATATTAACCATTGTTAACTGCATGCATGTCAAATCCAGTGGAGAACCAGTTGAGATAACAGGTGAAAGGGACAAATTGACTATCAATTGTGACATTAGTGAGTAAATTTATGCAACCACACACACAGTGAATGTTCCCATGAGGAATGCATAGCCTAGGCAAGAGGGATTCAAATTCATTTGTAGGTTCTCTATTAGAAGGGATTGCGTAGAGGAGGCAGGTTGTCTGGAGGCATTAAATTGGCACATGCATTTGCCAATTTTTGTATGAC
Source organism: Picea engelmannii (assembly GCA_009831015.1). Lineage (NCBI taxonomy): Eukaryota > Viridiplantae > Streptophyta > Pinopsida > Pinales > Pinaceae > Picea > Picea engelmannii. The sequence continues at coordinate 354,901 of ML782995.1, forward strand.
AGTGTGAGACAATTGTATATTGTACTGAGAGATCTTGGATTAGAGTTTTGTATGAGATTGTTTCATGATCCATAATATAAACATAATATATGATAGTCAGTCTTTTAGCTTTATGCTTTCCAAGTAAAAACATCTGTGTTATGTGTGATTGATCTTTCTTCTTCATATTGCAATTGGCGATCATGTTTTAAATTCCACAATAATATTTGTAGAAGTGATTATGTATTTAACAATGACATATAATTGTTATATCAAGAGAATCTAGGAAATACATAATTTGTATTGAAATTTCTACAAAGACTGCCTTTCAAACTCATGAGGGTCACTATGAGTTTTTGGTCATGCCCTTTAGCCTGTGTAATGCCCCCTCCACCTTCCAAATCCTCATGAATCATGTCTTCCTTCCTTTTCTCTGTCATCTTGTCTTAGTTTTCTTTGATGATATTCCCAACTATAGTAAGCCTTGGGAATCTAATCTTTCCCATGTGGATCAAATTCTCCATCTACTTTCGTAGCACCAACATTTCCTAAAATGCTCTAAATGTTCCTTTGGGGCCTCATAAGTAGAGTACTTGGGTCATATTGTTGGAAAGGCTAGTGTGAGGGTGGATCAAAAAAATATTAAAGCAATGCAGGACCAAAACTATCAAAAGATTGTGTGGTTTTTTGGGTTTAACCAGCTATTATCAGAAGTTTGTTCAGAATTATGGGAAGATTGCATCCCCTCTCACTTCTCTCCTTAAAAGGAATTTTTTCACTTGGACTGTCGAAGAAGATCATGATTTTCAAGCTTTGAAGGAAACTATGTATACTACTCCAGTCTTGGCCCTTCCTGATTTCAAAAAAACCTTTTTCCTCGAATGTGATGCCTCAGGTAGAGGAATTGGAGTTGTCCTTATGAAATAAGGAAGAACTTTGGCCTTTACTAGAAAAACATTGTCTGAACACCATTTCGTCCAATCAATCTATGAAAAAAAAATGTTGGTTATTCTGCATGCAGCGGATCTCTAGCTCCCTTATCTCCTAGGGAAACAATTCCAAATCAAGATAGATCATCAAAGCCTCAAGTATTTTCTGGAGCAACGACCTTCCTCCCCATAGCAACAAAAATGGGTAATTAAGATCTTTGGTTATGATTATGAGATCATTTACAAGAAAGGAAAATAACATGTGGTTGTTGACGCTCTTTCTCAAAAATGTGAAGATGAAGGGTCTCTTTTTTCCCTCTCCTTCATCGTACCATATTGTCTCCAAGTTGTGCTCCAAGAATGGATACATGATCCTAAAATATCACATATGATCCAACAATTGAAATCGAACTCTCCAGTTTCCTAGGGTACTCTTGGCACAATAATGAAATTCACTACAAAGGTCCTTAGTATTTAAGTAAACAATCACAACTTAAATCCATGGTGTGTTCTGAGCTTCATGCTACTCCCACAACCAATAATTCATGTTTTACCAAAACCTATTATTGGGTCATACGTTCTTTTTTCTGGGATGGTATGAAAAATGAAATTCACACTTTTGTTGTAGAATGTGATGTTTTTCAACACAACAACGGAGAAACCATCAAATCTCCTAGAACACTCCAAGTGCTTCTGATTTCACCCACTATTTGGAGGGACATCTGTACTGATTTTATTGCGGGATGACCTAAATTGGGAAATAAGTTCATCATCATGGTGGTTGTGGATAGTATTTCCAAATATGATCATTTTTGTGCTCTTCAACACTCATTTACCACATCAACTATAGATCAATTTTTCATGGATAATATATTCAAGATCCATGGCATGCCTCATTCTATTGTTTTTTATTGAGATCCAACTTTCACCAACAATTTTTGGCAAGAACTGTTCAAACTCTAGGGCACCGAATTGCATCTCATCACTTCCTATCATCCCTAGACTGATGGTCAAACTAAAGTCGTCAATAAGTGTATGGAGACTTATTTGAGGTGTTTTTCCTATAAAAGGAAAACTCGATGGGCTCAATGGTTACCATTAGCTGAATGGTGGTTCAACACTTCTTACCATACAACTACTCGCATGACTCCTTTTGAAGCAGTATATGGCCAAAATCCACCTTCAGTTCTCTCTTACATGCCAATTTTATCGAAGGTCTAGGTGGTTGAGCAAACACTTACAGTTCATGAGGCTATTCTTTGTACCCTCAAAGATAATTTGGTCATGGTTCAGAATCACATGAAGAAACAAGGCGATCAAGGTCGCTCAGAAAGAAAATTTTCTTAAGGAGGCTAGGTATTTCTTCAGTTGCAACCTTATAAGCAAACTTCACTCAAGGTCAAACATTGTCAGAAACTATCACCGAAATTTTATGGTCCTTATACAGTTCTCAAGCATGTTGGAAAAGTGTCCTATCAGTTATCTTTACCCAATCATTCTAAGATCCATCATATTTTTCATGTCTCTTTCTTAGAGAAGTTGACTGGAACTAAGAGCCAAACGCAAACCAACCTTCTTGAGTTGGATGAAGAATAATCCATCTGGTTTCATCCAAAAGAATTTTTAGACCAGCGAGAGCATCGTCATCATTAACGTACCATCAAGGAAGGGTTAGTTCATTGGAAATATACAACTCCCACAGATGCCACCTGGGAGCCTGCTAACATTCTGCAGCAATTTCCTCATCTCAAGCCTTCAGGAAAATGATGATTCTAAGGGGGAGGGCATATTAGGGACCTAACCTACCTAACCCCTCAAGTGAGTAGAATAATATATTTCGATGTAATAAAGGTCAATATTAATAAGGCCTAGCAATAAGGAGGAATAAGTCAAATGTAAGAAGACCTAATAGAAGCTTTCGCTTCTAGAAGGATCTTCCTCTAGATTGTTATTTTCGATAGATAGATTTAGTATAAATAGGAATATAGGTTATGAGAAGTTTTGTCTTGGATATTATTGTAATAGAGCTCTACTTCGCTGGAGGTTTCCCCCTGAAAGACGCAAGTGAACATTTCTCTCAGTAATCAAAGTGCTCTTTTTGGTGTTATTCTGGTATTATTATGGTATTATTTTGGTATCGTTCTGGTTATATCATTGTTTCTCTGCAATTTATAGCTAATTATTTATGTTTTCATATTGATTTATGTATGGAATACTACAGATTTCATGTTGAAAATAATCCATATTAGTGGTATCGGATAAGGCTTCTCTTGATCATTTTTCAGTGCATGCCCCTAACTAGGTCCGAGTATAGCGAGTGAGTTGGGTCTTGAGCTTGTCTCTCTTGAGGAAAATCACTTGCACATGCCCAAGAGACCCTCCATGGAGGAAGGAAATAAAAACAATGGAGCAGAATATTCTATCAATTTGTTGCTTGAGCAAGCTCTCAAGAAACAAAGAGACGAAATGATGTAGAATTTTTCCCACATCCTTCAACGCCTAGTGATAACAACAAGAACTTCTTCATTAAGAAGCCACTTTAGAAGCACCTCTCCTTTCAAGGTACAAGTCAATTTGATATTCCTGTATTTGAAGGTCAAATAGATGTGGATTCCTATTGATGAGTGAAAATGATCGTCCGTGAATTGGAAGAATAGATCCAGTCCGGGGTTGTCTAAATAACCCAAGTCGTTTGGTGTAACCTATTCTGACAGGTTTAATGGCTCCGTTAGCCAACTAGGGTCATAAATATATGAAAATAAAATAAACTAACTAAAGAAAATATTCTAACAATCAACACAATAATTACAAATATTTATCTATGAATGTGAATATACAAATGATTATGAACAATTTATATACAGTTTACAAGGTTTTCATGAAATCTTGCGAAAATGATTTTTTGATAAAGTTTTTGAATCAAATATGAACAACACTTTTTTAGGATTTTTTTTAAAGATATTAAACGAATAAATACTAAATGAATATGATTGAAACAGTGACACAAAAATAGTCAAAGCTAATTAATGTAATCATTGTTTCATTCATAAAAAACTTAACTAAATAACACGCATAATATCCTATAGTTGATCAACGAAACTTGTATTATATTTCTGTGTCGTATGATCTCTTGCATGTACTATTGTTAAGGGAAACCTATAACAAAACAATACTAGCACTTCCAGAATACATTCAAAGAAGTATTTGATATTGGAGTAAATTAATAACAACAAGAAGACAACTAATTAAAAATCAAGTGATCTTAAGATAATCAATATTTAAGAATGAAAGAAAACTCAATTTTGAGTATTGATATTATCCATAATTTAACATTAGAAATAAATTTCACAATAATTAAATGATCGATTGATCACACCTAAAAAATGGAATAAGAAATTATGAACAACATATAACATTTAACAGTATGAAAACACCATATGATGACAAGCTAAAACTAAAATCAACCATAATAATATTATCATAATACAAAAGTAATGAAAGAACGAAATGGAATAAGCATCACACAGGTTTAAAGCCAAATATGAATTACTTTCCCATATTCTTTCTCAAAATCACATGCCCATATTGTAGTCTTGGAAGAATTTTTAAGATAATAAACTCTTAAAGATTGAAAAAATTAATACATAAATGATAACAATTAACCATGTATTGATAAAATAGACTAAATCTAATTTAAATCAATGCATAATCAATTATTCAAAGAATATGAATATATTATAATGAAAATAAAACCATTTTACTCACAGGACAAAAGCCATTAAGCAACCTGGAATTCCATGTTCTTCTTTGAAAATACTCGTCCATTCTCTCAAAAATTCCAACCATCCATTACTCCATTTGAAAAGAAGAAAAGTTTACAAAATAAATAATATACAAAAGAGAAAGGATTAAAATCCTCCTCTCTAATTCTTGGATCTCCATGGCTCTGAACTTTCTCATATATTTATACAATGAATGATTAGTCTAGGCATCACTATTAATTTTCTCCACCTAAACTTTTCCTCGTAAAGAGACATCAATATCTCTCAAATCGTGCATTTGTTTTGGAAAATGTCTAAGCAGGAGGTAAATGGGTCCATTTGGGTTCTGGGTTTTCAACTGTTTCTTCAAATTCCTCACGATTTGACTGCAATTAGTCCTGTAAAATCATCTATCTGATCTTGACACCTTTCCAAATTTTATCTGTTGTTGCTCATAAAATTATTTGTAGCAATCCAATATTATTTTTGGATAAATCATCTTGAACGTATTTGGATAATAAAATCAATCCATGATAATCCGTATCAAATATTTGATAATAGAAACCTATGAAACAAAAAGAAACCTAAATTAATAACCTACAAATTAATAACCTAAAAATTGTGAATAAAACAAAATCTAGAACAATAAAATCAAAAATGAATTTAAACTAACTATAAGTTCTAAACAAGCATTGTTTATAATTTCCTTTCAAATATGATCTTAAAATTCTAGAAGCTTCAAGTTAATGGAGAAGAGAAAAATATTAATTTTTTCTTTTTTACAAAATCAAACAAATGATAGATAATTCTTTTTATTATTATTGTTATTATTATTATTATTATTTTGAAATGAGATGCAAAATGAAAAACAAATTTAGTTGATTAATATCACCAAATGATTTCATGAAAATGAGAAACCAACCAAGATATTATTTGATGAAGTATTGAACACATTATTCAAAATAGTCAAAATTGCTAATGAGCAAAAGAAAGAACACATAATCATAATTTAAACGAAAGTAAACAGTTGATAAAGAACACATAATCATAATTTAAACGAAAGTAAACAGTTGATAAAAATTAACATTTTTGTTTAAATTGAGATTTCTATGCTCGTTTCTAAATTTTGACATATACTATTGTAATGAATGTCTCATAGTATAGTGAATGTCTTAAGTTTGTCTCAAAGCAAGCCAAGGTATGGAACTATTTGAAAATGTTGATTCTGTAGCTCATCATAATTATCAAGATTCTAATGGGGGCCCTTTAAATTTTGTAAAAATTTAGGGGGAGTTGTTGGGGCCCAACAATTCCCTAGAAAAATGGTTAAATATGCTAGAAGGTTATTTCTCTATTCAAAATTGTTCCGACATGGGAAATATCACCTTCGCACTCCTTAAGGATCTTCCCCATGTCAAACATTGGTGGGAAATTTACTAGGAGAAAAGTTCCATAGAGGATTCTGGAATATATGGGGCCAAACCTACTTGAGATTGTTTTGTGGATGAGGTCAAGGAAAAATATTACCATTTTGGTAACTATGACGAGCAATACATGAGATAGACCACACTGCGGAAAGAGAGGGCACAAACATTGTTAGAGTTCACAAATAATTTACATACCTTACATACCAAGCTAGGTATCAAAGACTCTAAGTGAAATATGGTTCTAAAATACCATGGGGATCTACAGAGGTACATTAAAACAAAAATGGATTTCCTGGGCATCTCATCACTAGGAGATACATATCAATATGTTGTCAAAATCATGCACAAATTTAGGGACCAGAAAAAATGGGAGTTCGAGTCTGAAAATTGAAAACAAACAAAGTATGATAAAGATTTCCCTAAAAAATATCCTCCCAAAAACCATTACAAGCGACAGGAAAAGAAGGGTCACGTGAAGATGAAGGACACTAGAAAGTGGTGTGATTTCCACAAACTCCCCTGGCACAACACTAATGAATGTCACTCAAAAAAATCTTTGGTGGATGACATCAAAGAAAGGGAGTCGAACCCAAATTCAAAATATAATTCATAAAATAATGGGAGAAAATAGATCATCGATGTATACCCCACTCCTACTATCGTGACCGCAACAATTCAACCAAAAGAACCAATAGATCCTGAATAAGGGGAGCACCTCTTTCATTCACAGATGTGGGTGAAGGGGAACCCGCTGCATTTCATTGTTGATAGTGGAATCTAGAAGAACCTCATCTCATTATATATCATCAAAGAGTTAGGATTATCGACAAAACCAAACCTGCAACGATACAACATCAGGTGGCTTCCCTAGGGACAAGATCTTCATATTAGCCAACAATGTTGATTTTCATACAACATCTAGCCCTTGAAAAATGAGGTATTATGTGATGTTTCCCCACTAGATGTCTATGATGTTCTTTTGGGCCAACCATATATGTGTAAGCTCCATCGTATTTATGAGTCTTGACCCTGTAGTGTAATTTTTACTCTGAGGGGTCATCTTTACAGGATACGAGATGTAGTTTCAACTACTATCCCACTTAAACAGTGTCACAAGGTAGTATCTAACACTACACAAATCATCTTCTTTACAATATGTTCAAAGGGTAAACAAAATGACACTACAACCACTACAAACTCAGTCCAAGCACCTTATATATAGAATAAGAAGGTTGACAATATTGAATCAAAGTGAAAATATTCCTTCTGCACACAGTCATCTCATCATATTCTCAACAACCTCCCACAAACCAAGTAGTGAAACTTCTCTAGATAGGTAAGAAAATCACTAAGGTTCATATTCAGCAAGCGCTTTCCCCTCTCCCCAGGGAATCAATAAAATACAAAGGATATCATGGAGCCCCCAAAATGTAGCTCCTCATTGATACCTTTCCAACTTGCTATCATGCACCCCAAATGAAGATTGTATGCCAAAGTTACACCCCTGGGAAGTTGTTACTTCAAACTACCCAAAACGGGGTCTAAAAAATCGTTGGTTGCTCATCTTCCTGGGTTAGGGTTTTGGATTTTCCTTATGTTAAAAATTCCTTTGGAGCCTAATTGTAAAAATAATCTTCTTGTGAATGTGAGTATCCCTCACATCTCTTCTCAGAGATAAGTTGCCACCATTCTAGCAAGTCTTTCACTCTATATTTCTATAGTTTTGTACATTTTGCTCATTAATAGAAATTGTGTATTACTTATATATGTTGCTCTTTTTATATATATGATAGATATCTATTATATTATTGGCTCTCTTGAAATATCTTTGTATATTTCTATGTTATATATCCCCTCTCATTTCATGCCAAAAATAATCTCAATCAGTGGTATCAGAGTAACATGCTCTTGATTATTTTTCAGTGCATGTCCTAGATGAGGTCTGAGTATAGAAAGTTGGGTCTTGAGATTGTATCTCTTGAGGATAATCACTCTCGTGTGCCCAATAAACCCTACATGGTGGAATAAAAGAAAAATAATGGAGCAGAAGATTCTATCAATTTGTTGCTTGAACATGCTCTCACGTGATAGAGGGAGGAAATGATGGAGAATTGTTCCCACATCCTTCAGTTCCTTCTGATAATAGTAGGAACGTATTCATCAAGTGGCCACTTTGGAAGCACTACTCCTTTCAAGGTACAAGTCAATTTTGATATTCCAGAATTTGAAGGTCAAATAGATCTAGATGCCCTAAAAAATGGTTAAATTTGCTAGAAGGTTATTTCTTTATTAACAATTTTTCCCACAGGGAAAATATCACCTTCGCACTACTTAAGACTCTCCCCCATGTAAAAAATTGGTGGGAAACTTGCTGGAAGAAAATTTCCAGATAGGATTCTAAAATATATGGGGTCGCACCCACTTGCAATTTTTTTTGTGGATGTGGTCAAGGAAAAATAATACCTTGTTGCTAAATATGATGATCGATACATGAGATGGATCACATTGCAAAAAGAGAGAGGAAAAATAGTGCCATATTTTACAAATAATTTCCATACCTTGTGAACCTAGTTGGGTATCAAAGACTCTACATGACATTTGGTTATGAAATACCATGGGGATCTGCATAGGAAAATCCAAACCTAAATGAATTTCCTATAAATCTCGTCATTGGGAGATGCCTATCTATATGTTGTCAAAATCGAGAAAAAAATTAGGCACCAGAATAAAAGGGAGTTCGGGTCTGCAAATACACAACAACCAAAGTATGATAAATACGGTCCTAACAAACAACCTCCTGAAAACTAGTCCAATTTATAGGAAAAGAAGGGTCATAGAAAGATGAAGAAGGACACTGGAAAGTAGTGTGATTTCCACAAAATCCCCTAGTACAACACTAATGAATGTCGCTCAATACCATTATTGGTGGCCAAGATAAAACAAAAGGAACTAAACCCCAATTGATAATCTGATTCATAAAAGAATGGGAGAAGAAATATAATCGACGTTTACCCCATTTCTATTGTTACGACCACAACATTTCAACTAGAAGAACTAGTATATCCTAAAGAAGGGGTGTGCCTCTTTTATTCATAGATGTGGGTGAAGGGGACTGCGTTGAATTTCATTGTTGATAGAGGAATCCAAAAGAACGTTATCTTAGTAGAGGTCCTCAAATAGTTTGTATTGTTGACAACACCACACCCATACCCATACAACATCGGGTGGCTTCCCCAGGGATAAGATGTCTGTGTCATCCAACAGTTTTGATTTTCATATGAAATCCATCCCTTCAAGGATGAGGTATTATGTGATGTTTCTCCACTGGATGTCTGTGATTTTATTTTGGTCCAACCATATATGTGGAAGAGCCATGATATTTTTGAGTCTTGAACCTGTAGTGTCATTATTACTCTTGGGGTTCATATCTACAGGATACCATAGGTAGTTCTAACTACTCTCCCACCTAAATAATGTCACAAGGTAGTATCTCATACTACAAAATTTATCTTCTTTATAGTCTATTAAAAAGGTGAACAAAAGGACACTGCAACCTTAGTCCAAACATCTTCTATCTAGCAGAATCATGTCAACAATATTGAAGAGAAGTGAAAATATTCCTTTTGCATACAATCATCTCATCAGGTTCTTAAACACCTCACACAAACCAAGCAATGCAACTTCTCCAGCAAGGTAATCAACTCACCTAGCTTCATATTCAACAAGTGCGTTCCCCTCTCCCTCGAGAAATCAATGCAATGGATACCATTTCTTCCTAAGGATTGAGGATTTATCTAGGTGGATGCCAGTTGTAGCGTCCCCATTGTTTCCTTGCTGAGGCATGCCACTACAATAGAAACTTATGTGATACCAATTTGTAACATCCCCAGCTACCCAAGTCGGGGAATTCTACCTCATAGAACCACTTTCTTTCATTTTTGCGGAAAATATGTTAAGCACTAATATTGGCTCATTACCTCTTAATTGGGGCATATTACATTAGTAATGTTATTTTATTTATGTCAACTTTATTCCATTAGTTGTAATTATACCTCCTAGTCTCCTATATATACCAAGGAGACATTTTCATTTGGAACCATCTTGTACTTGAACATTTAAGTGGGGTAAAAGGAGGTTGCCCCCTCTAAGAGGCTTATTATATGAAATTATCTCTTTTTCAAGGTGTTGAATACTTTTTCTAAGGTTTTTCTATGCTATATTGATATTTGGTGCTTAACATATGGTATCAGAGCTCAAGGTATTGGGGTTTTGATGCTACATCTGAGACACCTTGGCATTTTTGCTATAACTTTTTTCTACAATGTTTCAGAAGGAACATATTGGAGGATATTTAGTAGACAGATCAAGGTATGTTGGGTTAAAATTTCATCTCCTGAGGCCTTATACTTTCGGATATACAGCCTATACAAGATAGTGTTATGGAATCATCCTGAAATGAGTCATTGCAGAATTTTCACTATAAAACGTTTTTTGTAACGTTTCAGAACCTAAACTCTGGAGGATATTCAAATAAATTAGTAAGGTATCTGTGGTAAAAATTTCATCTTCTGGGTCATCTTAAATTTGTAGACACACCCTGTGTAAGATAGGGTATATGACTAGTCCTATTGACTAGTCTCAAGAAGGTGTTATAGGTAACACAATCATAACTTCTTCCTAGAGTATCCAAATTGAGTGAGACTAGTTTCATTGGATCGTGGATAGTCTGTAGTATTTTGGGTACAATTTTCAGAATTTTATATCAATTATTTTGTGCTGGGCACACTATACAATTGAAATCTCCTAGAAATGCCAAAAATCGACAAGTTGTGGGGAAGTTACCATAAATTCCACTTGGCACATCCAATTTTGATCAGACCTATGGCATTGTAGAGAAGAAATATTAGAGAACTACATAAAATAAAGTTTCATACCTAGAAGGGCCAAAAATTGGGAGATACAATAGAATAAAGATTGTCTAGAAGAACCACCTCAAAATCAAGGTTCAAAAGTGATACTTGGCCAACATGCCACCCAAAAAGGGAAATTCTACACCAAACAAGCCTCCAGACAATCCTACTTGGACTCTTGATGAAGGTGAAGAAATGCGTAGGGACATAAATGATTTACAAAATAAGATAGTAACAAAATATGAACTACAAGAGATGGAAGCTAAGTTGGAGGTAAAGATGGATGGTTTAAAAGAGGAGATCATGGAAGTATTGAAAAATCTCATAACAAAGAAGACAACTGAAAGTCAAAATGCATCCCATGAAATTCATGATGAGGACACAAGGAAGGTGAATCCAAAATGAAGAAACTCCAACTTTGGGTTGAAGACCAACCACGTTCCTAAGAATGATATGAGGAAGTTTGATAGAAAGGACCCAATCACATGGATACTTCAGATGGAGCAATTATTTTATCTACATAATGTGCCACATACACAAAAGGTACGAATTTCTTCTTTATATTTTGAACCTAATCAATTTGTATGGTATCGATAGCTTTGTTCTCGCAAATCACTCATCACTTGGACAATTTTCACAGAAGAAATGATAGCACACTACGAGGATACAAGGAGAAATACCTTCTTTAGAAAATTGATAAATCTCAAGCAAAAGGGTTTAGTTACCGAGCACATTGAGAACTTCCAAATATTGAATATAAAGGTAACCGATATTCTATATGAGCACTTGATTGTTGTGTACATATGAACTTTAAAGGATAACATTCAACATGAGGTTTTCCTTTGGGAACCCAAATCATTGGAGAATGCATTTAAGGTGGCAATAAATGTTGAAAGTAAAAATATGGCTATGGCTACTAGAAGGAGCAATCCTAACATCTATAGAGAGAACAATGCTCCTTCTTATAAAACACCTCAACCTACAAGGTTGACACCTCAACAATTGGAGGAAAGAAAAGAAAAATGTTTATTCTTTAATTGTGACAGCAAGTATAGTAAGGGACATAAGTGTGGTGAGAAGAAATTATTCTACATAGATTGTGAAGAGGAAGAAGAACAAGAACAAGAACCATCTCAAGATGAAAACGTAGAAGTAATTTCATTTGAAGAGTTGACTCCCATGATATTGTGTAATGTAGTGGCTGGAATTAGCACTACTCAAATTGTTAAGGTCCTAACCCGAACATAGGTAGAACAATATATTCAGATGTAATAAAGGTCAATATTAATAAGGCCTTCCAATAAAATAGAATAAGGCAGATGTAAGAAGACCTAATAGAAGGTTCCGCTTCTAGAAGGATCTTCCTCTAGATGCTTCTTTTTAGTATAAATAGGAGTTGAGGGTATGAGAACCGTAGCTTGGATATTATTGTAATAGAGCTCTGCTCAACTAGAGGTTGCCCCCTCGAAGAGGCCTATGAACATTACTTTCAGATTTGAAGTGTTATTTTTGTTGTTATTCTTATATCATTTTAGTGTTATTGTGGTGAAGGTTCTGGTTATATCGTTGTTATTCTGCCATTACTAGCATTTTATTTATGTTTTGCATACATTTTATATCTGGTATATTACAAGTGGTATCAGAGCACTTTCCTCGGCAGAAAGTGTGGGTTAAATTTTTCTTTTAGGGTAGAGACGTATTCCAGCGTCTTTAAGCCATAGAGATCTATCGTTACATGCATAAACCCGCAGTTGAGGGATTCATACGCACAAGAAATACAAGTGGTACTTTAGCACACATTTGTTGGCCACCCTTGTAACCCCTTTTGGTACCCCTTCGAGTGGCAGTGCACCAAACAACACCTGTGTACGGATCGACCTAGATTACCTGAAGCCCTTTTTAGATAAACCGATCGACCGCCTGACTGCTATAGTGTCACCGAGAAAATCACTCAAGAAGATACTCTCTAATACCTGGGTAGTCGAGTAGTATGGCTAAGGGTACGGTCTATCCTCTTTAGTTAGTGCCCTGAGATATTGGGCTGAGTACTATTGTTGGATCCCGCACATATATCAAAGAGCTATAACACATGGCAAACCCTTGTCTATAGAACCCTTGAATACCTAACCCTTGGGGACAGAAACAAAAAAAAATTAAAACAGACAAGATCTATTGCCACACAACTGTGTTCGGGTTGCCAAGTAAATACACATTTCTTTTTGGTTAAGAATTTGGGCATTTCCTCTCTACAATATTCTTCAGACCGGTGTATACTCGTAGCCAAGAATTGGAATCTCACTTCAACACCTTGCAATCTAGTCTCATTGAGACCCAACAAGAAGTGAAACAACTCAGTGCCAATGTTGTCGCCATCAATACAACCATACAGTCCTCAATGGGAGAAATCAAACAAGACCTCACAACCCAGCTTGAATCAGTCTTTTTGGCACTATACACCAAACTGCATATCCCTACAGATAACCCTTCCTCTTCCTCATCCCCACATACTAAAGGTAACCATTCCTCTCATTCCCATACCTTGCAGAACCATCACTTTCAATGTGACCTACGCCTTCCACGGGTGGATGTGACCAAATTTGATGGCTCGGACCTGATCTATAATTGAAGAAGACTTGAAAAAAACTTGAATAATTATTGCAAGTTAAATGATATGTGTTTAAAGCAACCAAATCAATTGGCAACACATAATTAAGGATTACTTATGTAAAAATACACATAGACAGCAGCATAAAACATTGAACATCAGCACATAAACACAACAACTTGATAAAGGAGTTCACCCCTCTCCGGGCTACATCTCCTGGTCCAGCTTCCAATGGATCATTATTATTAAATTGCTCAAAGTTCTCAAAAACATGCCTTACAATGCTCAAAATGAAAAACCGACTGCTCCAATGGCTTTCCAGCGTCCCAAAACCCCTGTCTGGGCTCTTTCGGCACCTGAAACGGTCGAAAAATGAAGAAGATAGCCTCCTTGAAGTCTCCCTCTTCAACTCTGTTGTCTCTGGTTCTACAAATCGTACCCTTGTGCTTCAAACCTGGCTCACACGCTCATTTAAGCGTAAAAACTTGGCACCAGGCGCAACTGCGCCAACGGTGCAAACCGTAGGACGGTTAGGGTGCCTCCAGCCCCTAACCACCTCGGCTCTCGGGCATATGGCCATAGGACCAATGGCTGGGCAGAAAAGTGGTTAATTCATTTGAAAACTGTGGAACCAACTGTGTAACTCCTGCGCAAAGGTACAACCACACGTACACATTGTAATATGGTCAAATGTACATATTATAACCATGGGTTATATAACCCCGCGCATATTATACAACGTATACATATGAATACAATGCAATATAAACATTGGTATATATTTCCCGCGCCATTTGTTGGTCCTTGCGACACAGTCACATATCATTTCATATGACTACGGGCCGGGGCTAAGCCCCGGCCCGACCCCCGCCCTTTTGCATATTATATTGACTTTATAAGAAATGCGTTGGGATACATATTAATTCACAAGCTATGGCGTATTGGTCGGACGGTTATAATAAAGTTTATATATGGGGGGAGGTCTCGGGGTCGAACCCCATGGACTCCCATTTACATTTTATATATATCAATGTGAACCAACAAATGGGGGACATGTGGCGCCCATGCATTGGGCCACGTGTCTCTTTATTATTCGCCATGAATCGGACACGTGTCAACATTCCACTCATCCACATCAACCAATGAAAATTCACCACATCACCTACCTTCCACGTCATCATGATGGTACGACCCTGCCATGTGGCCGTATGGACTGTACGGACAGGTACAGTCAGCATCCAAAATTTTGCCTGTTTGGCTTGGCGGAAAGATCTCGATATCTCCTCCATACGGACTCCCTTTGTGAAAGTAAATATACCACCGGAATCAGGAAGATGAGACGGACACAATGGCACTATTTTTATCGCATTCCGAGCACTTTGAAAATTGAGCAAAATTTGATCCCCTGATCACACCTCCCCATTGGAAAGCTTTTGGACCTCCAAAAGACTATCTCAGTCTATGTGAAGATGAGGGTATAGTTCCCTCACCCTTCCAACCTCAAT
>ML782995.1:374025-385280 GCA_009831015.1 Picea engelmannii
GGAGTCTTGTCACCACCGCCTCCCTTATGCATTGAAGGGTTAGAGCCTTCACCCTGCGACATCATGGTCTGTTCCATTATGACTTTCATCATATCTCTCATCTGTATGATAGTCTTCCTGAAGTCTGCTTCTTCATCTGGAACACGTTCATGATCTTCTGCATGTGCCATGCTTGGTGAATGTCTCTCTGCAACTTGTGGTGAATGAAACTGCTTCCTCCTCATCGGATAAGAACTTGGCTCCACAAGTTGACCTTCTCCTCATGTGAGTTTCAACCTTGTGAGCATCATAAACAAAACTTGCAAACAATCAAGTCTTCAAAACCAGTGCTCTAATACCAACTTGATCTATAATTGAAGAAGACTTGAAAAAAACTTGAATAATTATTGCAAGTTAAATGATATGTGTTTAAAGCAACCAGATCAATTTGAAACACATAATTAAGGATTACTTATGTAAAAATACACATAGACAACAACATAAAACATTGAACATCAACACATAAACACAGCAACTTGATAAAGGAGTTCACCCCTCTTCGGGCTACATCTCCTGGTCCAGCTTCCAATGGATCATTATTATTAAATTGATCAAAGTGATCAAAAACATGCCTTACAATGCTCAAAATGACAAACTGACTGCTCCAATGGCTTCCCAGCGTCCCAAAACCCCTGTCTGGGCTCTTTCGGCACCTGAAACGGTCGAAAAATGAAGAAGATAGCCTCCTTGAAGTCTCCCTCTTCAACTCTGCTGTCTCTGGTTCTACAAATCACACCCTTGTGCTTCAAACCTGGCTCACACGCTCATTTAAGCGTAAAAACTTGGCACCGGGCGCAACCATGCCAACGGTGCAAACCGTAGGACGGTTAGGGTGCCTCCAGCCCCTAACCGCCTCGGCTCTCGGGCATATGGCCATAGGACCAATGGCTGGGCGGAAAAGTGGTTAATTCATTTGAAAACCATGGAACCAACTGTGTAACTCCCGCGCAAAGGTACAACCGCACGTACACATTGTAATATGGTCAAATGTACATATTATAACCATGGGTTATATAAACCCGCGCATATTATACAACGTATACATATGAATACAATGCAATATAAACATTGGTATATATTTCCTGCGCCATTCGTTGGTCCTTGCGACACAGTCACATATCATTTCATATGACTACAGGCTGGGGCTAAGCCCTGGCCCGACCCCGGCCCTTTTGCATATTATATTGACTTTATAAGAAATGCGTTGGGATACATATTAAGTCACAAGCTATGGCGTATTGGTCGAACGGTTATAATAAATTTTATATATGGGGGGAGGTCTCGGGGTCGAACCCCGTGGACTCTCGTTTACATTATATATATATCAATGTGAACCAACAAATGGGGGACACGTGGCACCCATGCATTGGGCCACGTGTGTCTTTATTATTCGCCATGAATCAGACACGTGTCAACATTCCACTCGTCCACATCAACCAATGAAAATGCACCACATCACCTACCTGCCACATCATCATGATGGTACAGCCCTGCCACGTGGTCGTACGGACTGTACAGACAGGTACAGTCAGCATCCAAAATTTTGCCTGTTTGGCTTGGCGGACAGATCGCAATATCTCCTCCATACGGACTCTGTTTGTGAAAGTAAATATACCGCCAGAATCAGGAAGACGAGACAGACGCAATGGAACTATTTTTATCGCATTCCGAGCACTTTGAAAATTGAGCAAAATTTGATCCCTTGATCAGGACCCCACTGGTTGGGTAACCCAAATGAAACATTACTTTTCTTTATACATCATTACAGATGACTTGGCCAAACTCCGATATGGTGTTCTCCATCTAGATCAAGAACGTTGGCAATGGAGAAAAAATTCTCGTCAAGGGTATATTGCTTGGACACAATTTGTGACCTAGCTTTATGAATGATTTGACATTGACACCAACCATTTGGGTCATTTGACAAAGTTGAAACAATTAGGAAGAGTGGAATACTTTATAGCTTCCTTTGAGTGCCTGGATTTTAGAACAGAGGGCATGTCTGATGCCTTTTTCCGAGAGTGTTTTATCAGTGACCTCAAGGATGAAATTCGAGCCCATGTCTTCATGGATCAGCCTGAGAGTTGGGTGGAGGCTACCAAAAGAGATAAAGAAGCACAACAAGTTGTATCCTCTCAAAACCGCAAACCCTTCTTCATCCCTTGCCCTAAACTAGTAAATCCCACTACTCCCTTTGCTCCACTAAAGATCCAAAAATTGACCTGGGCTGAAATTGTTGAACACCAACTCAAAGGCCTTTATTATAACTATGATGACAAATATTTCTCGGGCCACAAGTGTAAAGAAAAAAAGATTTTTATGGCCATCTCCAAGGAGATTTCAGAAGAAGATGAAGAAACTCTCTCTATGTCTAAATCACCTAAATCCACTAACATAACCCCTCCCTCAGACCCTCCCGAAGTAGAACCAATCATTTCCCTCAAATCTCTCACTGGCTTCTCCTCTCCCCAAACCCTCAAGCTAATCGGTTACATCAAGAATCGGAAGATCATCATTTTGGTTGATAGTGGGAACGCCCATAATTTTATTCATCGCCGCATTGCCCAAGAAACTCATTGCTACATCCATGTCATCAATAATTTCCAAATCATGATTGCCAATGGTGGTTCCATGAAATGTGGAGGGCATTGTGAAAATGTGCATCTCCAAATTGGTGACTACCAGTTGAAATCCCATATGTTTTCTATCGACATGGGAGGTTGTGACATTGTGCTCGGTGCAGAATGGCTAAGGACTTTGGGTCCCATTCTCGTGAATTTTAAAGACTTAACCATGCAATTCGACCAGAAGGGCCACCAATATAAGTTCCAAGGCATCACTGTCGGTTCACCTAAGATCATTAGTTCCCATCGCATGGAAAAGATGCTAAAAAAGGGTTATTCTGGTGTTATCGCCCAACTCCATGCAACAGAGACACCCTCGGTACCGCAAGACCTCCAAGCCATCCTTTATAAACATTAATTGGTCTTTTCCACTCCCCAAGGCCTCTCTCCTTCCCATGGTGTTCATGATCATTCCATTCCACTTGTACCAGGAATCCTTCATCCCAATATCCTTCCGTATTGTCACCCCTTTTCCCAAAAAAATGAAATTGAGAAAATGGTCCAGGAACTCCTTACTGTAGGCATTATCCACCCTATTACGAGCCCCTATTCATATCCTATGGTCATGGTCCTGAAGAAAGAATATTCTTGGTGAATGTGTCCTAACTTTTGTTCCCTCAACAAACTTACCATCAAAGACAAATTCCCCATTCTTGTCATTGATGATCTCCTGGATGAATTGAGTGGTGCCCAATTCTTCACTAAATAGGATCTTCATTTGGGCTACCACCAGATACGTATGAAAGAGGTAGATATTCCCAAGACTACCTTTAGAACTCATGAGGGCCACTATGAGTTTTTGGTCATGCCCTTTGGCTTGTGTAATGCCCCCTCCACCTTCCAAAGCCTCATGAATCATGTCTTCTGTCCTTTTCTCCTCCATTTTTTCTTAGTATTCTTTGATGATATCATCATCTATAGCAAAACCTAGACAAACCATCTTTCTCATGTGGATTGAGTTCTCCATCTACTCTCTCAGCACCAACTTTTCCTGAAACAATTTAAATGTGCTTTTGGTGACTCAGAAGTAGAATACTTGGGTCATCTGGTTGGCAAAGATGGCATTGGGGTGGATCCTAAAAGGATTGAATCTATGCAAGACTAGCCTCATCCAAAGACTCTTAAGATCTTGCATGGATTTCTAGTCTTAACAGGGTATTATCTCAAGTTTGTTAAGAATTATGGGAAGATTGCAGCGCCTCTCACTTCTCTCTTCAAAAAGAACATTTTCACTTGGACTCCAACTATTGCTCAAGATTTTCAAACCTTGAAGATGGCCATGTGCACCACTCTAGTCCTTGCTCTTCCCAATTTCACAAATAACTTTGTGTTGGAATGTGATGCCTTAGGGAAAGGAATTGGTGTCATCCTTATGAAAGAGGGTCAACCTTTGGCCTTTACCAGTAAGAAACTATCTGAAAGAAATATGGGCAAACCCATCTATGAAAAGGAAATTTTGGCTATTCTGCATGCTGTGGATCTGTGGCATCCTTATCTATTGGGGAAATGGTTCCAAATTAAGACAGACCATCAAAGCCTCAAGTATTTTCTGGAACAATGCATTTCCTCCCCAGAACAACAAAAATGGGTGACTAAACTCTTTGGATATGATTATGAGATCATTTATAAGAAATGAAAAGACAATGTGGTTGTGGATGAACTTTCTTGAAAATATGAAGATGAAGGATCCCTTTTTTCTCTTTCATTCATTATACCAGATTGGCTCCAAGCCATTCACCAGGAATGGATACAAGATCCCAAAAGTTCACAGTTGATCCAGCAATTGCAGTCCAATGCTCCATCTTCCCCAGGGTACTCTTGGCTCCATGAGGAACTTTGATACAAAGGTTGTTTGTATTTAAGTAAACAATCAAAGATTAAATCCACTGTACTTTCTGAGCTTCATGCTACACCCACAACAGGGCACTCTGGGTTCACAAAAACCTATGACATGGTAAAACATTCATTTTTCTGGGATGGTATGAAACATGACATTTGTAATTTTGTAGTTGAATGTTATGTGTGTCAACGCAACATGGGAGAAACAATCAAATCTTTGGGCACACTACAACCGCTCCCAATTCCACCTACTATTTGGAAGGATATCTCTATGGATTTTATTACTGGCTTACCCAAATCGGGAGATAAATTCATCATCATGGTGGTTGTTGATCACCATTCCAAGTATGCTCATTTATGTGCCCTTCAACACCCATTTACAACACCCACAGTGGCTCAAATATTCATGGATCAAGTCTTCAAGATTCATGGCATGTTGCACTCTATTGTTTCTGATCATGACCCAACTTTCACAAGCAATTTTTGGAAAGAACCGTTCAAGATACAAGGCATAGAATTGCATCTCAGCACAACTTATCATCCCCAGACTGATGGCTAAACGAAAGTTTTCAACAAGTGTTTGGAAACATATTTGAGGTGTTTTGTCTTGGAAAAGAAAAATCAGTGGGCTCAATGGTTACCCCTACCTGAATGGTGGTACAACACTTCATACCATACAGCTACATGCATGACTCCTTTTGAAGCGGTATATGGATAGAATCCACCTTCAGTTCTCTCATACTTAGTGGGTGCCTCAAAGGTCCAGGTGGTTGACCTAACACTTAAAGCTCGAGAGGTTATTCTTCATACCCTCAAAGAGAATTTGGTCATGGCACAGAATCGCATGAAGAAACAAGAAGATCAAGGTCTCTCTAAATGTCAATTTGCAGAAGGGGATTAGGTGTTTCTTAGACTGCAACCTTACAAGAAAACTTCCCTCAAGGCTGAGCATTGTCAGAAACCAACGCCCAAATTTTATGGTCCTTATACCGTGCTCAAGCGTGTGGGACAAGTCGCCTATCAGTTAGGGTGTGGGACAATTCACCTATAGGTTTCCATGGATTTCATCACAGGGTTACCAAAGTCTGAAGGAAAGAGTGTCATCATGGTGATTGTTGATAGACTGACCAAGTACGCACACTTTTGTGCACTCTCTCATCCCTTCAAAGCTAGTACAGTTTCCACCGCATTCATGGAGACAGTTCAAAAGCTACATGGAAAACCAAAGATTATTGTAAGTGACAAAGATCCCATCTTCATTGGACATTTTTGGATAGAATTATTTTCTTGTTTGGGTACTCAATTGGCTCATAGCTCATCCTATCATCCTTAATCTAATGGACAAACCTAGATAGTGAACAAATATTTGGGAGGCTACCTTCGTTGCTTTGTCTTTGATAAACAAACACAATGGTTCAAATGGATACCCTTGGAAGAATGGTGGTATAACACTTCCTTTCATATTGCAACAAAAATGACACCATTTATGGCACTTTATGGATACCACTCTCCTTCCATCACTTCTTATCTAAAATAAAAATCTAAGGTTCAAGCAATGGAATATCACATCGAGAATCAACAACAAGTTCTCCAAATCTTAAAGGACAACCTGACCATGGCACAGAATCGCATGAAACAACAAGAAGATCAACATCATAGTGAAAGAAGTTTTGAAGTAGGGGATTGGGTATTTGTAAGACTACAACCACACAAACAGATGTACCTCAAGCAAGCCAAGAAGGATAATAAATTATCACCAAAGTACTATGGCCCTTATAAGGTGTTGCAAAAGATTGGTACTATGGCATACAAATTGGAGTTGCCTGCATCTTCATGAGTACACCCAGTTTTCCATGTTTCATGCTTAAAGAAGGTTATAGGCGACAAGATCCCATTTCAAACTATATTTCTACAAATTGACGAGGAAGGAAAAATCATATTGGACCCTGAAGCCATAACTGACACAAGAATTCACCAGCTGAGGAATAGATCCATTTCAGAGTATCTCATTAAATGGAGGAAACTACTGGATGAAGATTCCACTTGGGAAGATGAGTCTTTTATACAGAAGCATCCATAGTTATTTAATCATTGCGGACAACACTTGTCTCAAGGGGAGGGGCATGTTAATCTCTAATACTGGCTCATTACCCCTTAATTGGGGCATATTACATTAGTAATGTTATTTTATTTATGTCGGTTGTATTCCATTAGTTGTAATTATACCTCCTAGTCTCCTTTATATACCAAGGAGACATTTTCATTTGGAATCATCTTGTACTTGAACATTTAAGTGGGGTAAAAGGAGGTTTCCCCCTCGAAGAGGCTTATTATCTGAAATTATCTCTTTTTCAAGGCATGGAGTATTTTTTCTGAGGTTTTTCTATGCTATATTGATATTTGGTTCTTAACCAAATACCATACTTAACACCTTGAAAACAACATCTAATTTATTCTAACATACATTTATAATGTAAATTTCAACAAACATAACATTCTGCTACAACACATATTTAATGAAAAATTAATAGTAAAACATACATGCAACAACACATGTAATTCTTATAAATATAAAGACATGTACAGGATACACAACATACAAATTAACATAGAAATGGTACTTATCTTTTTATGAGAAGACCACCAACTATGTGAACACCTTCCATGAACCTCCTAGCCTTAGACCACACTGCTCCAAGCTATCAACAATGGGTCACCCCTGAGTTAAGACTAGACTCCACCTAGGCTAAAGGGAATCCTAGGCTACGCTGAGACTACAGAAAATTGCACAATGCAACAAGAAGGATTTCCTCTCATGAGCCTACTTATTCCCACCACTCACAGGCTCTCATTCCCCAAATGATTTTCCCACCCTAGGAATATGCACCCTTGTTGTTCCATACTCCATTTAATGCTCCACTTCCCTTCCAAGGTTTCAATAATAGGACATATCAGGAATTCTCATATCTCTAAAGTTGTTTTTGGACTCCCTCGAAGAGAAATAACTTCCCAAACAATCTCTGTCACCTGGAGAGAGTTTCTCATAGGCATGACAACCTAATTCTTTTGTCCAAATCCTAAGTCAAATGAGTAACCACAGTAGAAAAATTGGGTATGGTTTCTTGTAATGACAACAACCCACACCATTCCAAAGAAAAACGTGGGTAGAAACAAAAAAATGGCTAGGCTGCAATATGGCTCAGGAACTCTGCAATCATGTTGTGGCTCATAGGAAAATGGGTTAGCTTCATAGGTTGCAGGTTTTATAGGTTGCAAAGGTCAACGATGGAAGTCATGGATCATCTTGTGAGTGCGTGTATGCCTAGAAAGGATGGAAAGAATGGAAGAGAACCCCCATAATGACGGATTTCCCCACATAAAAATGCATTTCCCAAATTGGACACCTATCTTCATGAAGCTGCATGAGCTCCACTTATCATTTGTTCCCCTTCCCATAAGAACATAGGATAACTTCAATTATTTCCCAAACCTTACTATTTATGAAATAATAATATAATATTATTCCCTTAGAGAGAAGCCATCTAGATTAACCCTTTTTCCTAGCCTCTTATCCCCTTCCCTTTCCCTACCCAGTGGAGCTTAGTCCCCCATAACTCCTTATTTGTGGTTGGTCTAGACCCATAAATGTAATTATATTAATGATGTGAGTATTTACATATACAAAATTAGGGTCCCTGGCCTTCAACATCTGGGCTCTTCGGCCTAATAAAAACATAAGACTCCTAGCTTAGAAACAATTAGCTCACCATACTATAAACATCATTAAACATCGTTATGATTTAGTAGGGGTTCGACCTTGGGGTATTATAATCCCCTCCCCTTATTTATGCATTGTCCTTAGTGAATCTTACTTACATAATATCAAAAAGATTTCAAAATTTTCAAAAAGATGCAGGTATTCTTCCCTCATAGCATCTTCATTCTCCCAATTTATGTCCTCAGGACTGTACTAGGTCCATTAGACTTTTACAATCCCTATGGATCGATTCTAGAGCTGTTTGGTTTTTCAGTCCAGAATGCGTACTCAATGCACTTGGAAAGTGCCTTCTTGCTCCACCTGAATCACATTCCAATCAATAACATGATTATAATAAGGTATATATTTCTTGAGAAATGATACATGGAATACATTATGAATAAGCATAGATGCAGGTAATTCAATCATGTAAGCTACTGGTCCAATCCTCTCTAGGATTTCAAATGGCCCACAATATTTGGCTGCCAACTTGGAACAATTTCCCAACTTCAGGGAACTTTTGTTGCCCTTCACTTTCAAGAATACATGTTCACCCACTTTAAACGCCCTATGGGTTCTTCCAATGTCAACATATATTTTCTTCCTATCTTGGGAAGACTTTAAATTTTGTTTTGTCTTTGACATCTTCTCTTCCATTTCCTTGAGCAATGTTGGCCCAACTACTACTCTATCTACTGGGTTGTCCCAACTTATTGGTGTGTTGCACTTTCTTCCATAAAGTGCCTCAAATGGTATCATCTTCAGAGATTCTTGGTACCCATTGTTGTAGGAAAATTCTACCAAGTGTATATAATCTTCACATTTAGATGGTTTGTCCATCATGTACATTCTTAGAATATCCTCTATCATGTTTTTCACCCTTTTTATTTTCCCATCATTCTTGGGATGATAAGTTGTGATGAAGTTCAGATTTGTTCCGAACCCTTTGAATAATCCCTTCTAGAAATTTGAGGTAAATTTTGGGTCTCTGTCAGACAAAATTTTCCTTTTTATGCCATGCAAGTGTTCTACCTCCTTCATATAAATATCAACAACAATGGTTTCCTTGTGAGTAACCTTCCTAGGAATGAAATGGGTAGCTTTGGTAAGCATTTCCACCACCACCATGATATCATCATGTTACTTGCTTGTTCTAGGTAATTTGAAGATGAAATCCATTTTCACCACTTCCCACTTCCACTCAGGAAAGGGAAATGGCTACAACAACCTAGATGGGTGCCTATGCTCAACCTTGACCTTTTGAAACTCCAGACATTTAGCAATGTACTCAACAATTTCCTTCTTCATGCCTGGACAATAGTATTGGCTCTTGACAATGACAATGGTTTTCTAATATCCTGGGTGTCTAACATAAGGTACATCATGCATCTCTTTCAATATTGTACTCCTTAATTCATGATAATTGGGTACATAAATTATGTTCTTGTACAAGAGAATTCCATCAGTTCCCAATTTATAATCTTCAACCTTCTGCTACATTTTACCTTGCTACAATTTTGTTACCAACTCCATACTTCAAATCAACTTTTGCATCCTCATAAAGTATTCCTTTAATATTAGTAGGATACATGCTAATGTATGTAGCATGAGTTTAATGTACTCTCCCCCTGTGTGCATCAACCACTTTGTTTTATTTTCCTTTGATGTGCTTGATATCAAAGTCATACTCACAGAGGAATTCTAACCATCTTCTTTGCCTTGCATTTAAATTTGGTTGATCAAACAAATATTTCAGACCATTATGGTTTGTCCTCAGCTCAAAAATATTTCCCATGAGGTAGTGCCTCCACTTCTTGAAGGCTTGTACTATTGCTACCAACTCCAAATCATGAGTGTCATAGAGCCTTTCACGCTCTTTCAATTTTCTAGATTCAAAACATACCACAAATTCGTTCTGACTAAGAAATCCACCAATCCCTTATTTGCATGAATCTATGCAAAACACAAAATCTTCATTCGGATTTGCAATCCTCATAATTGGAGCATTGGTTAACAACTGCTTCAATTGTTGGAATCTCTTTTCACATTATGTTGTCCACTGAAACTTCACCCCTTTCTTTTTCAAGAAAGTAATCAGGTGAGCAATCCTCAAAAACCATGTAATGAATCTTCTATAGTAGCTAGCTAGACCCATGAAGGATCTGATTTTTGTGACATTCTTTGGTGTTGTCCAAAATTTAACAGCTTCAATCTTTTCAGGGTCCACTGCTATCCCTTCTTTAGATATGATATGCCCCAAATAGTGAATTCAATTCTGATAAAATGAGCACTTCCTCAATTTGACATACAATCAATGCTCTCCTAACACTTGTAACACCATCCTCAAGTGACGCTCATGCTCTTCTTCTGAATTGGAATATACAAGGATGTCATCCAAAAATACAATGACAAACGTTTCTAAGTATTCCCAAAAAACATTTTATTAAGTGTAAAGGATGGATTTACATTTTTGCATCGATTTATTTTGATAAACTAACTAATTTCATAACACAGTAATGAAATAACAGTAACTTCCGTAACATTCAAGAAATTTTACTAATTTAACTCATTTGTATGCAATTTCGTCAATATAATAAGATTTAATAACAAATTAATTCAAAACAATGCATAATTCTTACCTGAACCTGATGCTACTATTTTCTTGCCGCTTGCTTCCTTCTTGCTTCTTTAGAACACTACCCAAAACCGACCTCCCTGCTGACTAGTTAGCTCCTAGCCCTAGGATATCAACGGATATCCTAGCCCTCCGTGCCCAAAACCCCCAGCAACCCCCGGTGCACTGTGTAAATTCCACTCCAAATTTCCCTCTGCCAATTCCCCCGCTCTGCAAAATTCATCCCCCAACTCCCGTAGCATAATCCCCCCCCAAACTCCTTTACCCCCCTTATCCCTCCTTCACCGACTTCCCTTCATTTACTCCCTTACCTAATATCTTATCCCATTATTAAATATCTTATCTCATTTATTAAATATCT
>ML782995.1:398074-445085 GCA_009831015.1 Picea engelmannii
CTTAAATTAATCATAATCAAGAATAACTAATTAATAACAAATAATTAGTTAAGGTTATTTTAATAAATAAATATAGTTTAGCTAATCTTTTAGGATTACCTTATTAAATTAATTATAATTTATAATCAAGGGTCGTTACATTAAGCACATGAAAACAACTGGTGCATTTGATAACCCAAATGGCACCACTGTGAACTCATAATGACCATACCTTATTCTGAAGGTGGTCTTTCTGATGTCTTCATCTCTGATTCTTACCTGATGATAACCATGTCTGAGATCAATCTTTTAAAATATCCTTGCATCCTTTAACTAATCAAAGAGATCATCAATCCTTGGCAAAGGATACTTGTTCTCTATAGTTACTTTGTTTAATTGTCTTAAGTCAATGCACGGTCTCAATGTCCCATCTTTCTTCTTCACAAACAAGATTGGGGCACCCCAAGGTGACACAGTTGAGCCTTTGTACCGCTTCTTCAGAATCTCTTCAAGTTGCATTTGCAACTCCTTCAGCTCTGGTGTACTCATCCTATAGGGAGTCTTTGATACTAGAGCTACTCCAGGAATTAAGTTTATAGAGAAATCAATATCTCTCTTTTGGTTTAGTCCCCGTATCTCCCTAAACACATCCCACAAATCTTTCAGGATTGTATGATCCTCAAGATTTGACACCTTAAACTTAGGTGCTTCTTCCATATGAGTTGAAAATATTTGGCAGCCCTTCTTGTAGCACTTCTTCAGCTACATTGATGATATCTCTCAGAAAATAACTTCCCTGGGAAATCCTTGGATTGTTCTTGGGTTCCCTTCCTCATCTAGGAAAGTAAATGCCTTGTTATGGCAGTCTATGACAACATGGTGTTGGTATAACCAATCCATACCAATTAGAATGTCACATGAACCCAAGGGAAGTATGTTCAAATATTCCTTGGTACTTATCCCATTCATGTCCACTCGACATGATTTAACCAGCTCAACAACCTTTCTCTTAGCTTATGTAACCAACTGTACCAACCAATATTTTCCATGCTTGCTTCTTGGAAATTTCAATCTTTCCAGTACCTTAGGATCTATATAGCTATGACTAGATTCTAAATCTATTAAAATAGTAAAGGAATGGTTATTGATCGCACATTCTACTTCAATCATGTGTGGTTGAACTCATCTTTCTTGTTGTCCAGGGATGCATAGATCCTTGTTACACTTCTTCCCATGTCCTCCATTGTTTCTGCTTGTTGTACATTGTGGAAAACTCTCACTTTGTCACTTTTGTGATGAAAATCCCTATACTTATGGTCTCCTTTACAACCCCAACATTGAATGGGTATCTACCTTGGCCTTTTCCCACCTACCTCGGCCATTCTGTGTTCTCTAAAATATGGTTTTCCTTGAGGATTATTTCTAAAAAATGGCAGCTTGTTCCCTTTCTTCCTTTGTTCCCTCTTAAACTTCTTCTTGTCTTCCCAAGCTCTTTGGAAAGTAGGCTTTCCTTTATGCTAATCATATAAGCACTTGGATCTCATTATGGTTTCCTCCAAATTCTTGGAATCATCATATTGAATATTGTCACTAATGAAATAGGCAACCCACTCAAATATCTATGAATCTTAATTGTCTCATCTTTGATGAAGGAGACATACTTGATCATTTCTAAAAATATCCTTTCATACTTAGCAATGTTCATGCTACCCAGTTTGATTTCAAAGAACTATTTCATCTTTTTTCCATAATACCTCTTGGTTAAATATTTCTTCTCAAAATGCTTCTTGAATTCCTTCCATGTAACATTCTTCTCTTTGATGTGTTGTACTTGCAAAAGCTGGTCCCACCACATGGATTCCTTTCCTTTAAGATGGTAGATAGAAATTCTTCTTTCATAAAGGGAAAATTTGTTATGCAATTGGAAATACTTATTAATTCCTAGAAACCATGTATCAACATCTTCATCCTTCTTGTATTCACCATCAAAAGAAGGAGGCTTGATTTTGTTCATTTCTCCTTTCGATTCATTCACCCCAGACCTATTATGCTTTCTGGAAGGGGATGGACTTGAGATGTTATGTGCTCTCTTATTGGAATTCCTTTGTGAGTGATGGCGATGTCTTCTACCACTCCTTGATATTCCTTTTTCCCCAGGGGTCCTATGGATTCTTGATTTGCTGGAGCCACTCTCCTTATCCAACTTCTTTTCATTTTTTTCCAGGCTCTTCATTAACGTCATATTGAAGTATTATTGTTGCTCTTTGGATTTCACAAGCAATTCATTATCAGCCTTGTGACTTTGGACATATTTCTGCAAATTTCTAATGGTCTCTACCATATTCATGTTATCATCCTTTTCTTATCCATGTCCATTGGAGTTGGTTACTTCCATACCCAACTAGACATTCATCCATCTGATTTCATCTTCCTGGTTGTATACTATCTGTGTATCATCCATATATCCACACTTTGTGATAACTCTGCTCTGTTCTGGCAGCTGTTAATTCTGCAAAAATGTACAACCAAAGAAACTTTTTCAGGCTAACTTTTCTCAATAATTCATGAAAACACGAACCATTTAGATTCATTAATATGTCATACTTCTTATATGTTGATTTCTTGAGAAATTTATTGTTCAGATACAATTTCTAGATGACCAACTATCTTCTACTATTCAAGACCCTTCCAACTCCTACTTCCATGCTCATTTCTGAGTTTTGAGCAGGAAGTTATGGACACTTGAACAATTTGTCTTTTCAGTGATGCAATCCTTGAACATGGATTATTCCATCTCAGAGTAAAATTGACTCTTGGATCTGTGTTGGATCCTGTCTTCAGGTTTACAGGCCTTCCTTACTCTGTTAGGTGTAGGTATGAACTATCATGAACCTCACGGGCTTCTTCTTTAAGCCCTTTTTGTTCTTAAAAACACAATTTTTGTTCTTAAAAACACAATTTTTGGGCATTTAGCCCTTTTCTTTGGCCCCCAATCTCATGTGACCACAGGATGTGACCCAACACTAACAGTTAGGTACTTATACATATCCTTGGGACTTTGGGGCTTCGAAGCTTTAGAGGTTTCCCTTTATACACATCACAAACACCCCAGACAGTCGAATTAGTGAACTTGTGAATAATGGTGGATCGAAGGTCCTCATTTTCTGTTTAGATCTACAGTAAATAGGAGCTCTGACACTTCGATATTTGGGATTTCTAAGCCTCCATATTGCGTTGCCTCCCGAATTTATGAATTACCGAAGATCCTCTCCTTCCTCCATGTATCATCTCCCAATCAATAGTTGATATTAACTCCGGCCCTCCGAGAGTTCTCGACTCAAGTAACCTAAAACACAATTCCTACAGAGTACCAAGTCTACAGACCTTTGGATCTAAGGCAAGAATCCTCTGAGATCAATGGTCGAGATGGACTCTAGCATTTAAGCCTCTGGAAGTCCTCGACCTCAATTGTTTATGCCTTGAATCCTCTGCAGTGCCAAGTCTCCGTGTAACATCCCTGTCCACCCATGCCAGGCCATGCTACTCCATAAAACACTCTAATACCATATTGTAACATCCCCAACATCCAATTGGGCTATGCCACATAAACATTTTTGAATTGTATACAAATTAAAACATATACACATAGAAATTCTTGCAAAAATTTATATATAAAACTTAAAATAAACAGATATAATCTATAAATGCATAGATTCATATGGAAATAATAGTAAACATATACATGCAACATAAAAAGGCAATACCCATAAATATAAAGACAGTTATAAACCACACACAGGAAAAACCCATAAAAATAACACATAAATAATAATGCAGCATATAAATTAAAACAAGATTGACACTTATCTTGGTAAGAATATCACCAACTGCATGCAAAAAATCCATGAGCCTCCCAGCGTTAGAAAACATTGGTCATCACTCTCAGCAGTGGGTCACCTCCGAGTTGGGACTAAACTCCACCTGGCTAAAGGGATTCCTAACCAGGCTGATGTATCTCAGATAACAGGAAAGACATTGTCACAGGTGACAACTCAAACTAACATCATACAACCCCTCATTCCCCACATTCTTGTACCACCCCAGGAAGTGTGCCCCTTCTCTACTCAACAGTCCCTTAGTTGCCCCACTTCCTTTCCGGGCTTCAACAATAGGCCGGAAATGAATTCTCAGATCCCTGTAGTTGAAGTTTAACACCTTCAAGAATCAATTCCCAGTAGCTCTCTCATCTAGAGAGGTTTTTCATGGGCCTAACAGCCCGCCTCTTCAATATCCCATGAGCCTAACAACCCACTTCTTCAATCCAAATCCTA
The DNA here is from genome assembly GCA_009831015.1 of Picea engelmannii. Lineage (NCBI taxonomy): Eukaryota > Viridiplantae > Streptophyta > Pinopsida > Pinales > Pinaceae > Picea > Picea engelmannii. The sequence continues at coordinate 402,385 of ML782995.1, forward strand.
AGTTAATGAGGTACAAGTACATGTACGATTATGGTACTAGTTGAGTTATGGATATAGGTACAGGGAGGTACGGAGGAAAACTGAATGAGTGAGTGAATAATCGTGGAGTGAATCAATCCATGCCAAATGAACTAAGTCCAAACTATATGTGTGCATGTTCCCAAATTGACACTTGTCATGTTGGGAGCTACTTTGGCCCACTTTTCCCCATCCTTATAACTTAGGATAAAATAATTACCCATACTTTATACTTTAAGGAATATTAATATAATATTCCTTTTTGGCTTAAGCTCCCTAGCTTATCCCTTTTCCTTAACTTTTACCCCCCCCCTTTCCCTAAGTAGTGGAGTCTAGTCCCCCATACTCTTTTATTGTGGTCGGTCTACACACAACTATGTATTATATTAATGATAAGACATATACAAAAATATGCTCATTGGCCTTTAGTATCTAGGATCTCCAGCCTAATTTAACACATACCCACTTGTAGATATTCTATGATCTAGATCTCCAGCCCTGTATCAACAAATCCATGTATGTCCAACACTCTGTCCAATCCTGGTCTTCCTTGGTAGCACAATCCATATCTGGTAGTGCCACAAAGATACCTGAAGACCCTCTTTACTATTGTCCAATGCTCCTTCCCTGGTTTTGACATATACCTACTCAAAACTCCCACTGCATGTGCAATGTCTGTTGTAGTACAGATCATTTCATACATCAAACTGCCAACTATACTGGCATATGGAACATGGGACATGTCCTCTTCTTCTTCTTGTGTCTTGGGACACTGATCTGCAGATAACTTTACACCTATAGGAATAGGAACCTTGACCGGTTTACTTCCATACATATTAAACCTCTGCAATATCATCTCAACATATTTTCTCTGATTCAACTAGAGTTTCCTATTTGAACAATCTCTTTTAAACTTCATTCCCAGAATGAAGTTAGCAGCACCGAGATCCTTCATGTCAAATTTGGAGGATAGTTGTGATTTCACCTCCTTGATAACATCTATGTTATTTCCTACCAACAACATCTCATCAACATACAACACTACATAAATGAAGTGATTACCAACCTTCTTGGAATATACACAGTGATCAACCCTGCTTCTTACCAATCCCAATCCAAGGACGTATGTGTCAAACTTTTGGTACCACATCCTAGGTGATTGCTTTAGACCATATAGTGACTTCTTTAGCTTACAGACCAACTCTTTCTTTCCCTTCACTACAAAGCCTTCTGGTTGCTTCATGTAGATTTCTTCTTCCAGATCCCCATGTAGGAATGTTGTCTTCACATCCATCTGTTCCACTTCAATATCAAAAGTAACATCAATAGATAAAAGAAATCTAATAGATTTTAACTTGGCAATAGGAGAAAAAATCTCACCAAAGTCAATTCCCTCTACCTGGGAATAACCTTTTGCTACTAACCGAGCTTTGTATTTCTCCACTTTACCTTCTGCATTAAACTTCTTCTTAAACAACCATTTGCTACCAATAGATTTTCTTCCAGCTGGAAACTCAACTATATCCCATGCCTCATTCTTATCCAAGGCATCTATTTCTTCAACCACGGCCTTCTTCCATAGTTTACTATCCTCTGAATTCACTGCTTCCCTGACAGTTCTAGGATCGTCATCAGTAATAGATAAAGCAAAATTGGAACGGAAATTAGGTGGACTATACCTTTCTGGTTGCCCTCTTTCTCTCACTGATCTCCTCAATACTGGGGTATGAGGTTCTTATTCTTCTTCTCCTGCTTCCTCTTCTTCAAATGATTCAGATTTTGCATCATCCAACTCAAGCTCTATTTTCTCAGGTTCATCTTGCATTGGTAGGAATTCTTGTTTGGGCTCGTCTTTTACCTCTCTGAAAACAAAATCTCGACTGTAAACAGTTTTCTTGGTTTCTGGGTTCCAAATCTTATAACCTTTCACACCATATTTATAACCAATAAAGATACACTTTTCAACATTTTTATCCATCTTACTTCTATTTTCCTTTGGAACATGTACATAATCATCACAACCAAACACTTTAAGATGTTGAAGAAAGGGTTTCTTTCCAGACCATACCTCGTGTAGAGTTTTATCATCCAACGCTGATGAAGGTGATCGATTGACCAGATAACATGTTGTAGCCACTGCCTCTACCCATAATTCTTGTCCTAACCCAACACCGATGAGCATTCTCCTTGCTTTTTCCATTAGTGTCCTGTTCATCCTTTCTGCAACTCCATTCTTCTGAGGAGTGTATGGAGTAGTCTTCTGCCTTGCTATACCACACTTCTTACAGAATTATTCGAGTTCATTTTCACAGAATTCTCCACCATTATTTGTTCTCAATACCTTTATTTTCTTCTCTTTCTAATTTTCTACCAAAGCCTTAAACTCTTTAAATTTATCAAATACCTCATATTTCTTTCTAAGAAAATAAATCCATGTGTTTCTTGAAAAATCATCTATGAATGAAACATAATACACAGATTTACCTAGGGATGGAATAGAAACATGTCCAAACACATCATTGTGTATCAACTCTAAGATCCCCTTTTCTCTTATAGAACCAAATGGGAATCTTACTCAATTTTGTTTACCATATATGCAATGTTCACAAAAATCAAAATCCAGAGTGCAATTAGACATACCTTCAACCATACCTTTACCATGTAGTGTTCGAAGGACCTTTTTTCCAATATGTCCTAGTCTTTGATGCCATAACATGGTCTTATTTTCAGGGATGATATTGGTCTTGTCTTCTTTATTTGTATGCTCAAGGACAACATAACCGTCACACCCATTAGCATAAGTGCTTCCCAGCAACTTGTATAGAGTTCCACATTGAACTCCCCTCATCAACACCATTGCTCCTTGTACCATATTGCAAGTGTTCTTTCCAAATACAATATCCACTCTTGCATCATCCATCTTACTTACATATATTAGGCTCCTAGATAGTTTTGGAATGTGCATAACCCCAAGGAGATTTCTAATCCTTCCATCTTTTTGCATAAACTTAACCCTTCCACATCCCAAGATTTTTGTTGTCGAGTCATCTTCTAGGAATATATCACCACCATCACATTTTTCATATTCAGAGAACCAATACCTATGAGGAGTCATATGGTATGACACACCTGAGTCAATCAACCATACATCATGGTATTCATGTGTACTTGTAGATGTCAAGTAAACATCACCTCCTTCTTCAGTGGAGGTTTTTTCCTCTGTGGAAGAGTTACTATCATATCCCTTTGGTTTTTCAACCTTCTTAGACTTGCAATATTTCTTATAATGTCCTGTTTTACCACACTTCCATCATTTCCTCAAAGATTTTCCTGGAGACTTAGATCTACCTTTAGTTTTAGATCTCCACCCCGAAGGCTTACCAGGGTTCCTATCTTGGGTACAACCTCTTACAAATAAAGAATCTGTGTTGTGACCATCCATGATTTTTCGCCTCATCTCTTCCTATAACAAGGATGCAATTACTATTGATACTGAGAAGGGGGTGAATCAATATCAAGTACAATTTAAAACCTTTTTCAACTTATACTTAAACCATTAAACTATATCCAATGAGCAATGAACAATAGTATAAGAGTTACACCAATACACCATAATACACCATACACAATATATGAAAAATAATCAATAGTTATTGTTCAAGGGAAGTAATGACTTCCAAAGGTAGCTACAACTTCCAAATGTAAAGGGAGGGATAAAACTCCAAGAGGAAGATACAATCCTCCAATATCATGAGAGAGTTGAACTCTCCATCCTTCCCCCTTCCTTCCACCCAAGAATATATGAGAGATAATAAAACTTTACATTAAATCATCACCATCAACCAATCATCACATAGAACCTGATAATGCTTCCTGAGACTTCTTCAATTTATGCAATTCTTCAATTATTGGAGTACTTTGATCTTGTAGATAATATTACTAAATGTATTCTCTTAAACTCCTCCAATTTTCATTCCTTGAATCCTCCCCAAAAAGAGGTTATAGAAAGAATGGTAAACTTTATTCAATTCTGGTCTATTCCGAAGACCCAACTTGTACAACATGCACCGTGCTCAATATTTAACATCCAATTCTGAAACTCACACACAAGAAACACAAGTATGTAATATTTCCAATGGAAGTGGTCCCACTTCATTTGGATTTTGTATGAAGAAGTGATGATTGTTTTACCCGGAACACCTATTTATTGACTAGCTTCAGGATTGGCCACAAACCCTATCTTCCACAGAGTGTATCTCCGTAATTATAGCGAATCAAGAGCTGAATTTTTTACCAGAGGTACCTTGATATGTCTTCTCAATACCATAGTAATTTCACCATCTTAATCATTCTAGAAAAAATGTTATAGAAAAAATGGTAAGATGACCTGAAAATAACATACCTTAGAACACATCACCAAAAGACTTCATCCTCCCTTGAAATCCGGCCTTCTTTACTTATGATTTCCTATGAAATTCAAATTGTATCAAATGAATGTATAATTATGTTTATTTATTCCATTTATGTCACTTCATTTTAACATTAGGGCTGATATGACACTTTCTTATTTTGTAATTCTTTTCTTTAATTATCTTCAGAGCCTACATGTACTTCCTTCTTCAATTCACTTTGTCATCTTCTAAAATTCATTTCTCCTCAACCATGAGGATCCACGTGATGTGACACATACCACCAGAAACAACATGATGTATACTATCCATTCATGGGTGTTGTATATCTATGTGCATTATCCTTCATGTCCAAATACCTTTATCAATCTTGCGGTCCAAAACCCATGACTAGGGTTGACATCAATGACAACAACCAATCTTCCAACAATCTCCCCCTTTGTCATTGATGGCAACACTCATTCTCCCCCTATAATCATGATCCCAATTTATCTCCCCCTTTTACATCAATGGAAAAGTTTAGGGCTGCTCCCCCTGAGTTTAATGGAAAAATGTAACTCTCTTCTTTGGGGCTGCTCCCCCTGAAGATGTGGCACTCAATAATACTTCATCCTTATTTTTGGTCTTTGGGAAATTTTCTTCCTTAGAATCCTTTTGTGTGGCTTTTTTCTTCTCTCTATTCTTCATGTCTAGGATGTATATGTTGTTTGGTCTTCTTGTTGCAGTTGCAACCAATCTTCATGAGTTATTTTCTCTGATTTTACATTTTCGGGAATCAAACGTAAGAGTGTATCCTTGATCACACATTTTACTAACACTGAGTAGATTATGATTCAATTCTTCAACCAATAGAACATTTTTTTATTTTACATTTTTTCTTCCAAGCTCTACTACACCTTCTCCAAGTATGTTGGAAGATGTGTCATCTCCAAATGCAACATTGCCACCCTTTCTCTTCAAGCTGATGAATTTGTCTTGATCCCTGGTCATGTGTGAAGAACATCCACTGTCTATGTACCATTCATCTTCTTCTTTAAATTCTTAAATGATCAATGCTATTCAACAATCTTCATTGTTTGGAATCTCTTTCCTTCTCCATATTGTGGTTGGCATAGGGACATCTTCATTCATATATTTGCAATCTCATGCTTTGTGACCAAGATAATTACATTTGTAGCATGCAATAGTTTTGTCCATCAATGGGGAAAATGAATTATAACTTATGTTGACAAATCCATGATTATTTCCATATCTTCTATTTAAACCATTCATGTTTCTTGCGTATGTGTTCCTTTCATTGATTCTTCAATTAATTGCCTTATGTCCAAAAAAATTTCAAATATAACAATGGCCAAGAAAGAAATTTTGATACCTTGGAGTAAGTGGGATTGTTTGTGATGTAGTCCATCTGGGTTCATGATCTATTCTTCTGTAGTTTCCTTCATACTAATTGAAGCTTATTTGATTCCTGAAGGTAGGAGGTCTTCTTGGATATTCATCTCTTTTGTAATCATTCCTTCTTTCCAGTATCCTAGTCCACTTCCCATCAACTGTTTGTGTATCTATTTCTTCAACCTTATTGTTGGTATTTGCATCTTCTTTGTATGAAGTTTCACCCATCCATCCAAGATGTGTTAAGTATTTTGGCACTTGAGAGTTTCTTAAGTTCTTCCTCAATGAGAAAACTTCTTGTTCAAGTTTCTCACAATATTCTTCTTTCTTTATCATTTGGACATTCCTTACTTCTCCTATTCTTCTTTCTTCTTCGAGTAGAGTTTTCAGGGAAATGGTTTCTTCTCTTAGTTTCTCAAAGTCTTATAATTGTTTCTTCAATATTACAATTGTATTTTCACAACTACCCAATTCACTTCTTAGTTTTATTTGCATGTCTTTGAGATTGCTATTTTCAATCTCAACATTCTTCAATTTTTTAAGATTCTCATCTTCTTGTTGAATAATTTTTTCTTTGTGATTTTCTTCTTCTTCAGTGTCATTTCTTTCAATCCTTGGATGAGGACATTCAAATTCAACATGACCTACTCCTTCACAATTAAATCAAAATAACTGACCTCTATTTTCTTCTTTGAAATATGAGATGTTGTAATTTCCTTCAACTTCTTCTTCTTCTTCTTCTTTTGCATCTTCCCTTACATAAAGGTCTTGTAGCTTGTCCTAAAGATCTTTTGATGATGCACATGAACGCACCTTGGATTTCACTGAATCTGTCAATCCATACAGGATGGTATCTATTGCCAATTTGTTGTTCCTTTTTGCTTCCTTTTGAGTTGCAGTCTTTGTTTTCTTCAAACCATTGTATCCTGAAGCAACTGAGAACCAAACATATACCCCAAGAGCTTTCAATTAAGTTTCCATTCTATTACTCTAGTATTCAAAATTGTTTCCATCAAATGGTGGAATCCCATTTGGAATTTTGTCTTCCATTTCTTCTTAGGAACTTCCTTCCAGTGGTTAAATTGTACTGAAGGTAACCTGCTCTGATACCAATTGTTGATACTGAGAGGGGGGTGAATCGGTATCAAGTACAATTTAAAACCTTTTTCAAATTATACTTAAACCATTCAACTATATCCAATGAGCAATGAACAATAGTATAAGAGTTACACCAATACACCATAATACACCATACACAATATATGATAAATAATCAATAGTTATTGTTCAAGGCAAGTAATGACTTCCAAAGGTAGCTACAGCTTCCAAATGTAAAGGGAGGGATAAACCTCTAAGAGGAAGATACAATCCTCCAATATCAAGAGAGATCTGAACTCTCCATCTTTGCCCCTTCCTTCCACCCAAGAATATATGAGAGATAATAATACTTTACATTAAATCATCACCATCAACCAGTCATCACATAAAACCTAATAATGCTTCCTGAGAATTCTTCAATTTCTGCAATTATTCAATTCTTGGAGTACTCTAATACTATAGATAATATTACTCTATGTATTATCTGAAACTCCTCCAATTTTCACTTGAATCCTCCCCAAAAAGAGGTTATAGAAAGAATGGTAAACTTTATTCAATTCCGGTCTATTCAGAAGACCCAACTTGTACAGCATGCCTTGCACTCAATATTTAACATCGGATTCTGAGACTCACACACAAGAAACTAAAGTGTGTTCTATTTCCAATGGAAATGTTCCCACTTCATTTGGATTCTGTATGAAGAAGTTATGACTATTTTACCTGGAACACCTATTTATTGACTAGCTTCAGGATTGGTCACAAACCCTATCTTCCACAGAGTGTATCTCCATAATTATAGAGAATCAAGAGCTGAATTTTTTACCAAAGGTACCTTGATATGTCATAGCAACACCATAGAGATTTCACTATCCGAATCATTCTAGAAAAAATGTTATAGAAAACATGGTAAGATGACCTGAAAATAACATACCTTAGAAAACATCACCAAAAGACTTCATCCTCCCTTGAAATACGACCTTCTTTACTTCTTATTTCCTCTGAAATTCGACTTGTATAAAATGAATGTATAATGATTTTTATTTATACCATTTATCAGGTAGTTGTGCTTGTCATTGATGGCAAGATCATAGTATGCAGAGATGGAAAAACAGGGACAACGTAAGCTTAGAAGAGAATGTGCAATGGTGCACACAGAGTGCAAGAGTGTGCTTGTTCATTTGATGGAAAATAGGCAGGCAATGAAGATCAACAGTGCAGGGATAATGGCATGGAAATATCAAAAGCGTCATCTCCATTTCGGAGTTTCGGATATCGGGAAATTGAGAAGTCAAGAGTTGAGACTCTTCAACACAGGAGTCTCGGAGTTGCGAAATCCAGAATCCCAAAATCCCAAAAGAGGCACATCAACAAGAGTTTTGAAGACCGAGAAATAACTCCATTTCAGAGTTTCAGATACTGGGAGATTGAGAAGTCAAGAGTTGAGACTCTTCAACACTGGAGTCCCGAAGTTGCGAAATCTAGAATCTCGAAATCTCGAAATAGGCACATAAACGAAGAGTTTCGCAGACTGGGAAATAACTCCATTTCGGAGTTTCGAATATCGAGAGTTGGAAGATTCAAGAATCTTCATCATTAAGAGTCCTAGAATCACGAAATGCGAAATGCCAAAATCCCAGAAGAAGGAGGACGATTTCGGATACCGGGAGTTGGGGATGTCAAGAACTCTTACTACAGGAGTCCCGAAGTCGCGAGACTTGAAGTCGCGAAATGTCAAAGACTCCATACTGGAGGTTTGGATACCAGGATTTGGAGATGTCAAGGACTCTCATGACATGAATCCTGAAGTTGCGAAGTGTGAAAAGCCAAAAAGTTGAGCTGACTCCATTTCAGAGTTTCGCAGACAAGGAGGTGGAGTTTTCAAGAACTCTCACATCAAGATTGTCGAAATCGTGATGTGTGAAATCACGAAGAGATATGGACCGTCGAATAATATAGGGTGTGGACCATTGATCCGACTCCATTTCTAAGATTCAGATACCGAGAGTTGGAAGAGTCAAGTGATGAGATTCTTCATTGCAAGAATCGTGAAAGGCTGAAATGCGAAATGCCGAAATGATTGGAGCTAGTGCAACGAAGCTCCATTTTGGAGCTTTGGATATCGGGACATGGAGCATCAAGAATGCATCACCACAGGAAGGCTAAAGTGTCGAAAAGAAAAATCACGAAAGAACTATATGGATAAGTGCTCGGTCACCTCTCGTAGTCACATGGTCGAAGATCTATAGAGAAAAGCTTAAAATGGCAATCTCCTTTTTTGGAGTTTCGGAGATCGCGACTTGGAGATTCGAGATGCCACACAATAGGATTGTCGAAATGCCAAAGTGCGAAATAGAAAAATGAACACAAGATTCAATGAATACAATTCAATGGTGCAGATGAATTTGAATAATATTGGAGGGCTCCTGTTGCACTTCACAGTATAACTGCTAGAAACAAATGATGGTTTCTGCCAGAGGATGAGCTCGTCTATGAAAAATAAGATGAAGAGTCTCAACTACTAGAGAAGCTAAGGAATCTCGATATAACACCCAGTGATGATGGATGTGGGCGTGAAACCACTAGAGAAGCTAAAGACTTACCATGATGATCAGGTAGAGCACTCACAATAGGAGGGAGATGTAGAACAGAGAGAGACAACGTGGCACACAGGAGATGGGATAGATGTGGAAGAGTGAAGTGGAGAAAACACTTCGATGTGGAGGAGATTGTGGGGGAGAGGATGCAAGAGAAAGAAGCAGATTCCATGCATAAGGTGCATAGAGACTATAAAAATGTTGAACAAAGAAGAAATGGCATGTTGTTATTGAGTGTGATTGAGGTGTGAAGAAGGAGGCAAAGCGCAACAATAGAAATGTACAGAAGGGGAATGGTGCATTGAAGGGACATGGCACACAGAGATTAAAAGGAAAAAGAATAGAAAGTGCAAGGAGTGTGCAGAAGACACTGATGCAGACAGAGAAGCGCAGTGTAGCAGAACAGTGATGAGACCAGTAAGCCATTGAAGAACTTTATATCACTGTAATAAGTTATAATAGCAAAGATTTATATTTCAGGGTGGTAGGGAGGTGCTAGGGAGGACTGTTGTCCTCAGAGTTTCAAGTGGGTGCTTGAACAAAGGGAGTTGTAGCTTCCATCTGGTTACAGCCAGAGAAACCAAGGTGGCAGAATGGTGCAAGGGAGAATTGTTGTTCTCTGTTGTACAAGTTGGTGCCTGTGTGACTGGAAGTTGGTGCTTCCCTCCATTTGGTGTTGGAACACTTAGGGATTTGGTGCTTCCTTCTAGTGGGTGATAGAGAAACCAGAGAGTTGATGCTTCCTTCTAGTTGGTGCTAGAGAATCCAGAGAGTTGGTGCTCTCAGCAAGTAGCCACTTTCAAAACAGAGGTTGTAGCCTCATTATGAGTTGGTTCTCATATGTATGATAATGTAAAGAATGTAAAGATTACTTATCATATAAAGACGAAGAGGGTTTTACCCTGTATGGGTGTTATAACCCTAAATTGCACCACACATGCTTACCTGCCATCAGGCCAACTCATATTCGTTCTTTGCCAAAACACTGTTGAAAAACTCTTTGAAAATCCTCTTGTATAAAGGCCCACGCAGCCTAATCCATTACTATATGTGTGTACATGCTGGCTGACCCAAAACAACCCATGTGGACCGACAAAAGCATGAAAAAGGGAAAGTTGTCGACGGAACAAAAAGCTATGGGTGAGTTAACTGAAACTCCCAGCCATCCATGGCCGAGGGTTCGTCCAAATACCTAGCTCCTTCTAGCCTATAAAAGAAGGGGTAGGGATCCCATTTGGAAGAGGATAAATATAGCAAAGAAACTCTGCCCATTTACATATTCCCATTGTCCCAACCCTTTAGCCTTTCCTTGTGCCAAAGGATATTCAAAGCAAAGAAGTTGAAGGACAAAAGGAGAGGAGCCCAGGATCAGGTTCAAGGAGCGGTGGCCAGTCTCAACTTTTGTAAGTTGACTCATTCTAAGTAATAAAGATAATTCTTTTCCCGTCCCAATTCATGAACTTTTTACAGTTTGATTAGTATATTTTTGGATTTCTAACTCGTTAGTATATAAGTAGTATGCATGCATAGTTGTTGCTTGTCTTGGATGCAGGTCAGCTTTGGAAGGAGTATTGCGAACAAGTAATCAAGCACAATGGAGGATCAACATCAAACGTTGGGAATGAGGTACGTTGATATTTCCATGCATTTACTAAGAAAAAGGGATTTAAATCTAGGGATGAAGGTAGAAAGTAATTTCTATTCGGTCATATCTGCATGCAAAGTCTGAACTCTATTTGCTAGTCCATAGGTTGATTTTCCCCAACAAAAATGGGTTTCCTCAAGAAATACCTGTCTCTGTGTATCTCATATGTTTGACTGATGTTGAATGTTCTATTTCTTACTTCCCTGCATTATTGTGACTATCATTAAATGTTGTGTAAAGAGTTTAAAATACACATAATTGTTTAATCACAGGTATAACTGATTCACACACACCCCTCTCACTTGTTTAACATTTGGTATCAGAGATGACCCCTTTTATCTAAGGGTAGATCCTAGAGCTTAAACATGTCAATCCATGAAGGAAATTCAACCAATAAGGCCCCTTTGTTCAATGGACCAAACTTTGCCTTCTGGAAAGTTAGAATGAGAACCTACATAATGGATTTAGGTGCAAATGTCTAGGATGTGGTAGATACTGGTTATGTAAAGCCAGTTGTACTAGCTAGTAAGGATGACAAGCTATAATTTAGCTTCAACACTAAGGCTATGAATTTTATCTTGAGTGGGCTTGTAGAAGCAGAATTCGTAAAAGTTATGCACCTAGGAACTGCCAAAGAAATGTGAGACAAACTCATTAGCAGTTATGAAGGTAATGAGAAGGTAAATGATGCCAAGCTTCAAACCTACAAAATACAGTTTGAACAGTTAAATATGAAGGGGGGATGAAACTGTTGGAAAATACTTTTTGAGAGTAGAAGAAATGGTAAATGCAATGAAAGCACTTGGTGAAAAAATTGAGGAACCTTCTTTAGTTCAGAAAATTTTGAGATCTCTACCAGATAGGTTCAACCCGAAGGTCTCTGCTATTGAAGAACTTAATGATCTAAAAGCCTTGGAGTTTGATCAACTTATAGAAACATTGACTGCATATGAAATGAGAATAGTTAAAGATAAACCCATCTCCAGAGAAGCATCATTTAAGGTAGATGAGAATGAGGATTTAGAGACTGATGAAATTGAAGAAAAATTTGTGAAGAGACTGAAGAAGGGATCAGGAAAATTCAAAGGTAAACTTCCTTTCAAATGTTTCAACTGTGGTAGGATAGGTCATTTTTCAAATAAATGTCCCCACAAAAGAAAGGATTAGACATGTTATGATGAGGAGAAGCACAAACACAAAGATTTCTTTAAAGAGAATAACTTTAAGAAGAAAAGTATGTGTGTAAACAATGATGATGATCCTTCAGATGATGAAGACAATGACTCCACTATTGAAGATAAACTAAATGATTTCATACTTATGTCCAAAGAGGATTATGATAATATAAGCACAGGAAGTGATGCTAATGAAGAAGAATCCGTGGTTGACATGGAAGGAGAATTGATCAGTGCACTGGAAGAGATTGACATACTAAGAATTAAGAACATAAAGCAAAGACAATTGTTGATACAGTTCGAGAAATACAGTAAAGAACCTGATGAAGACCTTGTCCTACTAAAAGTGCAATTAGAAGAGGCAAATAAAATCAAAGACATTATGAAACAACAATTATAAGAAAAGAAGGAAAGATGTGAAGCCTTAGAACAAGAAGTAGTGAAAACTAGGAAAAAGATGGAGAAGTTTCAAGCCTTGTATAATCATAATCTATCAAGTATCAAAGCCTCAGAAGGATTAGTCACCATTCTGAATCAGAAAAGGAATCCAAAGCTGAAAACCGGTTTGGGTTATGAAGAGGGATCAAGTAGTGATAAGCCAAGAAATGAAGAACCCATCAAATTTGTCAAATCTACAACCAATGACAGTAATGAACCTGCAGAAACAAAGGAAGACAATCACCCACCCAGGACGAGTAAAGAAAAAGGTGTGAGGACTGAATCTATAGAACAAAGAAATAATGCGCTCCCTGCTGAAAGATGTCATCAGCATGGAAGAAATGGATTTTCTCAAAGAAGACAACCATTTTCCAGGTACAAAGAATTTTTCTATCGCTATTGTTTCTACTGTTCTAACTTTGGTCACAAAGCTGTAAAGTATTCCTTAAGACTTAGACATGAGAAATTAAGATTTCAAAGGAATAAATACTTTCCACAACAAATAATGATACAGCCAAGTAACAAACCTTCACAGATTGCAAATTGCCAAATTAAGTTTAGAGACATGCAACTAAGGAGGTCAAGAAATAATCAATAGTCAATGAGTAGACAATGCTGCAACAATAATTTTGACCTATTGAACAATGAGATTGAATGTTACATATGTCATAACTATGGACATAAATATATTGACTGTCAATCAAGGAACTATGAACCAGATTTGAATTCCCCTGCTGAAAATGTCAAGGTTTGGAAGAAGAAAGAAAGTGACAAGTGTGGATTGGTGTTATCAACTCAAAGAAAAATGAACCCTTGGTATATAGACAGTGGATGCTTCAAAAATATGATGGGAGAAAAAGGTAAGTTTCTATCTCTAAGTGAAAGAAAATCAGGAAATGTAACCTTTGGAAATGATGCTCCAGGTAAAATAAAGGGTAAAGGGATGGTGAGTTTACGTAATGGAAAAGGAAAAGACCAAGATGTTCTACTTGTAGATGGACTGAAACATAATCTTCTCAGTGTAATTCAAATGTGTGACAGAGGATGTGAAGTGGTGTTCACACCCAAGGATTGCAAGATAAAGTCTGTAAACTCAGGACAAGTAGTGGCCAAAGGCATAAGGACAAAAAATAGTGTATATGTGGTGAAAGAAAATAGAGAAGAGCATCATCTAAGAAAACATGATGAAAGATGGTTATGGCATAGGATACTTGGACATCTAAACTTTGACCACTTAATCAAACTCAAAAATCTCAAGGTAGTAAAAGATCTTCTGAGAATATCAAAGCCCCAAGATTCAATGTGTAAACCCCGCCAAGTAGGAAAGCTAACTAGGACATAGTTTAAGTCCAAGAGCTTTACTTCAATAGAGAAACCACTCCAACTAGTTCATATGGATTTATGTGGACCATCAAGACAGGAAGGCACTGGAAAATAAAACTACTTCATGTTGATTATTGATGATTACTCCAGACTTACTTGGGTTGCCTTTCTCAAAGAAAAAGTTGAAGCTTTTGAGAAGTTTAAAATATTTAAGGCCTTAATTGAGACTCAAATAGGAAAGAGGTTAAATTCATTAAGATCAGACTGAGGAGGAGAGTTTATTTCAAGTGATTTCAAAGAATTCTGTGATAAGCATGGGATCAAGAGAGAATACACCATCCCAAGAACTCCACAACAAAATGGAGTAGTTGAGAGGCAAATCAAAACAGTGCAGGAAATGGCCAGGTCAATGATGAATGGGAAGAACATTGGTGAAACCTACTGGGTAGAAAAAATACATACAACAGTGCATGTTCTTAACAAATCCCACCTCATACCACAAAGTGACAAGACACCTTATGAACTGTGGTATGGGAGACCTACTTCAATTAAACACTTCAAAGTCTTTGGGAGTAAATGTTACATAAAGAATAATGATGAGAACCTTGGCAAATATGATGACATGGATGATGAAGGTATCTTCTTAGGGTATGCTACAAACAACAAAGGATACAAATGCTATAATAAGAGGCTGATAAAATGGTTGACTGTATTGATGTAAAAGTTGATGAAGGAATCCTAGCAAAAGAGGTGTACAATAATGAGTCTTCTACAGAGGACACAGCTAAAGCTGAAGATGAACAGGTCCAAGAATCAGAAAATGAATACTTTGAATCAAATGAAGACTCAGATACTTAGACAAAATCAAATCAGCAGGCTCCTTTAAATTCCTCCTCTGGAATTACTCAAAAGAATCATCCTGCAAGTCAGATAATTGGTGAAAAAGACAAAGGTGTACAAACCAGGAGAAAGATAATCAAAAACACTGAGCAATCACATATAGCTTTCATATCCATGCTGGAACCCAAGAACTTTAATGAAGCTAGCAAAGATGACCTTTGGGTTAAAGAAATGAATGATGAACTTGATCAGATTGAGAAAAACAATACGTGGGAGATGGTTCATAGACCGGAAGGTAAAAATATCATTGGTTCCAAATGGATGTTTAAGAATAAGTTGAATGAGTAGGGACAAGTTGTCAGGAACAAGGAAAGATTGGTCTATAAAGGCTATGCTCAAATAGAAGGACTGGATTTTGATGAAACATTTGCACTCGTAGCAAGGTTAGAAGCTATCAAAATATTTCTTGCCTATGCTTGTCATAAAAGGTTTAAAGTCTATCAAATGGATGTCAAGTCATCTTTTCTAAATGGAGATTTAAATGAAGAAGTCTATATAGAAAAACCAAAGGGTTTCAAACTATTTGATAACCCTGACTTAGTATGCAAGTTGAAGAAAGATTTATATGGATTAAAACAAGTTCCTCATGCCTAGAATCACAGACTGGATACATATCTCAAAGACAAAGGGTTCAAGAGAGGAACAATTGATAACAATCTATATATCAAAACAGAGGGTGATGATTTGCTCATTGTGTTGGTCTATGTAGATGACATCATCTTCGAATGTAATAAGGATTCATTGGTAGAATGGTTTGCTTTTTCCATGGAGTCTGAGTTTGAAATGTCTATGATAGGTGAACTGTCATTTTTTCTTGGTCTGCAAATTACTCAAAGGTCTGAAGGGATGTTCATTTCTCAAGAAAAATATCTGAGAGAAATGTTGAAAAGGTTTCAAATGGAAGATTCTAAACCCATGGGCACACCTATGGTTGCTGGATGCAAATTAAGCAAGGATGATAACTCACTTGGTGTTGATCAAAGTTCATATAGGTCAATTATAGGTATCCTGTTGTACATCACAGCATCTCACTCAGACATAATGCATGTTGTTGGAATGGTAGGAAGATATCAGTCTGCACCTAAATAGAGTCATTTTCTATTTGTCAAAACAATATTCAGGTATTTGAAAGAAACAATGACTTATGGTCTGTGGTATCCCAGAAATCAGAATTTTCAGTTAACTACTTATTCAGATGCAGATTGGGAAAACTGTGTTGATGAGAGAAAAAGCACAAGTGGAGGAGCATTCTTCCTGGGTGACTCATTAGTAGCATGGCTTAGTAAAAATCAAGGTTCCATTTATTTATCAACTACAGAGGCAGAGTACATTGTTGTTGCTACCTGTTGCACTCAGGTATTATGGATGATTCAGACACTTGTAGACTTGGAGGTAAAATACATTGCACCGATCCCAATTCATTGTGATAACACTAGTGCCATCAGTGTGTCTAAGAATCCTATATTCCACTCCAAGACCAAGAATATTCCCATAAAATACCATTTTCTGAGAGAACAGGTCACCAATCAGGTTGTTAATGTCCATTACATTCCAACCACAGAACAAATTGCAAACATCTTTACTAAACCCCTAGCCAAGACACCATTTGAATATCTCCGACAGAAGCTGGGTGTCATCTCGTCTCACACCTAAGAGAGTTCATCTTGTTAGGGGGAGTTTTGCATTGATTGAATATCTAATACCTCCTAAAAATTCTGCAACAACTCAGGGGGAGGATGTTTTCTTTGACATTGATGTCAAAGGGGGAGAAAAAGAGTGGCCCAAACCAGATGCTACAATTAGAGGTCCAAAAAGATTAGTGCAGCCATTCAGGGTTGCCATGAATGCCAAAGGGGGAGATTGTTGACATGTTTATCAGGCAGGTGTGATTGTCATTGATGGAAAGATCAAAGTATGCAACGATGGAAAAACATGGACAACGTAAGCTCAGAAGAGAAAGTCCAATGGTGCACACAGAGTGAAAGAGTGTGCTTGTTCATTTGATGGAAAACATGTAGGCAAGGAAGATCAACAACACAGGGATAATGGCATGGAAAGATCAGAAGTGTAAACTCCATTTTGGTGTTTCGGATACTGGGAAATTGAGAAGTCAAGAGTTGAGACTCTTCAACACAGTAGTCCCGAAGTTGCAAAATCTGGAATCCCGAAATCCCGAAAGAGGCACATCGATAAGAGTTTTGAAGACTGGGAACTAACTCCATTTCAGAGTTTCAGATACTAGGAGATTGGGAAGTCAAGATTTGAGACTCTTCAACACAGGAGTCCCGGAGTTGCAAAATCTGGAATCTCAAAATATCGAAATAGGCACATAAACGAAGAGTTTCGCAGCTCGAGAAATAACTCCATTTCGAAGTTTTAGATACCAGGAGTTCGAAGAGTTAAGAATCTTCATCATCAGGATTCCTAGAATCACAAAATGAGAAACGTCAAAATCCCGGAAGAAGGAGGACGATTTCAGATACCGAGAGTTGGGGATATCAAGAACTCTTACTATAGGAGTCCCGAAGTCGTGAAATGTCAAAGACTCCATACCAGAGGTTTGGATACTGGGAGTTGGAGATGTCAAGGACTCTCACGACAGCAATCTCGAAGTTGTGAAGTGTGAAAAGATGAAAGGTTGACCTGACTCCATTTTGGAGTTTCATAGACTGAGAGGTGGAGTTGTCAAGAACTCTCACGTCAAGAATGTCGAAATCACGATGTGTGAAATCACGAAGAGAACTAGACCATCGAATCATCTAGGGTATGGACCATTGATCTGACTCCATTTTAGAGCTTCAGATACCAGGATTTGGAAGAGTCAAGTGATGAGACTCTTCATCACAAGAATCGCGAAAGGCCAAAATGAAAAATGCCGAAATGATCGGAGCTAGTGCAACCAAGCTCCATTTCGGAGCTTCAGATACCGGGACATGGAGAATCGATAACTCACTGCCACAGGAACACTGAAGTGCTGAAAAGTGAAATCATGAAAGCACTATATGGATAAGCGCTCAGTCACCTCTCGTAGTCACATGGTTGAAGAGCTGTAAAGAAAATCTTAAAGCAACAAGCTCCTTTTTTGGAGTTTCAGAGATTGTGACTTGGAGAGTCGAGATGGCACACAACAGGATTGTTGAAATGCCAAAGTGTGAAATGGTGAAATGAACACAAGATTCAATAAAGAAAATTCAAAAGTGCAGATGAATTTGAATAAGATCGGAGGGCTACTATTGCACTTCACAGTATAACTGCTAGAAACAAATGATGGTTTCTGCCAGAGGATGAGCTCATCTATGACGGAGAAGAAAAAGAGTCTCAATAGCCAAAGAAGCTGAGGAATCTTGATATAACACCCACTGATGATGTATGTGAGCGTGAAACTACCAGAGAAGATGAAGAGTTACCATGATGATCAGGCAGAGCACTCATAATAGGTAGGAGATGTAGAATAGAGAGAGACAACGTGGCACATAGGAGATGTGATAGTTGTGGAAGAGTGAAGTGGAGAAAACACCCCGATGTGAAGTAGATTGCGGGGGAGAGGATGCAAGAGAAAGAAGCAGATTGCATGCACAAGGCGCACAGAGACTATAAAAATGTTGAACAAAGAAGAAATGGCATGTTGTTATTGAGTGTGATTGAGGTATGAAGAAGGAGGCAAAGTGCAGCAGCAGAAATGTACAGAAGGGGAATGGTGCATTGAAGGGACATGGCGCAGAGAGATTAAAAGTAAAAAGAATAGAAAGTGCAAGGAGTGTGCAGAAGACACTGATGCAGATAGAGCAACGCAATGTAACAGAATAGTGATGAGACCAGTAAGCCATTGAAGAAATTTATATCATTGTAATAAGTCATAATAGAAAAGATGTATATTTCAGTGTGGTAGGGAGGTGCCAGGGAGGACTGTTGTCCTCAGAGGTTCAAGTGGGTGCTTGAACAAAGGGAGTTGTAGCTTCCATCTGGTTGCAGTGAGAGAAACTAGGGTGGTGCAAGGGAGAACTGTTCTCTATTGTACAGGTTGGTGCCTATGTGACTGGAAGTTGGTGCTTCCATGCAGTTGGTGCTGGAACACTTAGGGAGTTGGTGCTTCCTTCTAATGGGTGATAGAGAAACCATGGAGTTGGTGCTTCGTTCTAGTTGGTGCTAGAGAATCCAGAGAGTTGGTTCTCTCAACAAGTAGCAGCTTGCAAAACAGAGGTTGTAGCCTGATTATGAGTTGGTGCTCATATGTATGATAATGTAAAGAATGTAAAGATTACTTATCATATAAAGAAGAAGAGGTTTTTACCCGGTATGGGTTTCCTCAAGAAATACTTGTGTCTGTGTATCTCATATCTATGACTGATGTTGAATGTTTTATTGCTTACTTCCCTGCATTATTGTGACTGTCATTAATTGTTATGTAAAGAGTTTAAAATAATAATAATTGGTTAAGCACAAGTACAACTGATTCACTCCCCCCCCTCTCAGTTGTTCAACACTTTTAACATTAGGGCCGACCTGACACTTTCTTATTTTGTAATTCTTTTCTTTAATTATCTTCAGGGCCTACATGTACTTCCTTCTTCAATTCACTTTGTCATCTTCAAAAATTCATTTCTCCTCAACCATGAGGATCCACATGATGTGCCACATGCCACTTGAAACAACATGATGTATAATATCCATTCATGGGTGTTGTATATGCATGTGTATTTTCCTTCATGTCCAAATACCTTTATCAATATTGCGGCCCAAAACCCATGACTAGGGTTGACATCAATGACAACAACCAATCTTCCAACAAATACATCCTCATACTTCAATGTAGATTGAGTGGTACTACCTATTGCTTCAACCAGATTATCCCAAGATTCTAGCAAAGAACATAACAAAGTAATACACTTATCTTCTTCTGCAATTGTAATATTAACAGAGCCAAGTTGACTTACCAAAGTATTAAAGGCATTTAGATGTTCTGTCACAGAATCTCCATCTTCCATCCTAAGATGATACAACTTCTTTCGAAGAAACAACTTGTTTACCAGAAACTTTGATTGATACAAATTCCCCAACTTATCCCATAGTTCCTTGGCCATAGATTCTCCTAAGACATTCAACAACACCGAATCTGCCAAGCATAATCAAATAGTACTCCTTGCTCTTCTATCCAACTTCTCCCAATCTTCCTTCGACGTACTAGTAGGTGGTGTATTGGTAGATTGTGTACCAGTAGCCTCTGTGCTAGTAGATGGTGTACTCGTCGGCTGTGTACCAGTAGCCACAACGATCCATTGTTCTTTGTCTACAAGAAGGTCCTCCATTTTCAGCTTCCATAGCTCAAAGTTTTTATCATTGAACTTCTCTATCTCGATTCTAGAAGAACTCGCCATTCCTCTTTATGCACTCAAATCACCACTGCAAAAGCTCCCACTAAACCCAGGTTTATCACAGACCCAAGATAAACTTGATCTATCAAGACCGAGTCAAACCCTCAACAACAAAGGCGTCCTTATGAAGCCAAAAACAAGCTCTGATACCACATGTAAGTTTTAAACCTGTGAAGTAAAGCAATGCATATAGATTCTTAAAAAAAACATAAATTAATCAATGGCTCATTCACATAGTACACAAAGATTTATACCGGAAACCCTCAACTGGAGAAACCTTTCTTATATTCATTATATCAAATTTCACCATTCACTATACAATATATATACAATGTTTTTAGGTATTTCGTAGATACCAAAACCCTAATCCCTTAATCCGGGATTAATTTACAAAACCACTAAAAATAGAAAAAACTGCCTAAACAAAAATTTTGGGGTGTTGCCCCGAACGATGCACGTAACCAGGGGGGCATACCTGCCCCCCTTGAGACCCCCCTAGGAAAGCACCTAACGCACATGGCACAAATAGAGCACTAGTATGAGGGATCGTTAGATGCAGTTGTCATATCTGACGAGCCCACACACACACATGCAAAGAATATAACACATACCCATCAGATTATAATAACTAGCTCACCAACCTATAAAAAACAACATATAGACAAAGGCTCCTTGTCCTCAAAATCGTGCACACTTAAGCTTGTTGTGCATGGTATCCTAGAATGTGCACTCTTCGTAATTTTAGTGCACAATACATGTGCACACTATACCATGGAAGGTGCGTACAAAAATGATATCAAACAATTCACCAAGTTAAGCACATTTTCTTTTACATTTACAATTGGGTTCAACCTAGGGGTATTACAATCCCCTCCCCTTATTTATGCATTGTCCTCAATGCATTATGTACACATACCAACAAAATTTCCAAAATCTTCAAAAATTTGTGGGTATTCTACCCGCAATGCATCCTCATGCTCCCAAGTAGCATCCTCAGGACCATACCAGGTCCATTGGACCTTTACAAGATCTATGGCTCGATTCCAGAGTTGTTTTATTTTTTGTTCTACAATGTGTACTGGATGCACTTGGATAACACCTTCTTGCTCCATATGAATCACATTCAAATAAATTACATGATTAATATCAGGTATATATTTCTTAAGAAATGGTACATGGAATATATTAAGAATAGACATAGATGTAGGAAATGAAATCATATAGGCTATTGGAGCAATCCTTTCTAGGATTTCAAATGGTCCACAATATCTATCTTCCAACATGGAAGAGTTTCCCAACTTCAGTGAACTTTGTTGGCCTTAACCTTCAAGAATACATGGTCACCCACTTTAAACTCCCTATGAGTTCCACCCTTGTCAACATAACTTTTATGCCTGTCTTCAGAATCCTTTAAATTCTTTTTAATTTTCAACATTTTCTTTTCCATTTCCTTGAATAATTTTGGCCTAACTACTTCTCTATCTGTTGGTTTGTTCCATCTTACCATTGTTTTTCACCTTCTGCCATAAAGTGCCTCAAATGGGCACATCTTTAGAGATGATTGGTACCCATTGTTATAAGCAAATTCTACTAAGTTTATATAGTCTTCCCATTTTTATGGTTTATCCATCACATACATCCTCAACATATCCTCAATCACTTGATTCACCCTCTATGTTTGTCCATCTCATTCTGGATGATAAGTTGTACTAAAACTCAAATTTGTTCCAAATCCCTTAAATAATTCTTTCCAAAAATTTGCGTAAATTTTGGATCTCTGTCAGACATAGTTGTCTTGGATATACTATGTAATTGAGAAATTTCTCTCATATAAATATCAACAATGTTGGTTTCCTTGTGAGTGAGCTTTACTAGAATAAACTGGGTAGTTTTAGTAAGCTTATCTACCACTACCATGATAGAATCATGTTGCTTGTTTGTTCTGGGTAGTTTGGTTATGAAATTCTTTTTTACAACTTCCCATTTCCACTCAGGAATAGGTAGTGGATGTAGAAAACTAGCTGGGTGTCTACACTCATCCTTTACCTTTTGACACTCCAAACATTTGGCAATACAATCAACAACTTCTTTCTTCATGCCTGGCCAACAATATTAACTCTTGACAGCTGCAACAATTTTATGATAACCTTGGTGCCCAACATAAGGTACATTATTCATTACTCTCAATATCAATTTTTTCAATTCCTTGGAATTTGGTACATAAATTATGCGCCTGTATATGAGAATTTCATCATTTTCTAGTTTATAGTCTTCAATTTTCTGTTGCAAAATACCTTGTTGTAATTTTTCCACTAACTCCTTGTATTGAAAATCTGATTTTGCATCCTCCATAATTCCATCTTTCAAATATGATTGATACATGATTATGGTTGTATCATGCAACACATGCACTCTTTTGTTGAGTTCATCAACCACTTTGTTCTCTTCCCCCTTGATATGATTTATACCAAATTCATATTCACTGAGAAATACTAACCATCTCCTTTTCCTAGTATTTAGAGTTGGATGATCAAATAAATATTTCAGACCATTATGTTATGTCCTCAGGTGAAACATTTTCCCCATGAGGTAGTTCCTCCACTTCCTCAAGGAATGCACTATGGCTTCCATCTCCAAATCATGAGTTTCATAGTGCCTTTCATGCTCCTTCAACTTCCTTGATTCATAACATACAACAAACCCATTTTGACTGAGGACTCCACCAAGTCCTTATTTACATGAATCGGTGCATACAATGAAGTGTTCCTTTGGATATGCAATCCTTAGTATTGGAGAACCTGTTAGTAATTTCTTCAAGTGTTGGAAACTCTTTTTACAATTCAATGTCCACTGAAACTTCACACCCTTATTTTGCAAGGAAGTGATTGGGTGTGTGTTGGGGCTCAGAAATGTCATATTTTCATCCATCTTTCCCTTCATCATTCTTCACATTTCATCACCCCATTAACCTTGCACGATATCATTTCCATAAATATACTTGGGTTTCACCTTATTGTTCTCCACTTTATTCATTTTAGTATCAAAAGGGAATTTGTGATTAAAAGTTAGAAAATTGACATGTTTTCATATATATATCAAATATGTGTGAGCTTTGTAATGTGTAGGGATATGTGAAGGATTAATTCAAAGGACTTCTCGAATACTTCCTCCACCATTTCAATATTTGAGGAGATAATTCAAGCCCATTCCACGGAGAAGATCATAGAGATTTGGTTGGAATATCTTATCTAAGATATATGAGAGATATGTGTGAGGATTGAAAGGGATTATATTTTGTAATAATGGGAAATAGGTTGAGAGAAAAATGGATCTGTAATAAGGACATGGTTATCTTATCTTCAAGGCTCTCATGTATAAAAGAGAGTGCCCTCTCTTCATGAGAATTCAATTAGGATCAATTAGAATTCAATCACTTGTAAGTAGAGAATTAGAGTAGTCATTAATGGTAGGCATTAGGATTCGAAAGAGAAAGGGATTCTTAGCTTTGATTCATGGTTTTGGTTTTCATGCTTTTATTATTTTATTATGAAGATTGATTTGGTTATTGTAATAGAAGATTTCTTCAATGGTGTGAGCTCACATACGTTGTTGTGTTATTTAAGTCTTCACATGTTGTACTTGATTTTCCTTCATGTAGTTCTCCATTTCTAGAATAATTCCTTCATGCAATTTCTCATTCCTAGATTAATTTCATTTACGCAACTAGATTAATTCAATTCCAAGTCGTGTGTTAGATTAATGATTCTATTTCGGTCATGTGTTAAATTAATGATTCAATTTTAGTTGTAGCTTAAACATTAGATTAGATTAGTCCCTCTTCAATCTTGCATATACTTTGTGTGTGCTTCGTCAATTTCCGAACCCCGGGTTGACAAATTAGATAGTTGTGTAAATACTACAATGCAATTAATTCAACATTAGTTCAGCCCAATGTAATGACTGTTTTTCCTTTTGTTTTGATTGTTGTTCCTTTTGCAGGTCGTGTTGTTCCTTTGAATAGAAAATTTGTCATTCCCTTTACGATTGTTGTTCCTTTTCCAGGTCATGATGTTCCTTTGAATATAACAACTTTCGTTCCCTTTACGATTGTTGTTCCTTTACAGGTGTTGCATCTCTCGAGGTTGGGTATTGAAAACAAAAGGTAAGAACCAACGTAGGCGACAAATAAAACACTTGTGCCAGCGCCTACCTTTGGTTGATGCATAGAGGTTGTTTTTAAGACATATTTAAAGCCCAACGGTGTGCAATCTTTGAAAATCCTTCAATAAATATCCTATATTATCCTACAAGGACCATGAATGATTTGACCTCCGTCACATTCTTTGGTGCTAACCATCCTCTAATGTATTGTATCTTCTCAAGATCCAATTCTATCCCATCCTCTGAAATGATATGTCCCAAATAATGAATTTGCTTCTGATAAAATGAGCACTTGCTCAATTTGGAATACAACTGATGCTCCCTTAATACTTGTAATACCATCCTCAAGTGTTGTTCATGCTCTTCCTCTGACTTAGAATATATAATAATGTCATCTAAAAATACAATGACAAACTTATCTAAGTATTCTCTGAAAATACCATTCATTAAACAGATGAAGATGACTAGTGCATTTGATAAACCAAATGACACCATTGTGAACTCATAATGACCATACCTTATTCTGAAAGAAGTCTTGTTGATGTATTTTTCTTTAATTCTTACTTGATGATAACCTGACCTGAGATCAACCTTGGAGAATATTTTTTCATCTTTCAACTGATCAAAGAGGTCATCAATCCTTGGAAAATGATACTTATTCTTCACAGTTACCTTGTTAAACTTCCTAACGTCAATGCAAAGTCTCAATGTTCCATCCGTTTTATTCACAAATAAAACTAGGGCACACCAAGGTGACACACTTGGCCATATATACCCCTTCTTCAAGAGATCTTCAAGTTGCATTTGCAAATCCTTCAATTTTGGTGTACTCATCCTGTAGGGAGTCTTAGATACTGGATCTACTCCAGTAATCAAATTTATGGAGAAATCAATGTCTCTTTTAGGGGTTAATCTTGATATTTCCTTAAAAACATATTCAAACTCTTTTAGGAATGCATAATATTCAATATTTGACACCTTATCTTTAGGTTTCTCTTCCATATGTGATGAAGATATTTGACACCCTTTTCTATATCATTTATTCAGTTGCAATGCTGAAATTTATCTAATGCTTACCACCCTGGGAATTCCCCGCACTATCCTTAGGTTCCCTTCCTCATCCAAGCAAGTAAATGCCTTGTTATGATAGTCTAGGATAGCATGTTGTTGGTCTAACCAATCCATCCCAATTAGAAAATCATAGAAACCTAAAGGAAATATGTTCATATATTCCCTGGTGTTTAGTCCATTCATGTCCATAAGACATGACTTAACCATCTCATTAACTTTTCTGTAGGGCTCTAGTAGCCAGTTGCACCAACCAATATTTTCCATGCTTGCTTCTTGGAAAATGCAGACTTTCCACCATCTTCGGATCTATATAACTATGACTAGATCATGAATAAATTAAAATATCAAGGATTTGGTTGTTTATCATACCTTCCACTTCAATCATATGTGGATGATACTCTACTTGTTTGTTGTCCAGGGCTTTATATATCCTTGGTACATTTATGCCCATGTCCTTCGTTGTTTTAGCTTGATGTACATTGTGAATAGTCCTTACGTTTTCACCTCTATGAGGACAATCTCTAAACATACGATCTCCTTTACAACCCCAACACTGAATAGGTGGTTGCCTTGGCCTTTGACCCCCCGTATCTATCATTCTGGGTTCTTTGGAAGTTGGTTGTCCTTGAGGATTATTTCTGAAGAATGGTGGCTTAGTCCCCTTCTTCCTTTGACCCATATTGAATTTCTTTTTGTCTTCCCAAGATTTTTGGAAAGTTGCCCATTCTTTTTGCTGATCATATAGGAATTTAGCTTGCCTTATTGTATCCTACAATGTCATGGGATCATCATACTATATTTTTTCACTATTGAATGATGGAAATCCATCTAAATATCTATGAATTTTAATTGTTTCATCCTTGATGAAAGAAACATACTTCAGCAGTTCTAAAAACCTTCTTTCATACTCATCTTTGGTCATACTCCCAAGCTTGAGTTCAAATAACTCTTTCATTTTATTATCATAGTATCTCTTATTAAAGTATTTCTTTTCAAAATACTTCTTGAATTCCCTCCATGTAACATTTTTCTCTTTAATGTGTTGCACCTTCACAAGCTAATCCCACCACATGGACGTCTTTCCCGTGAGTTGATAGATGACAATTCTTCCTTTTGCATGAAAAGAATAATTATGCAATTGAAAATACTTTCTTATGCCCAACATCCATGTCTTTGCATCTTCATCCTTCTTGTGCTCACCATCAAATGTAGGAGGTTTGATTTTGTACATATCTCCTCGTACCTCATCCACCCCAGAGCTCTTATGATTCCTAAAAGGGGATGAAATTGAGTTGTTGTGTTCTATCTTATTGGAATGCCTCAGGGAGTGCTAGTGATGTATACTAACACTTATTATTCTTCGTTTCTCATCAGGATAGCTATGACTTCCTGATTTGCTTGAGCCACTCTCCTTATCCAATTTATTTTCTATTTTGTTCAAGCTTTGCATTAACTTCGTGTTGAAGTCCTCTTGCTGCTCCTTGGATTTAATAATCATTTCATTATCATCCTTATGGATTTGTACATTCTTTTTCAAATTTATAATGGTCTATACCATATTCATGTTTTCATTCCTTCCTTCTCCATGCCCATTGGAGTTTGTTCCTTCAATGCCCATATGGAAATCCATCCCTCTAATATCATCTTCTTGCATGTAAGACCCATATGCATATTACATTCCTCTGTTGTGTCGATCATGTTTTTCGACTTGTGTTTAGTCGATGGTGTTTTTTGGATTGTAAGTTGATTTTGAGTACACCAAGATGTAGGAAAAATCCATGTGCTTTGATGAAGTACAAGATGCGACAATTTTCTTGAAGAGAAAAAGACTTTGTTGGCATCATTTTCAGTCTTGTATAAATTTGTTTTCAAGATTGATGGTTTTCTTGGCTTGTGACAAGATGTCGCAAGAAAGTTTTTGCAACCATTGTTGAGAAAAATGTGTTGACGCTAAAGATTTTGCAAGAGGGACTTGATTCTCAGTGCGAAGGTTGGCAGTCATCCAAGCACAAAGAGAACAATGGGTCAACAACAGCCAGAGAACAGTGGTTGAAGGATATAGTCAATTGCAGTGCAAGGCATGTCAAAGTATCCAGGTGATTGTCAAAAAGACTTTTCAAGTAGAATCAGTTGATAGAACTTGAAAGCAGAAGAGTATTGAATATCAGACAGATAATCATAAGCTTTTGTTGGTCCAAAATCCTTTCAGTGGGAAGGCGTGATAAAAATCTGGACCAGGGGTGAAAATTTAGGTTAAAAATCAAAGTTCTTGGAATTGCCTCAAAACAAATGGGTGCATAGCTCTCATCGTCACGAACCCAATGCAACTTGTTTGGGTTCAAACAAATGTCGGATGAGAGAGATATCGCGATCTGTTCGAATCGTCAGATAGGTAAAAAAAATTATGCTAAATGTACAGTCCGTATGGATGCTAATGTGGCATGAGGTGGCAGATGGTGATGTTGAATTCATTTATTGGTAGATTTGGGTGAATCACGATATGACACATGGCATCATTTTGGTAAATGGCATGGTGCCACGTGGCACCATTGTAATTGGTTGTTAGTTCAAAATAGTATGGATTTCGTGGGGTTCGAACCCCGGACCTCCCCAAGGACCAAGCGCTTTAGCAATGACCACCCGACCAGCATGCCACATGATGTTATTTATTATATATATGGGTTAAAATATATTTAAGTTTGTGTTATGTATGGTTGGCGCGGGGGTTCGGGCTGGGGCTTAGCCCCAGCCCCCAGTCGCACATACGATACCATATGGCTCTAGCCTAGAGTTGCGTGTGTTTTCAACAATTTCAAAGCCCTCGGTCTTATGTATCAACCCATACGGCCTTAATATTTGCACGCGAGGGGAGATTTGGTTTTTTAAAAATGGTTAGCCCATGGTTTCAGGTGCTTACCCATATGCCCATGGCTTTGGCGGTTAGGGGCTGGGCATGCCCTAACCATTCGACAGTTTGACAGTTTTTGTGATTACGTGCATGTGCTAGGTTTTAGCATGATTTGGAGCGCATGTGCTAGGTTGGCCAGACAAAGGTGCATTTTGGCAAACTAGAGACATCAAGCTTGAAGGAAGAAAATGGGAGGAGGCCTATCTTCTTCATTTTTTGGCCAAATGAGGTGCCGAAAAAGCCTAGCTAGGGGTATTTGGATGTTTTGAATCCATTGGAACTATTTTCAAATCCATTTGAAGACTTATTTTGTAGGTGTTTAACCATTGATGTTTCAGAGAGCTCCAGGGAGGTTGTAGCCCTCATTGTTTGAGGTCATTCTCAGATGAGCCCATGTTTCTTTTCTATGATTTAATAATCATTTTTGGCTAATTATTATGCTCTGAATACATTGGGATAGGTTTCATATCCATTTGAGGACTTTTATAGGTGTTTTTTCCACAAAGAAGATCAGGGAATCTTAAGGCCACATGTAGAAGAGGTCATGCTCGGATGAGCCATGATCCGTTTTCAGATTTCTATTAGTCATTTCTAGGGTTTTTATGTATTATGAACCCAATGGTACAATCAGTTAATCCATTAGAGTTGAGAAGCAAATTGTAAAATAATTTTTGACAAATTAATCCCAGAGAGCCAAGTCCATTGATGGAGGCTCAAGGAGATGTAGCCCAGAGATGGGTGAACTCCTTTATCATCTTGCTATTGTTGTGAGTTTGATGGTTTATTTGCTGCAAAGTTATTCTACTGTGTATTTATTTAAAGTACATATTTAACCATTTAAAAGAACAATTCCTCACACATGAACATTTAAAAGAAGAAGCATAAACTTGGCACATAATCTATCTTGCATATTTTAACACATTGAGCAAGGTCCTGTAAAGTTTATTTTAATGAAGTAGAGGGTGCTTGCATAGCATAACAAGTCAGCCCATTATTTTCAGATCAGGTGGTATCAAAGCTTAGTTTGTTTTGCTTATTTGATTGCCATTGATAGCTAGAATTTTAGCTGTTGGTATTTGTGCAAGTGTTGTGTTGAAGTTTGATATCTCGCAAGGATGGAGAAAGCTTCAAACATTGATAGTTCTCAT
Source organism: Picea engelmannii (assembly GCA_009831015.1). Classification (NCBI taxonomy): domain Eukaryota; kingdom Viridiplantae; phylum Streptophyta; class Pinopsida; order Pinales; family Pinaceae; genus Picea; species Picea engelmannii. The sequence continues at coordinate 432,037 of ML782995.1, forward strand.
ACATCTGCATTATCTAAGTTCTTTGAAAAAGAGATGTTGAAGGAGTTTATAACCATGAGAGATGTGGTGAAAGAGATGTGGGAAGATAGAAAGGAGAGCATTTCCCTTGAAGAGCTGTTGATGGCCATGAAGGAGGAGAAGCACCAACTTCTTGAAAAGTTGCATGAGATGGAGACTCAACTCCATGAGGAAAAGGAAACCCTTACCAAGTACATGCATGAACATGAGGTATGTAATGTTAGTTTATCTTCAAATTCCTCTCAGGATGAATGCTTTGGTGTTTTTGAAAATCACACAAGAGGAATAGGGTCCAAGTTATTGTTAAAAATGGGCTATGAAGGTAAAGGGTTAGGCAAGCATGCACAAGGCATTGTTGAGCCTATTGTTGTTGAAGAGAGACCCGAGTATTGTGTTATTGGATATGAATGAAGATATGGAGCAAATTCCACAGTTGAAGAGACAAGGGAAAATGTTCCAAGAACAAATTTTGTTTCAAGTTCACCTCCTCAAGAAGGCTATAAAGGTGAAAGTTCAAGAACTTTTGTTTCAAGTTCAACCCCTCCAACATGCAAGGCTTGTGTTCAAGATGAATGCAAATGTTTGAAATGAAAGAGTTGTGACAACGATGAGGACAAGAACACTATGTTTGGTCTTCAAAGGAGAGCTTGTAACTCTTCAAACTCACCTCCTCCAAGAGGCGATAAAGGTGAATGTTCAAGGTATAATTCTGCTTATCATTCAATTTCTTTTGATTATGTTAAGCATGATAAATTTGTATGTAAAAATGGAAGAAAAAGTCCATGTACATATTGTGGTTTATATAACCATCATGTTTCAAAATGTTGGAAAATATTGACCACTTTCAGGAAACTTACAAGCAAAGACAACTTGAAAAGAGGATGCAAAAGATTTGCACTCATTTTCAGAAGAGGGGTCATCTCATTGACCAATGTTGGACATTGCATCCAACCACTCATCCACAACACAAGAAGCAGATGGATAAAGAGATTGGCAAGAATGGAAGAGGAGATTCCATCATCGATGTGAGTCAAGATGATTCACAAGAGGACGATTTTCAGCAGAAAAAGTCATCATTGAGTTGGGTTGGTAAGAAATGGTTGGATTTCTTGAGCAAGTAAGGCTTGCATTTTTCTGTTTTAGATGCATATTTCAGTCTTATGTATGCATTTATGGAGAGTATGACAAGTTGCAGTAGTTTATCACAACTTGTATGATGCAAGTTGCATGTGAATGCAATTCATTTGAAGGCATTCTTGTTGTTGCACAACTTCGCCAAGAGGATGTAAAAGTGGGGTATGATGTTCATTTGTTATAGCCATATATCTTTTTCATATTCATCTCTTATGTACCCACATGTTTTGGGTTTATGTAATTATGTTTGTACTTGAAGGAGAGTTGAAGAGTCATGCACATGCATTTGTTTTTGTTTATGTGTAAGTAGTGAACCTGGTGATAGTTCATCATGAGTGATTCAGGATTGTAACATGATTGTGTATCATGAATTTTGACTTGTCATTTTGGGAAGGTTGATATGTTTCAAATGAGTCTCGACTTGTGTCGATGATTGTCTAATGACTATGTTGTGTCGATCATGTTTTTTGACTTGTGTTTAGTCGATGGTGTTTGTTGGCTTGTAAGTTGATTTTGAGTACACCAAGATGCAGGAAAACGCCATGTGCTTTGATGAAGTACAAGATGTGACAATTTTCTTGAAGAGAAAAAGACTTTGTTGGCATCATTTTCAGTCTTGTATAAATTTGTTTTCAAGATTGATGGTTTTCTTGGCTTGTGACAAGATGTCACAGGAAAGTTTTTGCAACCATTGTTGAGCGAAATGTGTTGACACTAAAGAGTTCGCAAGAGGGACTTGATTCTTAGTGGGAAGGTTGGCACTCTTCCAAGCACAAAGATAAGAGTGGGTCAGCAGCAGCCAAAGAACAGTGGTTGAAGGACATAGTCAGTTGCAGTGCAAGGCATGTCAAAGTATCCAGGTGATTGTCAAAAAGACTTTTCAAGTAGAATTAGTTGATAGAACTTGAAAGTAGAAGAGTATTGAATCTTAGAAAGATAATCATAAGATTTTGTGGGTCCAAAATCCTTTCAGTGGGAAGGCATGATCAAAATCTGGACTAGGGGTCAAAATTTAGCTCAAAAATGAAAGTTCTTGGAATTGCTTCAAAACAAACGGGTGTGTAGCTCTCCTTCGTCATGAACCCAATGCAACTCATTTGGGTTCAAACAGACATCAGATGAGAGAGATATCATGATCTGTTCGAATCGTCAAACAGGTAAAAAAAAATGTGCCGACTGTACAGTCTGTACAGATGCTAACGTGGCAAAGGTCGTACGACGATGTGGCATGAGATGGTAGATGGTGATGTGGAATTCATTTATTGGTAGATTTGGGTGAATCATGATACGACATGTGGAATCATTTTGGTAAATGGCGTGGTTCCCTGTGGCCCAGTCATGGGCTGCCATGTGGCACTGTTGTAATTGGTTGTTAGTTCAAAATATTATGGAGTCCATGGGGTTCGAACCCCGGACCTCCCCAAGGACCAAGCACTTTAGCAATGGCCACCTGACTGGCATGCCACATGGCATTACTTATTATCTATATGGGTTAAAATATATTTAATTTTGTGTTATGTATGGCTGGCGCGAGGGTCCGGGCTGGGGCTTAGCCCTAGCCCCTGGTCACACATATGATACCATATGGCTCTAGCCTAGAGTTGCATGTGTTTCCAGCAATTTCAAAGCCCTTGGTCTTATGTATCAACCCATATGACATTAATATTTGCACGTGGGGGGAAATTTGGCTTTTTAACAACGGTTAGCCCATGGTTTCGGGTGCTTACCCATATGCCCATGGCTTTGGCGGTTAGGGGTTGGGCGTGCCCTAACCATTCGACAGTTTGACCATTTTTGCAGTTACATGCGTGTGCTAGGTTTTAGCACGATTTGGAGCGCATGTGCTAGGTTGGCCACACAGAGGTGTGTTTTGGCGAACCAAAGACAACAAGCTTGAAGGAAGAAAATGGCAGGAGGCCTATATTCTTCATTTTTTGTCCAAATGAGGTGCCAAAAAATCCTAGCTAGGGGTATTTAGACGTTATGAATCCATTGGCACTATTTTCAAATCCATTTGAAGACTTATTTTTTAGGTTTTTAACCATTGAAGTTTCATAGAGCTCCAGGGAGCTTGTAGCCCTCATTGTTTGAGGTCATCCTCAGATGAGCCCATGTTTGTTTTTTGTGATTGAATAATCATTTTTGGCTAATTATTATACTCTGAACACATTGGGATAGGTTTTAGATCCATTTGAGGACTTTTATAGGTGTTATTTTCACAAAGAAGCTCAGAGAAGCTTAAGGCCACATTTAGAAGAGGTCATGCCCGAATGAGCCATGATCCGTTTTCAGAGTTCTATTAGTCATTTATGGGGTTTTTATGTATGATGAACCCAATGGTACAGTCAGTTAATCCATTGGAGTTGAGAAGCAACTTGTAAAAGAATTTTTGACAAATTAATCCCAGAGAGCCAAGTCCATTGATGGAGGCTCGAGGAGATGTAGCCCAGAAAGGGGTGAACTCCTTTATCATCTTGTTATTATTGTGAGTTTGATGGTTTATTTGCTGCAAAGTTATGTTTCTGTGTATTTATTTAAAGTACATATTTAACCATTTAAAAGAACAATTCCTCACACATGAACATTTAAAAGAAGAAGCATAAACTTGGCACATAATCTATCTTGCATATTTTAACACATTGAGCAAGGTCCTGTAAAGTTTATTTTAATGAAGTAGAGGGTGATTGCATAGCATAACAAGTCAGCCCACTATTTTTAGATCATCTACTTACAACCACTTTATCCACAAATAGTAAACTCTCCACTTCTATTTGCAACTAGTTTATTTTTAATTGTTTTCTTGTTGCAACCACTTAACCCATGACTAACCACATTGATTGGTCAACTTCTTATAGGATATTCTATAATAATTTGAATTGTTTGACCTTCTAGGCACTTCTTGATAACTCATGAGGGTTCTCGAACTTCACATGGCCATAACTCTCTAACCGTGAGGAGTTATATGACGTTCCACATATCAATGGAAACGAAATGACATATAATATCCATATTGACTAGTTTCCCCTGCAAATTTATAGATCTCCATTACATTATTACTTAGTGAAAATTAGGCTACCTAACCACACTAATGGGATTATCAACCACCTAACCACTGGGACTTCACAAAGCATTTTCCCGTGAGGGATTTCCCCATAAGGGGACCACTTTGAGAAATTTATCCAAGAGAGTCTTCCCATGAGATATTTCACCATAAGTGGACCACTTTGTAGTTTATCCATTTGGTTCTTCCTATCAACCATGACATGACATCAATGATACAACTCCCTTTGATATCAACACATCATTATAACACCACTTGAAATCAACCCTTTGACAACAATCACATCAATGAACATATAACCAATAATGAGTATATCAATGATACAAATACATTACTATGAAAATACTTGACATCAAACCTTTTACATCAATGACAACATAGTACAAAAATATCCCCCTTTTCCATTGATGGAAACACCAAAATTGATGTCAACACCAATCATTGATGGCAACAATTAGAAATGGAAATGTTGATGCTCCCTCTATGATCATCACTCCTCATCAATTTTCATCTTTCCACATCAATGTGACTATGTCTTCCCCTTTGACATCAATGCAAAAAAGTAGTTCTCTCTGTAGGTATTGTCCCCCTTCCTGAACTCTTCTTAGGGAAGCTTGTCACACATCCACTACCATAATCAAATTTTTGTTGATTTTTGCAGAATCAGAGCCTCTGAATCACCTATGGAGGCCTAGCGCAAGCTAGCTCTTTCTCTCTCTTTGCTCCCATGTGATGGCGGGTCATGATCACAGGTCAAATAATTCATGGTTCCTCTTTGTATTTCGCACCTCGGCACTACAGTGATTTCGAATCGTTCGAATCTGCAACCGCCGATCCCCGACAGGGTTAGCAACTGGCCAATAGGGATGAATCCCTATAGGGTTAGCAGATGGCCAATAGGAATGGACCTATCGCACAGTTGAGTGGAGTATAGGTGGCGAGAGAGGAAACACAAAACGGTGGGTGATGTGACAGGAGATGGACCCCACTTCACACTCCACACCATTCCAGACCCCCCCCCCCAACATTAAAGGCAGAATGGCAAGGGGGGTTCAGAATTCTCCTGAATGTCATTGATCAAGGAGAATGGATCCTGACCATTCCCTAGTTTCACGTTCGATTCCAGACCCCCCCCCCATCGCTAAAGGCAGAACAATAAGGGGGCTCCCGAATGAATCCTCATCCGTAGATCTGGGTGGGTGGACCTTGGCCATTCAGATCTTCTCGCCACTTACCCTAAGGCACATTCGCGCCCTGAATTAAAGTTGACGTCTCTTCCCCACATCTAACGGTCATTATAGACCCTGAGATTCCCTGAAAGAATCTCGTTCATTCATAGGGACTTAACCACATGCTAACATCTTGATATTTATAAGTCAGGATTTATCAAGGCGAGAGCCCAACCTCTTGTCAACGGAACTCCTGAATCCTCGATTCTCGATTTCCTGAAACAGGTAATCTCTCGACACGTAGCCTCCCGAAATCGGTCGGTCCACGAATACTTCGAGGTTTACACCATGGAACATCTCGATATCTTGTCACTAGGACTCCCGATCTCATGTGGCCTCCTTTAATTGGATGACCCAAATCTATTTCGGGATTTATACCATGGAAGGCCCCGATCTTTCGTCACCAGAACTCCCGAGTTCCCGATTCCCGATTTCCCGAAATAGGTAATATCTTGAGACGTGGCCTCCTTTAATCAGACGACCCAAATATATTTCAAGGTTTCTACCATGGAAGGCCCCGATCTTTCGTCACTAGAACTCCTGAGTTCCCGATTCCCGATTTCCTGAAACGAGTAATCTCTTGACATGTCCTCCTTTAATCGGATGACCCAAATCTATTTCAGGGCTTTCACCCTTATTCACTGGGGGTTTAACCCTCAGGTATCTCCTGATAGATCCAATGGCTGTAGGGTTCTCCAGCGGAGATCTGACGGCTCGGACAGGTTCTTAACCTATGCATTCTCCCCCAACTTCCTGGATGGGGAAACATCAATGGTCCAGATGTTCTCGTGGACCTCGGGGATCTACGATCCTGATATCGTTTCTACCCACGAAGACATAGAGAGACCAAGTGGTAAGGTATTTAACACCCTACTTTCTCCTACCAATCTAACGGTCATGTGTGACCACAGATTTCCCAACAGTATCTCGTCCGTCGATCAACACCTATTCACGGTTAAGGTGCTTATCTTTCCAACTTCTTCCTCTTATCTAATGGTCGTGAGTGAGCACAGATCTCCCGATGGGATCTCGTCCATCGATTTGATACTTATCAGGTATTTCTTGAGGCCTTGTGCCTTCACGTCCTCCTTCCAGGTTCTTGATGATGTTTTCAAGGAGGGTATCTCTGTGGGGAAGTTTACCCAGTGTGCTATCTAAGGAAGATAAGGGTATCTCTCTCCTGAGAACCAGGCGTGAAGTCCGAATTAGATCAATTTTCATATAAACAACAATTTAAGAGAGCATAAGCCACACGTAGTCTTTCCATATAATCATACAACTACCAGTACTAATCAAGACACCATACAAACATTCTTATAATGAAGTCATTCACGATTTCATAGCTTATGATCATAAATGTCAGCATACATATATTTCAAGATGTCAAAGGAAAAACACTTATTAGAAAGTAACACCAGGGGTTATGCAACTGCTGAGAGGGGTGCTCGTTTCCACCCAACCGTAGGCTCAGTGACTCCCAACGAATTTACCACTAGCCACCCCTGAGCTGAGACCACGATGTTGTGAGACTATGTCTCTGTTTTCCAGTGACCAGGGGAAAAGGTTACTCTCCTCCCTCTCTGCTATCACTTACTCTGCATATCGCCAGAGTTCTCTTACTCCCCTCGCGTCTGCCCCCAATCGCTTCTCTCTCACACATTATCCTCTTGCGAGGTTGCATGTGGTGCGATTTCCCTCGTGCTGGTCAGGCCTAATGGCTCTATGGATGGGCAGTTCACCTCCCCATCCTTCATTAATTACCGAGGATCCATCTACCTACTAGCCTGTGAGATGTTTAATTCGGGGCCAGCGAGCCGCTTTTGGTTCTCCGGGCCAGTGAAGTCCAAATACGGTATTGATTTTCGGTGGAAGTTAACGCCACCTTTCCAGGTGCCTTCCATTGCCTTTCTGTAGCCATCATGGTCTCTTTTTCAGCATATCCCCTCTCAGCAGTCCTGCAATATAAATTCATAATATTATTCACATTCATCGACCTTTTCCACAAGGTCCATTCACATCACATATTCACATTTTTTAGTTTGCCACAGTTCATGGCCAGTCCAGTTATTTTTACAAACTGGGGGAAACAGGGTGTTACAATTCCCTCCCCCTTAAAGGAACATTGTCCTCGATGTTCTTATATTTTAACATGAATTGGATGTACATAAGTAAACAAAATCGGATATCCCTATCTCATGGCATCCTCCATTTCCGATGTAGCCTCATCTGGGCCAAAATGTCTCCACTGCACCTTTACCTGTGCAATGGTTTAGTTCTGGAGTGGGGTTTCCTTTCTGTCCAATAAGCATTGGGGTTCTGGTAGAAATTCTCCCTCCGATTCCACCTGGATCATAGACAAGTCAATTATATGATTAACATCATGTACATATTTCTTCAATAATGAAACATGGAAAACATTATGTGCTTTTACTGTGGGAGGAAGTGCTAGTCGATAGGATACAGGTCCCAGTCTATCTCGAACCTCAAAGGGTCCACAATACCAGGGTGCCAATTTGGCACAAGATCCCATTTTCAGGGAACTCCTTCTGGGCTTAATTATGAGATATACATGGTCTCCCATTTTGAACTCTCTTGGAGTTCTCTTTTGGTCGGCATAACTTTTCTGTTGGTTCTGAGCGACCTTCATATTTTGTTTTATCTGAGTCACATGCTGTTCCATTTCTTTCAACATGTCAGGTCCAAAAGAAATCCTATTTACAGGATTACTCCAGATGACTAGAGTATTACATGGCCTACCATAGAGGACCTCAAAGGGACTCATCTTTAAAGATGCTTGGTAGTCGTTGTTGTAGGCGAATTCTACCAATGGTAGGTAGTCTTCCCACTTCCTGGGTTGATGCATTACATGCATCCTTAACATATCCTCTAATATTTGATTCAGTATTTCTGTCTGTCCGTTGGTTTGAGGGTGATAGGCGGTGCTAAACAACAATTTGGTCTCTAAACCAGCCATCAGTGATTTCCAAAAATTGGAAGTAAATTTTGTGTCTCTGTCAGACACTATCTCTTTCGACATACCATGCAATCTGAATACCTCTTTCATGAATACCTGGGCGATATTTATCTCCTTGCACGTGGATTTGATGGGGATGAAATGAGAATACTTGATCAGTTTATCCACCACTACCATAATGGCGTCATTCTGTTTGGTTGAAGTTGGCAATCTAGTGATAAAATCCATGGAGATGGTTTCCCATTTCCATTCTGGGATGGGTAAAGGGTGTAATAGTCCTACTGGGTGTCGATGTTCTACTTTAACCTATTGGCACTCTATGCATTGGGCCAAATATTTGGCTATGTATTTCTTCAATCCAGGCCAATAAAATTGTTTCCGGGTGGCAGTGATTATTTTCTGGTATCCTGGGTGACCAGTGTATGGTCTTTTATGTAGTTCATCCATCATGAACCTCTTCAAGTCGTCACAATTGTGAATGTACAGTCTATCTCTGTAAGTGAGCAGACCTCCTTCGGTCATCTGGTAGCCTTCATATTTTACTCCAGCGGGTTCTTGCTGTAGGTATAGGGTCACAGTCTAAATGAAGGGATCTGTCTCCTGTGCATTTCTGACTCTGATCTTGACATTTGTCTCATAGGTAATCACTGCTGCCAGGTGAATTGTTTTCATGCTTCTACTAAGGCCATAGACCACCCTATTTTCCTTCCCTTTAATGTGTTTGATTTCAAAATCAAACTCGCTAAGGAGGGCCATCCATCTAGGTTTTCTAGCATTGATATTTGGTTGGTCAAACAAATACCGCAATCCACAATGATCTTTCATAAGTACAAATTTTCTTCCCAAGAGGTAATGCCTCCACATTTTCAAGGCATGCACTATGGCAGCCAATTCTAGATCATGATTCACATAGTTAACTTCATGTTTGTTTAATTTTTTGGATTCATAGCAGATCACACTTCCTTTCTGCATAAGGACTCCTCCGAGCCCTTCCTTACAGGCATCTGTGCACACAAGGAAGTCAGCTTCTGGGTCAATGATTTTCAACACGGGTGCATGGGTCAGTAGATGTTTCAGGGTTTGGAATCTTTCTTCACATTTCTGTGTCCACAGGAATTTTGTCCTCTTTTTCTGGAGGGCAGTGATTGGACAACCAATCTTGGAGAATCCTTTTATAAATTTCATATACTATCCCACTAATCCCATAAAGGATCTGATGTCTGAAACATCCTTTCGGGTAGGCCATTCCATGATAGACCTGATCTTGTCAGGATCTACTGCTACCCCTTCCTCAGACAGAACATGTCCCAAGTAATGAATTTGCTTCTGAAAGAAGTCACATTTGTTGAATTTAGCATAGAGTTGATGCTCTCTTAGCACTTGCAACACAAGTCTAAGATGCTCTTCATGTTCTTCTCTATTCTTAGAGTAGATTAATATGTCATCAATAAAAACTAGTACAAATTTATCTAAAAATTTACTGAGTACATTGTTCATTAAGCACATGAAAGTGGCAGGGGCATTGGTTAACCCAAATGGCACTACCACAAACTCATAGTGACCATACTGTATCCAGAAAGCATTTTTATGGATGTCTTCACCCTTGATTCAGACTTGATGGTATCCTGACCTCAAGTCAATCTTTGATAAAATAGATGCACCTCCCAACTAATCGAATAGATCATCGATCCTGGGCAAGGGGTACTTATTATTTATGGTTACTTTATTGAGTTGTCTATAATCTATGCACAGTCTAAGGGTTCCATCCTTCTTTTTCACAAACAGGACTGGTGCTCCCCATGGGGACATGCTGGGTTGAATATAACCCTTATCCATCATTTCTTTCAATTACAATTTGAGTTCCACTAACTCAGGTGTGCTCATCCGATAGGGTGTCCTAGACACCGGCACCACTCCTGGTGTGAGCTCTATCGAGAAGTCAATGTCTCTTCTTGGAGGTAGACCCGGTACCTATTCCGAAAACACATCTCTGTATTCTCTCAGGATAGGGTGATCATCAGGGCTTGGTTTATCACCCTCGATTGTTTTCAACACCTGTATTGCATATAGGGGACACCCTTTTCGGCAATACTTTCTCATTTGTAGGGATGATATTTTCCTCACCGAGACCGGTTTTTGGATCCCTTGGAGGGTTATCCTTTTTCCTTCTTTGCTCACACATTCTATAGTTTTATGGTAACAGTCTAGTCTGGCTTTATGGGCGGCCAGCCAGTCCATACCAATCAACAGATTGTATGATCGTAGGGGTAATACATTAAGGGTTTCTTGGGTGGGGAATTCACCCAACATTAATTGGCAGGCTGGTATGACCTCTACTACCCTTCTTTTGGTGTCAGTGGATAACTATACCAACCATGGCTTGGTTTGTTTTTGTGGCTATAGCTTACACTTATCAATAGCTCTAGGGGCTATATAACTCAAATTTGAACCAGGGTCAATCAAAACAGACACTAGATGGTTGAAAATCATAAATTCTATTTCCACCACTGAAGCTTGGTGGTCAGCTTGGTTATTATCCAAGGCTGCATAAATCTGCGGCACACTCCCTGCCACATCATTGATTGTGGTAGCTTAATAAATGTTATAAACTTTCCGACTGTTTTGTTGTCGGCGTGGATAATTTCTCAGGAGATGCTCTTCTCCACAACCCCATCATTTCAGAGGTTCTCTCTTTGGGTTATCAGTCTTCACTAGTATAGGTCCAAAAGTTTTATTTCTTTCCGATGAGGGAAAGTTCTGTTGGAGTACACTCCGGGTTGGAAAGTTCATTCTGGGGTTCATTTTGTGGTTCTTAAATCCTGAGGATTTGATCCCCTTTTTATGAAATCTCGAACCACTCTTCTGTTTCCAGTCTCCACGAGACTCTGCCCGATGTCCATATTGTTCATGACAATATGTTGCCTTTCGAATAGTGTCTTCTAAGGTCTTTGGCTCGTCAAATTCAATTCAATTCCGGTATTCCTTAGGTATCCCACTGATGAAGCGTTGCACCTTCGCCTTCTCTACCTTGATGTAGGGTACATATTTCAATAAGTCGAGGAACTTGTTGACATATAGTGAGTTGCCCCAGTTTGAGTTCTTAAAACTCTTTAGCCTTCTCGTCGAAATATTTTTTCAACAAATACTTCTTCCGGAAGTACTTCTTAAACTGTTTCCAGGACAGGACCTCCTCACGGACCCCTTTCATATTCTTAAGATATTCCCACCAGATGGAAGCTCTTCCATTCAGATTGAAAGTGGCCACTCAGGCCTTCAAATTCTCTGAAAAATAATGGACTCTGAAATATTTCTTTAGTCCAAGTAGCCAGGCCTTGGCTTCCTCTCCCTTCTTTATCTCACTGTCGAAGGAGGGAGGTTTGGCCTTTATGAATTCCTCAAATTTATGACCCTTGGAAGTCTTTTGTTTCTTTTGTTTTCTTTGAGAATAGGAACTGGTCCTGCTGCTGGAAGAGCCTTCTGAATCTCCAGCTTCCTTCTCAGAGGAATCGTCTGGCACTGGTCCTTTACCTCTGGGGTGGACCTTCCTTGAGGTGCTCCTTTCAGTATGGCCACTGATATGACCATGTTTCGGCATCTCAGGTTCATGCTGCATTTGTCTCTATAGGTCGGATAAGCTCTGCAGTAAAACTGCATTAATTTCAATTTGCTTTTCTTGTTCTTTCATCATCCTTTCATTGTCGGCCTTGCAGCTTTGAAATTCAACCATTAGACTCCTCAGAGTCTCAGCTAGATATGGAGGGGTTCCTATTGCTCTTCTTTCATCAAACTCTTCGTCTCTATTGTGGGAGCCTTCTCCCACCTCTTGGTGGGTCACCATTCTCTACGTCTATAAATTCCCGTGGGTGATCGTCCGCTTGGGTGAAAAGAAAAAAGCTGGTTATTAGTCAAGAGTTAGAGACATTTTAGAACCTGTGCATAAATTCATAACTCTTTCACATGCATACACAGTCGGGTTCTCATTTCCAAGTTTTGATCCTAGATAAGAGAGTTAAGTTAGGGGGTTACTCCTCATAGGAGTGCTTCGAATAGAGCTTATGCGCAACTCGTTTATGAGCCCAATCAGGCCGAGTGTTGTCACCATGCTCTGATACCACTTTGTCTCAAATCCACTACCATAATCAAATTTTAGTTGATTTCTGCAGAATCAGAGCCCCTGAATTACCTACGGAGGCCTAGCGCAAGATATCTCTTTCTCTCTCTCTGCTCCCATGTGATCACGGGTCATGATCACAGGTTAAATAATTCATGGTGCCTCTTTGTATTTCATGCCTCGGCACTACAGTGATGTCGAATCATTCGACTCTGCAACCATCGATCCCCGACAGGGTTAGCAACTGGCCAATAGGGATGAATCCCTACAAGGTTAGCAGATGGCCAATAGGAATGGCCTTGTCACATGATTGAGTGGAGTACAGGTGGTGAGAGAGGAAACAAGACACGGTGGGCAATGTGTCAGGAGATGGACCCCACTTCACATGCCACACCATTCCGAACCCCACCCCCCATTAAAGGAAGAATGGTAAGGGGGGTCCAGAATTTGCCTGACTATCATTGATCAAGGTGAATGGATCCTGACCATTCTCAAGTTGCACGTTCGATTCTGGACCCCCCC
>ML782995.1:461370-497123 GCA_009831015.1 Picea engelmannii
CATCCATGGGTGTTTTATCTGCATATGCATTTTCCTTCATGTCCAAATACCTTCATCAATCTTGCGGTCCAAAACCCATGACTAGGGTTGACATCAATGACAACAACCAATATTCCAACAATCTCCCCCTTTGTCATTGATGGAAAAAATCATGCTCCCCCTATCATCATAATCCCAATTTGTCTCTCCCTTTGACATCAATGGAAAAGGTTAGGGTTGCTCCCCCTGAGTTTAATGGAAAAATGTAACTCTCTTCTTTGGAGCTGCTCCACCTGAACATGTGGCACTCAATAATACTTCATCCTTATTTTTGGTCATTGGGAATTTTTCTTCCTTAGAATCCTTTTGTGTGGCTTATATATTCTCTCTCTTATTCATTTCTAGGATGTATATGTTGTTCGGTGTTCTTGTTGCAGTTGCAAGCAATCTTCCTGATTTATTTTCTCTGATTTTACATTTTCGGGAATCAAATGTAAGAGTGTATCCTTGATCACACATTTTACTAACACTGAGTAGATTATGATTCAAGTCTTCAACCAATAGAACATTATTTTCTTTTAAATTTTTTCTTCCAAGCTCTACTACACCTTCTCCAAGTATTTTAGCAGATGAGTCATCTCCAAATGCAACATTGCCACCCTTTCTCTTCAAGCTGATGAATTTGTCTTGATCCCCGGTCATGTGTGAAGAACATCCACTGTCTATGTACCATTCATCTTCTTCTTTACATTCTTTAGTGGTTAATGCTATTTGATAATCTTCATTGTTTGGAATCTCTTTCCTTCTCCATACTGTGGTTGGCATAGGGACATCTTCATTCATATATCTTCAATCTCGTGCTTTGTGACCAACATAATTGCATTTGTAGCATACAATATTTTTTTCCATCAATGGGTAAAATGAATTATAACTTATGTTGACAAATCCATGATTATTTCCATATCTTCTATTTACACCATTCATGTTTCTTGCATATTTGTTCCTTTCATTGATTCTGCAATTAATTACCTTATGTCCAAAATTTTTGCAAGTATAACAATGACCAAGAAAGAAATTTTGATACCTGGGAGTAAGTGACCTTCTCTTTGATGTAGTCCATCTAGGTTCATGATCTACTCTTCTGTAGTTTCCTTCATACTAGTTGAAGCTTCTTTGATTCCTGAAGGTAGGAGGTCTTCTTGGATATTCATCTCTTTTGTAATCATTACTTCTTTCTAGTATCCTGGTCCACTTCTCATCAACTGTCTGTGTGCTCTTTCTTCAACCTTCTTGTTGGTATTTGCATCTTCTTTGTATGAATTTTCACCCATGCATCCAAGATGTGTTAATTGTTTTGGCACTTGAGAGTTTCTTAAGCTCTTCCTCAATGAGACAACTTCTTGTTCAAGTTTCTCACAATCTTCTTCTTTATTTATCATTTGGACCTTATTTACTTCTATTATTATTCTTGCTTCTTAGAGTAGAGTTTTCAAGGAAATGGTTTCTTCTCTTAGTTTTTGAAAGTCTTCTAATTGTTTCTTTAAGCTTACAATTGTCTTTTCATAAGTACCCAATTCACTTCTTAGTTTTCTACGCGTGTCTTTGATCTTGTTATTTTCAATCTCAACATGCTTCAATTTTTTAAGATCCTCATCTTCTTGTTGAATCATTTCTACTTCATGATTTTCTTCTTCTTCATTGTCATTTCTTTCAATCCTTGGATGAGGACATTCAAATCCAACATGTCCTACTCCTTCACAATTAAAGCAAAAGAACTGACCTCTATTTTCTTCTTTGAAATATGAGATGTTGTAATCTTCTTCAACTTATTCTTCTTCTTCTGCTTCTTCCCTTGCATAAAGGTCTTATAGCTTGTCCCAAAGATATTTTGCGGATGCACATGATCCCACCTTGGATTTCACTGAATCTGTCAATCTATCCAGGATGGTATCTATTGCCAGTTTGTTGTTCCTTTTTTCTTCCTTTTGAGCTGCAGTCTTTGGTTTCTTCAAAGCATTGTATCCTGAAGAAACTGAGAACCAAACATCTTCCCCAAGAGCTTCCAAGTAAGTTTCCATTCTATTTTTCCAGTATTCAAAATTGCTTCCATCAAATGGTGGAATCCCATTTGGAATGATGTCTTCCATTTCTACATAGGATCTTCCTTCCAGTGGTTAAATTGTACTGAAGGTAACCCGCTCTGATAACAATTGTTGATACTGAGAGGGGGGTGAATCAGTATCAAGTACAATTTAAAACATTTTTGAACTTATACTTAAACCATTCAACTTTATCCAATGAGCAATGAACAATAGTATAAGAGTTACACCAATACACCACAATACACCATGCACAATATATGAGAAATAATCAATAGTTATTGTTCAAGGGAAGTAATGACTTCTAAACATAGCTACAGATTCCAAATGTAAAGGGAGGGATAAACTTCCAAGAGGAAGATACAATCCTCCAATATCAAGAGAGAGTTGAACTCTCCATCCTTGCCCCTTCCTTCCACCCAAGAATATATGATAGATAGTAAAATTGTACATTAAATCATCACCATCAACTAATCATCACATAGAACCTGATAATTCTTCCTGAGACTTCTTCAATTTCTGTAATTCTTCAATTTTTGGAGTACTCTGATCCTGTATATAATATTACTCAATGTATTCTCTGAAACTCCTCCAAGTTTCACTCCTTGAATCCTCCCCAAAAGGAAGTTATTGAAAGAATGGTAGACTTTATTCAATTCTGGTTTATTCAGAAGACCCAACTTGTAGACCAGAGGTACCTTGATATGTCTTCTCAATGCCATAGCAATTTCACCATATGAATCGTTCTAGAAAAAACGTTATAGCAAAAATGGTAAGATGACTTGAAAATAACATACCTTAGAACACTTCACCAAAAGACTTCATCCTCCCTTGAAATCCGACCTTCTTTACTTCTGATTTCCTCTGAAATTCAACTTGTATCAAAATGAATATATAATGATGTTTATTTATACCATTTATGTCACTTCCTTTTAACATTAGGGCTGACCTGACACTTTCTTATTTTGTAATTCTTTTCTTTAATTATTTTCAGGGCCTACATGTACTTCCTTCTTCAATTCACTTTGTCATCTTCAAAAATTCATTTCTCCTCAACCATGAGGATCCACATGACGTGCCACATACCACCAAAAACAATATGATGTATACTATCCATCCATGGGTGTTATATTTTCATGTGCATTTTACTTCATGTCCAAATACCTTCATCAATCTTGCGGTCCAAAACCCATGCCTAGGGTTGACTTCAATGACAACAACCAATCTTCCAACAAATGGCACCACTTGACATCAACCCTTTGACAAAAATTACATGAATGACCATACAACCAATAATCAATATATCAATGATACAAACACGTTACTATGAAAATACTTGGCATCAACCCTTTGACATTAATGACACCAGAGTACAACAATCTCCCCCTTTAAAATTAATGGCAACACCAACATTGATGTCAACACCAATCATTTATGGAAACACTTGGACATGACAATTCTCATGTTCCCTCTATGATCATCACTCCTCATCAATGTTAATATCACCACATCAGTGTGACTATATATCCCCCTTTCACATCAATGGAAAAGGGTAGTTCTCTCCTTGGGGTTGTTCCCCCTGCCTAAAATCTCTTTGGGGATGCTCCCCCTATCTAGATTCCTTTGAATAATATCTCCCCATTTTGACAAGGGATATAACTCTGATGCAATGATGATGGCATGGATTCCAATCATCACTCCTGATGGAATCAGGTTGCTACAACAAATCATGGGAAGAAGAATAACACCCCATGTGGGTATGTATCTCCTATCTTCTCTACTAGATGAACAATATCCTACCACTGCAATTTGCTTTTTCTACAAATGTTATTTCTCAACCAGAACACCGATCAATTTCTCAACAATGATCTAGTATTCCTATGATGATCCTTGGACCTTCCCATGCATCAAAATCCTTCCATACCATACATCAGGAAGAAAATGATATTTCAACAATGAATAGAGAATCATGAACAAAACATCAATCATGTACATTATGTGCCATACCATGTGCCAACCATGCACAACACCCATGTACATCAACCATGTACATTAATACCATATAATATACCATAATATATCGTCAATGGAGTGTATCAACCATATGCCAAGAACATGTGTCAACTATGCACAAACCATATGCCTATATCAACATGCCAACCATGTGCCTCAAACAAGTATCATATCACTCATGATATGCCTCTACCATGAACCAAGTGCCACAACCATGTATCTTAACCATCAATATATCAACCAAGCATCATAACAAGTTTCTCAACTATATCATCTCATACATCATGTACCAAACCAAGTGCATCAACCATGCGCCAAACCTCAACAAGATGAACCACAATCAATATGTTCTCCCATACATTTATACCATATCAGCCATAAACCATGTGCCAATCATACTTCTAGGAAGTGCCTCTAACAATGTAACAAATATGTACCAATCATGCATCAACTATTGATGAAGCTATATCTCATAAATTATGTACAACATAACCACCTCATCAACTCATCAACTACATGTCCCAATATGTAGCTCAACCACATGCCAAATGCATGCACCAATACATCCAAAAAATATGCCTCTAACAATACATCATAAGATATATCAATGGAGATCACATATGTGCTAGCTATGTACCATGACAAATATTCCTTGAAAACCATTCACTACAACAAGTACTAAGAAGCCAAGAGTACCTCAAGCATAAGTTCAACACTCAACCCTATTTCATAACCATACATACATGAAACACACATGCAATCATATAATCATGAAAACCTTGAAGAAAGCATGTCAAACCCTAAAAAATAGAGTTATACCATCAAACCATGTTGCAACTCATCTGTATAGCCCATTTTCTTGAGGTTTTTACCACAAATATGCATCTTGTTCCACTAATAGCTCACGTATGTACGCAACCTTTCTATATGTCAACTCATATATGTACACGACTACTCCCATAGGAGCCCACATATTCTTACGAAAATGTAAGGCTTTCCTCATTCTTTGTCCTTTCATTGATGTCTAGTTGTTCAGTTTTCTTCATCCACTTTTGAAAGTATCATGGTTTATCATCACTGATTTTCCAAGCTTCAATACTTTCCACATTTTCTTCCTTCCAAGTTACATGTTTTTTTCTTTCCATGCTATATGAAGCACTCGTCATTGATTGTCTTCTTGAATTCTAGCAATCCTGAGCTTTGTGGCCAAACCCACAGTAGCTGTAACATCTCATGGTGTGACAATGTGCAACAATGTGTCCCATTTGATTACATATCCAACATCTTTGGGTTTTATGGAACCTTCCAACATCTTTACTTGCATAATGTATGCAATCTAAAGCTTTGTGACCATATGCATTACATGAGAAGTGGTCACCATGAAAAATATTTTCATACCTTTGATTTTGTGTCCAACTTGAAGGTGTCTCTTTTCTGAACTTGCTTTGAGGTGTAAAGGTGGCTTCTTGGTGTCTTCCTTGCTTTGTTCTTCTAAAATTTTAATTTCCTTGTGTAGGTGCTTGACTTGAAACTTGTCTTTCACCTTTTGACAATGAAGGACCTAAATCATGCTTCTTAGAAGAACTAGCTTCATAGTGTTTTTATTAATTGTTGTATCCAAGACCATATTTACCATTAGGTGATATTTGAAAATCCAAGATTGTTGAGTTGTTCATGAACCTTTTTGAATTCTCTTGTTTCCTGCTGAGATAAAAAACTTTTGCTTCCAACTTATGCCATGATTCTTCCTTTTCATTTACTTGAGTCTTTAGTCTCTTGATCTCTTATTCTTGTTTTGTTGGGTATGTGTTATATTCTTTGCATGTGTGTGTGTGTGGGTGCGTCGGATACGACAACTGCGTCTGACGATCCCTTCGGGGCAATACCCCGATTTTTTTTTTTGGGGCGATTTTTGCTATTTTTAGCGGATTTTGCTATTTTTAGCTGATTTGTAAATTAATCCCGGATTAAGGGATTAGGGTTTTGGTATCTACGGAATACCTAAAAACATTTTATATATTGTATGGCGAATGGTGAAATTCGATATAATGAAAATAAGAAAGGTTTTCCCGGTTAAGGGTTTCCGATAAAAATCTCCGTGTACTCTGTGTATGAGCCATTGATTAATTTTTGTATTGCTTAAGAATCTATATGCATTGCTTTAATTCACAGGTTTAAAACTTACATGTTTCATGAATATTTTCTTCAGTTCCATGGTATGCCTTTGGTACTTTTCTAGGGATTCCTTAATGTATTCATCAAGATCAAAATCAGGATAAAAAACATCTTCTTCTTCAAATAAACCTAAAATTTTATTTTTGAGCTTCAACAAATCTTCCTCTTCATATATAATATAATTGTTAGCTTATTATACACAACCTTCTTCTATTTGTGTGTCCATGGATCTCCTTCAAGCTTGTAAGGAAGATATTGAAGGCCTTCTCTGATACCAATTGTTGGACACACCAACCAAACTTAGAGGCAGCGGATGAATCTAAGTGGGGATGTTTTTACAATGTCTTACAAACTTTAGTTAGGCATCAACATTCAAAATATCATTACTCATTACTTATATTCACACTTAGTTTATTGCATGTAAACATATCTCAATGACATATATTAACAATAAAGAACTATGGACCATCACAATAAAGAATAGAAATAACACCAGATATATGTATAAGTTTCTTTTTTATTACAGACTACAATCCTTGGGTTTTATCATCACCAACTGAAATGAGCACCAACTCAAAGAGAGCACCAACCTTCAGTGAAATACCCACCCTCCAGATCTTAGTACCAACTAAGAATAGAAATCCAATGCTCAAGTACAAGACCTAACTTGTTGAAATAAATAAATTTGTCAAGCTGTACCAACAGCCTATAACAAGACAAGTTCATCAACTATGCACAACACAACTTGTCACCTCAACCTATCTCATAAATCTCATCATCCAAATATGATCTACCCACAATGATCAATCTTCAAGTTAACTCTCAACCATATGCACAATATCACCAAGTTAACCAACAAGATACCTCTAGTAATACACAATACTCTCCATAAACAAAATACCATAAACCCTTACACAAGACCATGTTCCAAAACCATACGTTTATTCCTGTAGCAATCATTGTTAAGCACCTAAATAGATCTAGAGATAAATATCAAAATAAACCCACAATATCAACAAGAATAATACAAAACATTCACCATAACATTAACACAAGATGTAAACAAAACCCTTGAGTTAGGGTAACACCATATATTATTCATTAAGGAAGGAATTCAATCCTCAAGCAATACTTGCTTGTTACAATGACAATATTCTTCACTAGGTTTCATTACATTGCCTACACTTCTTTACATAGCTCTCTTTATCTCCTAGGAACCTTCTAGAGAGCCTTCTCACATTTATTACATTTAACTACCATAGTGGGCATTTATTAATATAGTGGACCTATTCCACCTTACATTGAATTCCCACATTCTTATATATTAAATGACTTCCACTAATACTACATAACCAAATTCCCATTGGGAACCTCCCTAGGTATACTACATTCCATCCCCCTTCACATGTTTCATCCTCAAAGCATGAGAAGAAACCATACAATATGATCGGCTAAGAAATGTATCCAACTGGTACCAAGTACAACCATCCATCCATCCCAATGGAAGTCGAACATGATGTCCACCTGCTGTCTTTCTAACCTGATCTTTCTCTACATCATGTCGGGGTTTCCATGGGATTGTTTATGTATCCTGAGCTCCTCCCATATTGTTGGTAGTTCTCCATGCACCTCTTGATATGTTTCATGTCTAGTGCCTTGTTGGTGCATAAATGTTTTGATGCACATGCCCTTGTCTTGATGACTATTGTGTCTCTATATGATGTTGATGGTGATATACAACAGTTGTAGGAATCTGTTCTTTTTTCTTCAAATCTTCAACACTTTGTTCCTTTGAGTCAATGACCTCCCTAGCTTCCTAATTATGTCCTTCCAGTAGTTTTTATTCATCTCCTTCTGTAGACTCTATCTCTAATTCAACTTCAGACTCGACAATAACTTCTTTGCTAGCCTCCATGGGCCCAACTTGCTTAATAAGAGACACATCTTGCAATGTGATTTTATTTTTCTTGTACCACAACTTCAAAAACTTCTTTTGCACTTTAATATTAATGGTACCCACTGATTCTTTACAAGGATATCCCAAAACAATATCCACGTCATCCATATCCATAACATAAAAATTTGAAATTTGAATGCAACACATATTTATCCATACTAACCTTCAAATATTTAAAAATTTGAACATTTTTACCCTCAACCTGTGTGCTTTGGATATTCTTCATAGGAATTTGCAATCTATTAACCAACTGAACATTGATAAAATTTTGTTGGTAATTAGGGTTAATAGAAATAATGACATTTTCTTTGTGAATACAACCATGAACCTGTAATATAGATTTTCGACCTGAAAATAAAATCTTGTTTCTCCCTTTAGCAGCGTGAGACCATTTATCTAAAAGAAAATTTTCAAGTGCTTCATCAGAAAGTGACATCAATTGGCTATATCTATGTGATTTCCACCAAATGATTGCATCATCTTTTAAATAACATGATAACAAATGTTTCCAATTCTCTTTCGAAAATGACTTCAAGTATTTTATGAATTCTTCAATATTACGGTCATCATATTTTCCAGTACAAAACATCTTTCTTGGGATAAATCTTGAACAAAAACTAGGATTAAAAATAACTTACTGCAGAAAACCACGATTTTTTTCCGAAAAACCCCTGAAAAACCGTTGAATTTAAAATGTTCATAACTTCACTTCCCGGACTCTATTTCGGACGATTTTTTTTTTTTTTAAATTAGGTATTTTTCTGAGAGGAATTCAAATATCCAATTCTTTTCACAAAATTCTACATAGAAAGTTTCATATATGAACCTGAAGTGCGCCGCCCCTTTTTTCCCTGGAAAAAATATACAAAAAGAGAAAAAACTCCTTCTCTTCTTTGGCCAAGGAAAGTGCTCTGATACCAATTGTTAATTTCTTGAATAGATCTGCAAATATACTTCAGAAATAACCAAGAAATAACCAAAGTATGATAAATATGGCCTGAACAAACAGTCTCCTGAAAACCAGTCCAAGCCACAGGAAAAGAAGGGTCATGAAAAGATGAAGAAGGAAATCAGAAAATGGTGTGAATTCCAAACAATCCCCTGGAACAACACTGATGAATGTTGCTCAAAACATTCATTGGTGGCCGAGATCAAAGACAAGGATCTGAACCCTGATTCAAAAAATATTGATAGAAGACAGATCATTGACACAAACCCCACTGCTATTGTCGTGACTGCAACAATTTAACAAGAAGAACCAACCTATCCTAAAGAGGGGGAGTGCCTTTTTCATTCACATATGTGGGTGAATGGGAATCCACTGCAATTTATTATTGATAGCGGAAGCCATAAGAACCTCATCTCATCAGAGGTCGTCCAACAGTTGGGATTGTCCACAACACCACACCCAAAACCATAAAACATTGGGTGGCTTCGTGAGGGACAAGATCTCTGTATCATCCAATAGTTCTGATTTTCATATGACATCCAACCCTTCAAGGATGATGTATTATGTGATGTTGCCTCGCTGGATGTCTGTGATGTTCTCTTGGGCCAACCATATATGTGGAAGTGCCATACTATCTATGAGTCTTGACCCTGTAGTGTCATTGTTACTCTAGGGGGTCATCTCTACAGGATACCGGAGGTGGTTCCAACTACTGTCCCACCTAAACAGTTCTACAAGGTAGTATCTCATACTACAAAATTTAGCTTCTTCACAATATGTTCAAAAGGTGAACATAAGGATACTGCAACCACTACATCCTTGGCCCAAGCACCTTCTATCCAATAGAAGCAGGTCGAAAATACTGTAGAAAAGAGAAAAGATTCATTCTTCACACATACATATCATGTATCCAGACTGGTTAAAAAGGTCCAACCCTTCCAGCCACAAATTCATGAAAACCTTCAAAAATCTAAGCAACACAACTTCTCCAACAAGGCAAGCAACTCATCAAGATGCAGATTCAACAAACTATTTTCCCTCTCCCTCGGGAAATCAACTCAATCGATACCATTTATTCATAAAGAAGGATGATTGATCTAGGTGGATATAAGTGGCCACCCACCTTTTCCAATTGTCTCAAAATAGTTTTCTGGTAATTTTGGCAATTTACTATTTTTAATAGTTTTTAACTTTCGAGACCATTTTGAGGGCCTAAATGAAAGTTTTTCAGGATTGAGCTTCTCAAAGATAGACGAAGGCTCTAATTGAGCGCCCAAAATTAATATCCTCTATGATACATATCCAATGAGCTATCATGCTCCACAAACAGAGATCGTATGACAAAGTTACGGCCCCAAGAAGTTGATACACCAAACTACCCAAAACAGGGTCCACAAAATTGTTGGATTTTCATTTTCTAGGGTTAGGGTTTTGGATTTTATTTATGATAAAAAGGACTTTGGAGACTTATTTTAAAATCATATTCTCACCGATGCGAGTAGCCGCTACATATCTTCTCAGAGATAAACTGCCACCATTCTAGCGAGTCTTTCACTATGTATTTTACAACCTTTGTACATTTTCCCTCATTAATAGAAAATTGTGTATTACTGTATATATGTGTTTATGGTTTCATATATGATAAATTTCTGTTATAATAATGGATATCTGATATATCTTTGTACATTTATTTATTATATCTTTGCTCTCATTTCGTGTCGAAAATAATTTGGATCAGTGGTAATGTTAGGTAGCTAGAGAGGTAGTGGAGGGGCCCAGAGGGCCCATAATGATAATAGTGCAAGACATTCAATGTAAGGCGGACTAGGTCCACTATATTATTAAATAGGGTCCACTATGATAGTTAGATATAATAAATGGGTAGTTAGATATAATAAACATAAGAGGACTTCTTAGAAGGTTCTACTTCTAGAATATTCCTCCTCTAGAATGTTCTTAGGTGATGGCAGCACTATATAAAGGGGTTCAAAAAATGTAATGGGATATGAATAGAATTATTGTATTATTAACTATAGCTCAATAGGAGGATTCCCCCTCAAAGAGACAAGTGAATAGGAGATGATCACTTCCATAATAGGATCCATTGTATGGTGTTGCCTTACCTTAAGGGTTTGGTAATAATAAAGTGTGGTTTCTTCTATATTGATCTATGGATCTATTGTGTATTTAGTATTTGTGGTGATTGTATTTTCATATCTATTAAGGCACTTAAAATGTTTTATCATAACACTTTCCTTGCTCAAAGAAGGGAATACATTTTTGCTCTTTTTTGCAAATTTTTTCTAGGGAAGAAAAAAAGGGCAGTGCACTTCAGGTTCATATCTAAAGCTTTATGAGTTGAATTTTGAAACAAAAATTGGGTATTTCAATTACACTCGGAAAAATACACAATTTAAAAAACAAATCAGCCGAAACGGAGTCCGGGAAGTAAAGTTATGAGCATTTTAAATTCAACAGTTTTTCAGGGTTTTTCCAGAAAAAGCCACGATTTTCTGGTGTAATTTATTATTCTATTTTTTTTTTTGTCATTATGGTGGTGAGACTCCAGAGTCATAACTTTTCATAGGGTGATGAGATGGTTATTTCCTCTCAAACTCTCAAATAAATTCTACAAATAACTAAATAATTCAAATCCCAATTGTATGACACATGGTGTGGCACATTGCATGACTCTGCAGATGGCCTCAATGTTAATTTTCATAATATTTAAGATTCAATGGATAACATGAAAGAGATATTTCTTATGGTGGACATCAGGGATGAGTATAATCAAGAAATATATGTTTGGTATGATTTTTAGGCCGATTGTGATGATTGGTATATTGATAGTTGTCATTTCTGGGATGACAACCACTTCCATCTTTTATTTGATGACTCTACTCCACCTTCTGGAGCTAGTTATCATTACAGTGTCCAGCCTGCATTGTTCCTTTTTCACCTTTTCCCACTATTTCTATAGTGGTAAAACCCTTCTACGAACTACACAAAGGACCTAAAGTGTAGGCAAATCTAACCATCTAAAGTCTCCTACTTTTTATCACTATCCCAACATTACCCCACAATCATACATATAAGACAAGAAAAAGGGATCTGATAGGCCTACCTTAAACTTTGCATCCGGTGTCGATTCCTTTGCACTTGGTTGTTTCCTTACTGCAAATATCCTTCCAAGGCTGACCTGCATTCATCAAAAGATAAGCAAGAAACTACAAGCATGAATTCTACATATGGATTAGTGGGTTAGACATCATAAATAAGAAATGTAAAAAAATCATATAATTTCAAGACGTCATTTGGCGAGATGGAAAAAGTACTTATTTATATTAATATCACAAAATTAGCTTACAACATGAGAGTGACACTGATCCTTGAACTTGGTCCTGGGATCCTCTTCACCATGCACCCACTGCTTCCACGTCTTCTTCTCCTCTTCAATTCTCTCTTAGGGAAATGGTAAGGGATTTACAATTGGGGCAAAGGGGGATTGATAAAATGGGTAGAGTTTTTTATCTCTCACGATTCCCCTTGCAATTGCACCCCAACCCCTTCTTTTATAGTCCAAAAGGGATACTAACAGTTGGGGTGACTGGCTATGGGTAGTCAAATGGTTAAGTAACGGCCTGAAAACCAGTATCCTATGCAAATTTCCACATTTTGCAATATTCTATTATTGTACGTGGGATGTAGTGGCTCAGCAAGAGTGTGTACGCGGGAAGTAATGGTGCAGGGCCTATACACCTTCAAAATGATGGTTTTTAGAAGAGATTTTCAATAATGGCTTGGCAAAGATAGCAAGTTAGATGGTATGATGTCAGGTATGCATGTTAGGTGCAATTTAGGGTTATAACAGATGCCCCCTAATGTGTGAGGTCAAAAGAGAATCCGATGACCAAAATATATTACAAATATTCACCACTATACGAAACGAGTGATCCCAGGGACCAGAGTTCAGGAGGTGCCATCTACAAAAATAACAATTTGTCTCACCGAGGCTGGCATACCCATGCTCAGGATGAAATAAAATCATGGATGCCAATCAAATACACTGTCGATCCATGTCATATAACTATATAAACTGTAGCCACGAGAAATACATAGAAGATATACATCTTAGAATAAAAAATATATACATGTATAGTATCCATTTTTAAGAAGCCAATGACACCTAATGGCTGGAGCTAAGGCCTTCAAAGCTCGAGCAACAACTTCAGAATCTTCAAAACTTGGGTAGGAGTGTAATATGAGTGTACAAATTCACTACCCATATGTCCTTAACAGCTCGTCGGGAACATACAAAAGGATATTGATGATCAGGCATAAAACTTCATTTATTTTGAGCAAGGACTTGATTGGTCTTTCGGGATGGTTAGGAATGAGGACAAGAGACAAACTGCAGAAGGGTCGAGTCAAGTTTAGTAAGAATTCCCTTGGACAAACGGAAGGATGTTCTTTGTCCAAGGGTGACTCATTATTCCGTCAACAAAAATAAAATACTTTTTCCTTCCTCTTTTTGGGGTATATTTGATTTTTTTGACTTTTTCAATAATTTTGGGGAGCTTGAAAAAGAATAAAGAATTCTACGTTACAAAGGAGGATCGAGTGTCGCATACATACTAGTTCCAAGTGAAAATAACACATTGATGCTCAAAGTAAGGGGACATATTAAATAAAAGGACACTCAGGAAAAATCCTCCATGGGTCAAGGTGTCAAGATGCAGAGGCAAATTGCTAGAAGGCTTGGGTATAGGGAATGCTTTAGATGGTTCAGTTGAGAGAAACATGGAGCCAGCATTAGGCCAAAGATGTAGGAATGAAAATGTGATTAATAAGACACAATGATAATGTCCTTCAATGTGATTTTAACAATCCTAGAGAAGGTAAGCTCGGTGGTTTTTAATTTTTAGAGAGTCTGAAAAAGCGTAAAAGGAGACTCCACTAGGGTACCTTTTTCAAAGGTAGTCTAGTCGGTTCGAAAAAGGGGTAAACTAGCACCAAAAATAAGTCTATTCAAAATCATTTTAACGAGTGTGACAAAGACAATATCACTCGACAATCTTTTCATTTTTAAGGAGTCTGAAAAGAGCTTAACTATGGACTTCGTAATGGATGTTCTTCTAGACCAATTTAACGATTGTGAAGAAACACAGTCACTCGGATATTTTTTCCATTTTAGGGAGTTTGAAAAGAGATTAATTATGGAATCTGTCGGGGTTCCTTTTTTGTAAGTTTTAGTCCCTCAAGCCCGAAAATAGGGTAAATCTATACCTGAGAATACTCTTCTAGAGAACCGAGGTTCCTAGAGTATACCTTTGTTCATTCTTTTGACCATTCAATCCGCAAAAGGGGTAAACTACTACCTGACAGACATGCCTTGAAATTTCAGTTTAGCAGGTGTTAAGGGCAACAAAATCACTCAACAATCTTTTCATATTTATAGGGTCTAAAAAGGGATTAAAAGAAGACCCGTTGTGTTTTGGGAGTCTCAAGGGTGAGGTCAAGAGTGATAATGAATCATGCAAATGAGGCTCATACTTGTAATCAGGGAAAACTAATAAGGACTCCCGAGCCTATAGTCATTAGTGATGGCAAGGACACAAAAATGCAACCAGGATCTAACTAGGGAATCCATGTGAAGGTAGGCTCTACCACTAAATTACGACACTTCTAGAGCAAGAGTGAGGGTTCCATGTCACAATTCGGTGGGATCAATACTATGGAAAAGAGGAAAAGACAACAAGGTGCACCAAGTGGAGGTGGAAACCTAACTTACATGCACAAAGTTGAAAATATGACTTTTTACCAAAAGACCTTTAAAATGAACCAACTCTCCAAAAAGTTTCCCAATACCCAAAGTAACACTTATCGTAACATTCCATAAGAAACTCATGAACCATACTAACTGATTTTTAATTTAGAAAATACGAAAAAAGGGCAAAAAAAGTCTATAAATAGAAGTTTGGAAGCTCATTATCACTATTACGAACTGAGAATTGACCAAACGTAAAAAAAAGAACCTTTGTTAAAAGAGTTCATTCTGGGAGCTTCAATGGACGAAACGAACTTCTGCTTGGACCAAGTAAGTACAAATTAGCCCCTCCTACATTTCCATTCCTCCTTTTTGTATTCATTTTTATTTTTTTGGGGGGGCGCTGACCTTTAAAAGGGTTGGCCCTGTGTGTATGCGGGTTGTCCAGGCACAGCCCATGTGTGCATGCGCGCAGAAGAGAAACTACCTGTGTGTACATGCAACTATCCTCAATACAACCCGTGTCCACCCTCAATAAGTGGGAAAAAAAGGAATGCAAGAGTTAACTCTCTATTTTTTTGTGTTTGCA
The DNA here is from genome assembly GCA_009831015.1 of Picea engelmannii. Classification (NCBI taxonomy): domain Eukaryota; kingdom Viridiplantae; phylum Streptophyta; class Pinopsida; order Pinales; family Pinaceae; genus Picea; species Picea engelmannii. Next base: position 476,899 of record ML782995.1, read on the forward strand.
GGATGTATGTTCATTGGAGAGAGAGAGAAGATGAGGACTTTGATTTTTTGGTCTCAGAATACCCCGCTGCTGTCGCTGTCTTAGAAAAATGTGGGTAGCTAAAATTATTTTAGTGTCCATTCATGAGGGCACAACCCAGGCTGCTAAATGCCTTGGTAGATTATTGGCACCTGGATGTAGAGGAATTCATGCTCAAGGGACAGTCGTTGACTCTAATGATCGAGGAAATATATTTTCTGATTGACCTCTCAAGGAGAGGGGAACCAATCAACTTGTGCACTTTTCTCCCCAGGCCACACAACATCGAGGAGTTGATTGGACTCCACTGCGAGGCTGGTACTGAGAAAGTAGGTTGTCAGGTTCCCATAAACAAGATCAACAACCTACCGTTGAAAGCGATTGTCATACTCATTGGGTGGATCATTGGATCCATAGCTTTGCATAAGGCTTCCCGAGCGCACATGCATTGTGTAGTTCAGTGCTTAAATGCACAAATTTTTGACTGGACCACAACCATGCTGACATGCATGAAGAGACAGTTGACAGATTGTCGAGTGCGGGCACATAGGAACTTCGGGTTTGGGACCATTTTGTGCTCTTTCTTATTTGATAGGTTACCCAACATTAGTCCTCGAGAGACTATATGAGGGCACGAGGCCACTCTCCCGGTGTTATGCAAATGGGCGGCATTATTGCTGCGATAGGGTGGTGGGAGGACCGTTGAGGCCTTCAATGACAAGGTTTTGACTACCGCTATGTCGAGATCGACTTATCTAGGGACCCTGACATGGACGTACCTCCTAGAGCGAGGAGAGTTAGGTATGCTTGTTTTTTCAAAGTTATTTAAATTTTATTTATTTTTTATATATATCAATTTTTTTTTGTACCAGAGTATTTGAAAAGTATGTATCTATTATGTGCAGATGTGGGACTAGGGCATCCAACAAATTTCGTGAGGACTAGGCGGCATCCTCGACTAGAGGTAGGACCAGCAGCAGCAGGGGGGCTCTAGCTGGAGAGGCTGATAGAGTTTTGAGATGGGTGGGGGGAAACCTTACTGCACTCACTCGCACAGTCCTAATGGCAGAGATCGAGGACTTTCCACCATCGATGCAACCTCATGTAGTTGGGGTGCCACAGACCTAGGTCCATCTCTTCCAATGTTTGGAAAACATCGTTGTTCACTACGGAAGGGCCAACAGGCCCTGCCCTTAGCTAGGCTAGACTACTTACGTGCCGAGAGCACGTTTTGTATATTTTTTGGGCATAAGCCTCGTGACTCTGACTGGACCTATTTTTGAGGTACTTGCGCCCACCCATGAACTCAGATATTTTTTTATATATATATGGACATTTTTATCTTTTTTCGTCTTATGGATTACATCTATTTTACAAATGTATTTACATGTGCGTGTGTGTGCGTTTTCTTACATGTGTTCAAAATTCCAATATAATATAAGATTAGCTAGATTATCTGTGATTTGAGTCAATCTCCTAGGAACATGGATATATGTAATGTAATCAAAGCTTCGTTCTAAGAGACATACCCTAAGGAATCGTCGGTGTAGAGTCGGATCATGAACATGGTAAACCCTATTTAACTGGGACACAAATAGTTGAGCATCTAAATAGATTCGGAGGTGAGAGATACCATGCGACAAAGCATCACGAAGCTGCTATAGAAATGTGTTGTATTCTTCAACATTGTTTGTGGTGTCACCTAAACAGATACCTCCTGAAGATAGAAACTGGCCTTGAGGTGTGAAAATCACCTAGGCTACATAAGAAAGCCTTCGAGTGTGTCAGCTAGTGCCATCCACAAACCCAATGAACACCTATGATTCAGTTGACATCTGCCACAGTGAAAAACATGATATCAAAAATTACATGTCCATAAAACCAAAAGACAAAAACTAAAAGAACAATGTACGAGAGATATACATATGTTACAAGAAGTCACCCAAGGCAACCCACCTATGAGTAATACTTCTTGAGGTAGAGCCCATTTCTAGGCTATGTCAAAGAATTTCCCTCAAAATCCACCAGACAATAAGCACCCTTATTTAGAAGCTCCTTCACGATGAAATGTCTGAACCACATGGGTTTGAACTTGCTTGGCCCTAGGGGGTCCTTATCTTGGTCATAGACTAGGACAAGGTCACCTTCAGAGAATATCCAAGGAAAAACAGACCAATCATACTAAAACTTGAATTTATGTTTGTGAGCCTTGTTAGCTAAGGCTACATCCTGATGTTGCTCATCGAGATGCTCAAGATATAATAAACACTCTTCAAGCGACGAAGTGTCTTCCAGTAACTGTACTGCCAACTCTAGAGATGGGATCTGGAACTCTATAGGCAAGACTGCTTCCAACCCGTAAATGAGTTGAAAAGGTGAGAAACCGGTTGCATTATTAACATATGTTCGATAGGCCCATAATTTTGAGTACAACATCAAATGCCAATTTGACCTGGCCAAATTGATCATACACTGTAACATAGTCTTCAGGGATTTATTCACAACTTCCACCTGACCATTCTCTTGTGGGTAGTAGGGTGATGAATGTTCTTTCCTCAACACAAGATTTGATGTTAACTCGGACATAATTTTGTTTTGAAAGTGACTTCCATGGTCAGTGACAATATATCTAGGGATGTCAAACATTTCTATTATCTAGTTAAAAAAAAGAGATTTGCAGTCTCCCCATCATATTTAAATGTTGGCATAGCTTCGACCCACTTCGTGAAGTAGTCTACTGATACGATGATATAATGGTTCCCCCTTGTATAAGGAGGGTTGCATGTAGTGTAATTAATCCCCCACTTAGTGAAGGGAGCAACTGTGATGATGGGAAAGATGGGAGCGGGGTGTGCCCTCATCTTCTGAGAGAAGATCTGACATGGGTGGCACTTCTTGAATGATTCAAAAAAATCTTTGATTAATGTCGGCCAAAAGTAACCAGCTTGAATCTTCTTGGTTGTTGCCAACCCAGACAAATAACCACCACATGCTCTAGTGTGGAAATTTTTAAGCATGATTTATGTTTCTTCATGGGTGAGAGACTCATGAAGGATGCAATCTACACCTCGACGATACAGATTATCCTTGAGTATGATATAGTTTTTGTCCTGATGGCGTATACGATGACGCTCATCACGAGAAGCAGAGGTAAGGCACTTCAAAGTATACAGATAGAATAGTATATATCTGTACCAGGGGTCTGAAGAAGCAATCAGAAATATGTATCCTTTGATAGGTGACTCTTCGAGTATAACATCACCTGATTCAACCAGAATTTCCGAAATGAGTTCCACAGAGACCAACGACTTTTTGGATTTCGCCGAAACAAAATCCAAGTCAAATTCCTGGAGGATAACTATCCATCTACTGATGTTTCTGCCAATTAAACATTGTGTCAACATGTATTGAAATAGATTTACAACGGTAATGATGGTGGTCTTACAAAATAAGATTTAATGACCGAACCATTGGACATCATGAACTACTGCCAACGTAAGTTTTTCAATGTGGGAATAATTGAGTTCTGGTCCAACCAAACCTCGGCTCAGCTAATAATTCACATATTCTGAGAGAAAATCATCCTCCTGAACCAATACCATACCAATGGTTGACTCTATAGTAGCCAAGTACAATAAGAAATATTTATTATAATTGGGTGGCCGAAGTAGAGGGGTAGACGTGAGGGCGTGTTTCAATGCTTCAAAAGAACGTTGAGAGGCTTTGTCCAAATGGAAAGGAATTTCCTTCTTCAATAAACACATGAAACCCTTTGTGATCTCGGCATAGTTCATGATGAAACATCGTAAAAAGTTATCTTTTCCCTGTAGACTTTGAAGTTGAGGGATTGTGCACGGGGGAGGCAACTGAACTTTTTCCTCAACCTTTAGAGGACAGGCCATGATCCCTGTTGTTGAAATAATAAAACCAAGAAAATGACTCGATGTGATGCAAAAACTGCATTTGTTTGGATTCAAGTGGATCCGTTAGTAGCAACATTTCTCAAAGATAAGTTAGAGGTGTGTAGGATGATCCGCTCTCTTGGGAGATCATGACGCTAAATCATCGAAATAAGCCTCTAATATTTGTTTGAGGTCATGGAAATAAAAAGACATGGACTGCTGAAACGTAGCTCCAACATTTTTTAGACCAAAAGGCATCTTTTGATAAGAAAATATACCCCACAGACAGATGAAAGCAGTTTTGTGTTGGTCTTCGGGCTTGATCTGTATCTGATTGTATCTTGAAAAACCATCCATGAAAAAAAAGGCTTCACAACCTACACATTCATCAACTATCTGGTCAATAAATGGCATGGGGAAATTGTCTTTTGGACAGGCCATGTTCAAATCATGGAAGTCTGTACATACACGAATCGTACCCTATTTTTTATTGACTAGAATGGGATTTGACACACATTGAGTCAATTAGATAGGGTAGATGAAACCATCTTGGAATAGTTTCTCTTTTTTAGCTTTAATAGATGTTGGTTTCCTAGAATTGACTGGATGAAGCTTCTGCCAGACCGACTTAGCATTAGGATATGTCATGATTTCGTGTTCGACGATTCTTGGATCTATGCCTGGCATTTCCTCATAAGACCAGGAAAACACGTCGTGAAATTCCTTAAATAAATATGTGTATATTTGAATCTCCTCGAGGGAGAATTTTGCTTCGATGAAGATATTCTCCATGACACTAGGGATTATGGAGATATTGATAGGTATTGTTTGAGCAATGTTTTCCATATTTCCTTTAGCATAAATATCATGCGTAGCCAAATGATAGATAGGACAGGTCTTATCTCCAGTCACAGCCAGAGTGAATTCACCTTCTTCAATTCTTCTTAACTCTAGGAGGAATTAATATCGGTGATGAAGATCATCCTAGGGTCTGTCCAGACTAGTCATTTCCTCAATAACTGCCTCATCTAAGGGCAAGACTAAGTCTAAAGAATCAGTATTGGCAAGGGAACCTTGAGCCCATATAAGATTGAGAACCAGATCTAACTCCTATGCGAGAATCAGATCGGATTCAGTGGAAGCTTGCTGGACTGTAGAGTACACAACTTCTACCATGGACAAAGGCATGGCCATGTCATGGTTCCCTGTCCCTTCCATCGTGGCTGAGGGGGAAGGAAGATTCCACAGATCATTAAATTAAGTCATATGAAATGACGAGATTTGAAATATTTCGGCCCTAGGATGGTTAGGGACAACCAACATGTAATGGACATTGTCGATCAAAGGTGGGTAATTGAAAGTACCCATCAAAGGTGGGCACAAACCAACCCCTACATTGGCGATGTCAAGCTGAGGGTTATCAATCATCGGGCTATGGATACTCCCAATGAAGGGTCAGGACGGGAGAAGGATAACTGATCAATGGTCATGATCTGGTCCTCATGTGGAAACAACAAGACTCGAAAAACTGTTGCAACCACTTATTGCATAGCGTAGGTCCAACTCCTTCCTAACAAGAGATTGTAGTTGAGATACTCATCAACCACTTCAACTTCGATGCACATGGTCTTCCCTCTTGACTGCACGGGAAAAGAGGGGATGATTCCATGTGGTCAAAACAAATGACCGTCGAAAGCGGTAAGAAGGGTAGGTGATAGAGACAAAATCGGTTTTTTGATAGCCTTCCAACACACCAAAGACATCACGCATGTCGAGGTGCCCTCATCATCCACTGTGCGGAAAATGTTAGAAGTAAACATTTTCGTGGTGTAAGCCACTACTATTTGAAACACTACGTGGTAAGGAAGAAAATGTTTTAAGTTAGTCGTATCAAGCATGATCATTCCCGGATTACAAGTCTCAGTATATCCTAAGGAAGCTAACAAATCCTTTCTCTTGGAAGGGCAGCTTTGGAGGAATTCCAAAGATGACATCGCACAAGGGGTTTGTGACAAATCCTCCACCACATAGTAGTTCTAGGTGGCCCTTGCATTTGGGTTGTGAGAATCTTTCTTGAACGCAACTTTGGGGATGTGTGTCATTGTTTCAACCAACGTCTTCTCAATTTGGAGAGGAAGAGATGGGTTTTCGGCTTCTTTACCCTTCTCAGTGGTGTTTGGCATTCCCTAGTCACATGTCCTAGTCGTTATGTCAATGTTACCTTTCATCATGTACACATTCACGGACAAAGGATTACTCAAATATGGAGGGGGTCCCTGACCAACCCCTTCCGTGCTTGAAGATGCTTGAGATAAAATTTTCCGATGTGGAAATGGATTCATTAACATGGCAGGCAGCTACTATGCCAATAAATTCTGGGCCTCTGCAAGCCGAGGGCATTGGTGAGTCGTATGGTCTTCTCTGCAAATATTACAAGGATACTTCAACTTTTTATTTTCAGTGTTACCCTCGCCAACATTATTGGTAGGTTTCTTATCCCCTTTACCATTCTTTTGTTTTTTCTTCTTTCCATCAGGCTGTTGGGTGGCCTTTGGGTTTGTCGATTGCACATTGTGTACATCCGATGTTTGAGTAGGGGGAGCAGCTGAACCAGTGGTCTGGCTGGCCGTTGTTTGCTGTAATGCCAATTGTTGCAATTGATTCGACAGTTGATCAACGGACTTCGTTTGTGATGAACCTACAATGCCATCAGCATGTGGTCCAGATCTTTGTCTGGTCTTGTCAAGTATCGACCATGGTGCATCTGGTAAAACTTCGTAAAGTAAACCATACTAAGAGTAAATCAGTTCTAGCTATTGGGCTCTCATTATCGCTTCTTCCTATGAAGAGACCCCTGAGGTTGTGATGTCTCTAGATAACTGAGGTACCAAAGACTTAAGGAACCACTCTAGCAGGAATGATGGTGGGACTGGCACTTTTATCAAACTCTTCAATCGTCTCCATTCTCGGATGTGATGTGAGATATGGTCCGATTTTGTCTGCTCAAAGTTGGCCAACAATTTGGTGCTGACACCGTATCTCATAGGTATTTGGAAATGGTTTAAGAAATCAATTGCTAATTCACTGAAGGAAGAGTATCTTGAGCGGTCGAGCTTGATGTACCATTTTTCCGCACTCCCGATGAGAGTGCGTAGAAACAAGTGAAACCAGATGGAGTCATCTCTCAGAGAATTGGATGAGCACCATAAATGGAAGGTAGTCACATGATCGCCTAGATCTTCGTTAGGCTTGGCCTTGAACTTTGGGATGTACGAAGGCAACTTGGTCAGCATAGGGGGCCAATTTGGATCATGACATATGGGGTCATTTAATAACCTTGTCAAGTCTGGCAAGTGAAGAGTTTCCAGAAATGGTAATTTGGGTTGTTGATTGTAACCAAGGAAAAAGGAGCATGGAGTTTGGATGGCACCAGGTTGCTAGGAAAATTTAGGTTGTTGGCTAAGGTTCTGGTAATAACCATGGATGTGACCAGCGTATTGATTCTGCTCTTATTGAGACATCATCGACTGACTCTCATAATAGGATGTAAAGGGTTGGGCTTGCATTGCTTCCAAGGACTTTGGGAAGGGTTGCCCCCTACCGATCCGATGGGCATGGGTGTTGAGCCTTTCCAGGGGTTCCATTGGCTATGGAAGGGGCTTCCCTCAGTTAGCATCCCTGATGAGGGAACTAATCCCTGCCACATATTCCAAGGTCCTTGTGAGGAAGGAATTCCTAAGTTTTCCCCCTATGCAAGAATATTATCCTGTACAAGATGTTGTTTTCCATAACCGGGGTTGCCCCCGTTCGAGATGGTAGATGAAGAGAAAGTGTTGTTACCAAATGCATCGAACAAAGAGAACGATGTTGAACCTACCAACATGCTATAAGTAGGAATTCCTTGACTACCTGCTCCAAATGAACTATAGTTTACGTTCGGCCTGGCGGAGTGTTGGTGGGCATTGTCGAGCGAAGGAGACGAAGGAGGTATATGACCCCCTCCGTAAGGGAAATAATTATAGGGAGTTGAAGTTCCCTCCATGGATCCTTGCAGAGGATCATTGAATCTCCCTGCCCTGATACCTAACATCTGTAGAGTGGAGTGGGAAAGGAAAATGCTCATACCAAAGCTAGGCATCCCGTATGAGAACAGAGAGCCTATCGCACTCTGGGTGAATGAAGCAGTGATCGTCACCATAGACGGAATCAAACCATTACCCGAGGTAGAGGCAATTGAGACCATAATGGTTTGGATCGAAAATAGTTGGTTAGGAGGTGAAACACCCCCTGTAGTGATAGTCGTAGAGGAAATATGAGTATTCCCTAAAGAAGTAGAAGCATTTGTTTCCATCATTGCTTGTGACACTACCTGATGCTCATAAGGTTGAACCTGTAGAATGATGGGCGTTGATATATCAGTGATTGGAGGGTTATACATACCAAGAGCTTGTGATCCAAGGTAAAAAATGATTGGTTCCTCTAGAATTGAATGTTCTCCTGTCAGAGATGAGTCGGGCACAATTTCTTGTAACCCGGACGCCTCAAAAGACCCTTGTTGGTCTAATTTTCGCCTTAGTAGTGGTGGGGGTGGCTCGAGATCAATCGGTGGCAGGCCGAAAAGCCTTCGCAACTGATGGAACTACCGATCCTCCACTGTGAGAGAATATCAATGATACAATAGGACTTTTTATAATCATTTTTTTTTAAACTAGCACACAGTAGAAAAATTTCCTATGAGGTAAGACAAGTAGATCACTAGCTAGTTGGAAGAACAATTACAACAACCAACACTAGAGAAACTTAAAGTTGCAAGTGAAACTTGAATACAAAATCACCCTCCTAGTATACTCTACAAAGTGTGGCCTGATATATGCCGTAGGTATCATGGTATACCCCCGCAGTCACCTGTGTAAGTCACTAAGATAAAGGCAACTAGGTTGCCAGTGTGTGAACAGTCACCAGGCGGGTACAGTCGACAGTCGGGTGGACCGCAATGAGCAGGGTATCAAGCCTGAAACCTATCAAGGGTATCGAAAGCAAGTGTTATGAAATATGAATAAGGACCTTGAACAGATTCAAGACCCACAAATCTTCATGCAAAATACGATCAACAAAATCCCAAGATAAGCCCTCTATATGTTTTCCCCACTACGCTTGGTCTGACTTTGGAGGGGTTATCTCCGCTACCTTTCCACATGCGACCTCATGTTTATCCCCTGTGTTAGAGGGGTGTCCCAAATAAATTTCATGGTTACTGGACTTTGAAGCACTCCCTAGCTCAGACTCGTATGTTTGTTTTTGTAGGCTTGAAGAGTTTCCTCTCCAATCCTAAATCAAGGCTCTAGCTTAGACTAAATCGATGAACCCTTCAAACACAAATTCTAATAACTTTTAATTAGGCGTTAATTTTAGTGGATGTCTTAAGTCAAGAGGAATGAAAGTGAAACTAGTGATGTTCTTTAAGAGATAAAAAAGAAGAGCATAATATGATACTGGAAACAAAAGTACTTCTTTCTTCACAAATAAATATTTGTCAATGAAAACTCTTTAAGCAAACTTTTCATAACTACTTTTCTTAGATCTTTGAAAAGAAAAACTCAAAACAAGATTTCGCTCAACTACAAGCTACTTAATTTCCTAAGCATTCAAGTAAAGAACATAAGAAAACTTTATTTTTCCTTGGTAAACAAAGAAACTAACCTAAACTACTTTACCAAACAAAGTAATGAAAGATTTTTTTTATTGTTACTTGCTTCAAAACAAGAAATTTGAAAATGAATTCTTTTCTTTTATTTCAAAGCAAAAAAGGGAAAAATGACAACAAGACAGGGCCAAGAAATAACTTCTGGCCCAATTGCAGATCCCAGGGAGTCACATACAATACCAAATAGGCAGATCCAAGCAGACTCACCAACTTGTCTAAAAACCCTATTAAAGAAAACACAAGAAATATTTTGATGAAAAGAAAGCTATGGTAAGGTCATACCTAGGCTATAGACTTATAAAAAAGAGACCAGGGCTCAATCAAGAAGACCCCTGAGAAGTATGACTTCTGATAGGGAAGATGATGACTACCTCTTCTTTGCAAAATATCTTCTCAACACATGCACGCTACTGTCACTTCAACAGCCAGCGTATGTACATGGGTTGTCCAAAGGAAGGGTGTGTATGCATGTGTGTAGGCCCACTACAGGCAGGGAGTGCAAGTATGGAAGACCAACATCCCTCAAAGACACAGAAGCTTACAAAAACTCAAAAAACATTGAATAAACTGATTCAAAGAACCCAAAAAAGAAATATCCCCAAAGACACTAGAGGCATCCCCAGTACGGTCGCCAATTCGTCTATAGTGGGAAAACCCCTCTACGGACTACACAAAGGGACTAAAGTGTAGGCAGAGATAACCGTCTAAATTATCCTAATTTTTATCACTATCCCAACATTACCCCACAATCATACATAAAAGACAAGAAAAAGGGATCTGGTAGGCCTATCTTAAACTCCACGTCCAGTGTCGATCCCTTTGCACTTGGTTGTTTCCTAACTGTAAATATCCTCCCAAGGCTGACCTGCATTCATCAAAAGACAAACAAGAAACTACAAGCATGCATTCTACATATGGATTAGTGGGTTAGACATCCTAAACAAGAAATGTAAACAAATCATATAAGTTCAATATGTCATTTGGCGGGACAGAAAAAGTACTTCTTTATATTAATATCAAAAAAGTCACTTACAACATGAGATCGACACTGCTCCTTGAACTTTGTCTTGGGATCCTCTTCACCATGCACCAACTTCTTCCACGTATTCTTCTCCTCTTCATTTCTCTCTTAGGGAAATGGTAAGGGCTTTACAATTGGGGCAAAGTGGGATTGATAAAATGGGTAGAGTTTCTTTGCTCTCGTGCTTCCCCTTGCAATGGGACCACAAGCCCTTCTTTTATAGGCCAAAAAAGATAGTAATGGTTGGGGTGACTAGCTATGGGTAGTCAAACAGTTAAGTAACATCCCAGAAACCAGTATCCTATGAAAATTTCCACATTTCACGATATTTTGTGAGTGTACACGGGCTATAGTGGCTCAACAAGTGTGTGTATGTGGGCAGTAATGGTGCATGGCACGTACACCTTCAAAATGATGGTTTTTAGAAGAGATGTTCAATAATGGCTTGGTAAAGATAGCAAGTTAGATGGCCTAATGTCAGGTATGCATGTTAGGTGCAATTTAGGGTTATAACAACTATGTGGATGGATATTCTTATTTGGGTCCACATGATAGGTGTTAGTATTGGGAGCATCATTTTCAATTGGTTATTGAGTGTTGATATCTTCCGTTTGGATATCACATGAGAAATTGGACATGGGACCCTAGTTTACAATGGCGGTTGGACTACTTCAGCATGGTGACTTCCATTTCTCAATGGGACCCTAGATATCTATTCTACTTTAGCAATATGGTCCACACTTATCCATGGGAACCTGGTTCTCTAGTCTACTTCAGCACTATGGTCCACACTTATCCATGGGACCCTGGCATAGAGTTGTACATCAAGCATTGAGGACAACGCTTTCATAAGGGGGATGGAATGTTGGGTAGCTAGAGAGGTATTGGGGAGGGGGAAGAGGGACCATAATGATAATATTGGAGGCCATTCAATATAAGGTGGAATAGGTCCACTATATTATTAAATAAGGCCCACTATGATAGTTAGATATAATAAATGGGTAGTTAGATATAATAACTGTAAGAGGGCTTCTTAGAAGGTACTACTTCTAGAAGATTCCTCCTCTAGAATGTTCTTAGGTGATAGTAGAACTATATAAAGGGGTTCAAACAATGTAATGGGATATGAAGTGTATTATTGTATTGTGAGTTGTACCTGAATAGGAGGATGCCCCCTCGAAGAGGCAAGTGAACATGAGAGGATCCCTTCCATAATAGGACCCATTGTATGGTGTTGCCCTACCTTAACGGTTTGGTAATAATAACGTGTGGTTTATTCTATCTTTCTATGTGGATCTATCGTGTATTCAGTATTTGTGGTGATTATATTTTCAAATCTATTTAGGAACTTAACAATCATCAAGACCTATACCATATGATGTAATAATTGGAACAATTCCAATATGAAAATATGATGTGGTTACCGAACTACCAACTTTTTATCGCTGCCATATTTGATGTTGTTATTTTGTTGTCACGGTTGTACTTCTGTGGTTCTATTGTCATGGTTCTACTGTCGCGGTTCTTCCACTGTGATTTTTCTGCCATGCCTTTTTGTCATTTTTTTTCTATCACTCTCTTTGTGCCACACTTTTTCTGGTGCACATTTTGTGCTACAATGTTTTTGTCGTGAATCTACTCTATCAATAATACCTGCCCAAATAACCTTTCACAAATGGATATTCAATATGCTCAAATATAATGCACATAGGAGACCCTTTCTATCTTATATATACTTCTCCAAGTAGCTTCCTCTAGGGGTTATATTCTAACCAACTTACCCAACTTCTTTCTTTTGGGGCTAACCCACTTCTAACCACTTTGTCCACTTACAACTACTTTATCCACACATAGTAAAATCTCCACTTCTAGTTGCAACTAATTTATTTTTAATTATTTTCTTGTTTCAACCACTTAACACATGACTACCCACTTTGATTCATCAACTTCTTCTAGGAGCTTCTAGAATAATTTGACTTCTTTGACCTTCTAGGAGATTCTAGATAACTCATGAGGGTTCTCCAACTTCACATGGCCATAAATCTCTAACCGTGAGGATTTTACGAGATGTTCCACATATCATTGGAAACATGATGACATATACTATCCACATGGAATAGTTTATCCTACAAATTCATTGATATTCATTACATTATTCCTCTATAAAACTTGGGTTACCTAACCACATTGTTCAAATACTCAACCACCTAAACATTTGTACTTCACAAAGCGACATCTGGTGAGGGATTTCACCATAAGGGGACCACTTTGAGAACTTTATCCAAGAGTGTCTTCCCGTGAGGGCTTTCACCATAAGGGTATGACTTTGGAGTTTATCGATTTGGTTTTTCCTATCAATGATGACATGAGATCAATGATAGAACTCCCTTTAATATCAACGCATGATTATGACACCAGTTGAAATCAAACCTTTGAAAATAATTACATCAATAAACATATAACCAATAACCAATATATCAATGATACAAACACATTACTATGACAATGCTTGACATCAACCCTTTTACATCAATGGGAACATAGTACAACACAAGCTTATCCATTGGTGACCATCTCAACTTGTTCTAATTTCTATTGTTTTTTTTTTTATTTCTTGTTTAATTTTCTTGTTGGCCCATTAACAAACTAAAACTTTATTGTGGTGCCTTCTTGGCTTGACAATGTATTTAAGTGGTTGGAATTTTGCTCACCCAAGTGAGAAACAACAAAATTGTAATGATCCCAAGCCAAATTCTTTCTTGGAATCACTAACTACTACTAATTTATTGAGTTATTAAGTGCATACAAGATTCATCAACACATGGAGATCACAATATATTCAATATGCAGAAGCAAAAGCAAAGATCTGACCTTTTTATTATGAGCAATGTAAGATCAATACAATAGATGGCCGATCTGGCATAAACCTCAGATGGTCGTACAAGCAATAGATATGAGCTGCTACAAAATGCTCCCAACAATAAAAAAATAAGCCTCCAAACGCTGGATATACAATGAAGACTGAATCAAGCAGATCTGAGCCGTACTAATGCTCAACCTCCAAGCTGGAAAGTGCCACATCCTGCTAGAATGTTGAAGCCCTCAATAATTCTTCCCTGCTACCAAAAGTGTCCAATCATCCAGAGAAATACGCCAAATGATAGATCGAGCAACTGTAAGGACAACCCAGATGTCCAAATTCCCAAATCCACTCTCAAACCCCGTAGATCTGAATTCCTCCACTGAATGGTGTGCCCCACTAGATGATTGAAACCCTAGCTAGTTTGGCACTGATGAAGGACGCCTCCAAATGATCTAAAACTCTCCAAGAATATAGATCGGGCTATGAGAATCCTATGGGAGAAGTTTCAGACTCAGATCTCAAGAAGATCTCCCTAGATCTGAGTTTTACTGAATCATAGGACGTCCCCTATGGCTCCAAGACGTCCCAATCTGTAGACAAATGTAGAATGATGATAACCCTCCAGAAAATCCTTCAAACTGATGGTCCTTCCCCTGCAAACAAAACTCAACTGTCGGAATGGCCCCAGGCCCTCAGGATAAGCTGGATCGAACCTCCTTCTAGATGATGGTGCGCCCTTGATGGAAACACAAGAACAATACGGCCTGCTACCTTCTGAAGTGATAGATGGAGATGGGATGAGACTAGAATGGTGTGGAGGAGTCTTTCATCCCTGAGACCAAGCTGCGGAACAAAGTGAGTGGATATTTCACCACTGAGTTGCTCACAAGGTCTTGTATAGCAAAACCCCCAAACTGAATGCTCAAGAGCAATAGCAAATGCTAATCCGAAACCAGAATGAGTAATAGGTGCACCCCAACCTCTTAATTCTACTTTTCCTTCTAATTCTCTATTGAGTTAGGTTAGCTCCCAGGTTTAATATTCTATTCTTCTGTTGAGTTATCTTTTACTCCTTTATCCTTTTCCTTTCTTAAGTCAACTTAAAAATATAAATTTTAACTTCTTGACATTCCCCCCTCATTGTGAGACTATGACATAGTGGGGGTGCCCAGGCCACCGAGTCTCCTCGTCACCTCTCTAAGGGGTGGGGGACATTACAGTCTCCCTTGCTTGAAATTTCTTTTCCTCAAGCAATTCCAAACCTTCTTCTCTAACCACGTGCTCCTGCTCCCAAGTGGCATCCTCAATGGGTAAATCCTTCCACCTGATCAGATACTCCTTGATGCTTCGGTTTTGGAGCCTCTTCTCTCTGACTTCTAACACCTCCTCTGGAATCAAAACATGTTTTCCCTCCTCATCCATGGGAGTTAATGCCTCAATAGGCCTGACATGCTGACTGAAGGCTTTCTTAAGGCACGAGACATTGAAGACGTTGTGAACTTTGCTACCTTGTGGAAGCTCCAGCTCATAAGATACTGCCCCTATCCTCTTGCTGACTCTGTAAGGTCCAAAGAAATGTGGTTTCAGTTTCTCTGCTCCGCTTCTTTTAATGGAGGCCTAACTGTATGGTTTCAACCTCAAATAGACTAAATTTCCAACCTCAAAGGTATGACCAACTCTATCCTTGTCTGCTTGGACCTTTTGCTGGTTTTGTGCCCTTTGTAAATGATCCTTCAATTCCTTGAGAATGTCTTGGCTCTGTTGTATCCAATCCTATACCATCAAAGCCCTGCTGTCACCAAATGAAATCTCCACAAATGATAAAGGATCATAGCTATATAAAGCTCTGAAGGGTGACATGCCAATGGACATATGTTGGGTGGTGTTGTAGCAATATTCTCCCAAATGTAACCATCTGACCCATGCTTTCTGTTGTCCCGCTACGTACTTTCTGAGGTAACCTTCCACCCATTTGTTGACTATCTCAGTCTGACCATTCGTCTGAGGGTGATAGCTAGTACTAGGAGTCAATGTTGTACCCACTAATCTGAACAAATCCAGCCAAAATGTACTCATGAATTTGCTGTCCCTATCACTGATGATGGTTTTGGGTAGGACGTGTAGTCTGAACACCTCTCTGAAAAATAATTCGTCCACCTGTGTTGCACTAAAGTCTGTGGCTATGGGAAAAAAGTGTGCAAACTTCGTCAACCTGCCTACCACCATGAAAATGCAATATTTCCCCTATGCTCTGGGCAACCTGGTGATGAAATCCATGGATATACTTTCCCACTTGTGCTCTGGAATAGGTAGGGGTTGCAACAGTCCTGCAGGGTGCGTGTGCTCATCCTTGTTTTCTTGGCATGTAGTGCATTCTTTGACATGCTTAATCACATCTTCCTTGAGGCCTTTCCATGCAAACCTCTCTCTCACCTGCCTGTACATCTTACCGATGCCCTGATGCCCTGCTACTGGTGAGTTATGACATGCATGCATGATCTTATCTTTGAGAGTTGATCCAGGAACTAAAAAGATCCAGCCTTTGTAATAGATGAGGTCATTTATGACCCTGAAGTTGTCATCCTGTATTTTCCCATCCAACAGTTGACAAGCGAACTGATCCTTTGGATATTCCACTATCAAGTGTTCCTTCTAGTCGACTGACATACCAGACATGGAAAAAATGGATGGCCTTCTAGATAATGGATCAGCCACTATGTTGTTCTTCCCTTTGATGAATTCAATGTGAAAGTCACAGGCTTGTATTTTGCTTACCCATTTTTGTTGTCTTTCATTCAAATCCTTTTGCTCCAATAGATATTTAAGACTGTTATGGTCTGATTTGACCACAAACCTTGCACCTACCAAATATTGCCTGAATTTGGCTAGTGCATGCATGATAGCTAGCATTTATTCGTCGTAAATGTTGTAAGGTAGTTCAGGACCCCTGAGTTTTCGGATTTCATAGGCAAGGGGGTGCCTGTTCTACATCAACACGACCCCTATACCTTCCCCCGAGGCATCACACTCCAAAGTGAAGGGTATGATGAAATCAAGAAGAGCTAGAACTGGGCAGGTGCTCATGACCTCTTTCATTTTCTCCATCATGACTTGGGCCTCATCATTCCATTTGAAGGACCCCTTTTTGGTCAGGTCAGTCAAGGGTGCGCACAGTTGAGAAAACCCTTTGACAAATTTCCTATAGTATGTGCATAGGCCCAGGAATCCCCTCAGTTCTGTGAGTGTTTTCAGAGTAAGCCATTCCCTAATGGCTGTTATTTTCTCCTGGTGTACCTGTACACCTTTTGCCCCTATGATGTGTCCCAAGTAAAGAACTTCTATCATTCCAAACTCACACTTGGATTCCTTGGTGTATAGTGACAGTTCTTCCATGATTGACAGGATTTGGTCCACATGTCGAAGGTGTTCCTCCCAAGTCTTGTTGTAAATGAGCAAGTCATCAAAGAATACCAACAAGTGTTTCCTCAGTTGTTTGTTGAACACATGGTTCATGCAAGACTGAAATGTGTCTGGGTCATTGGTTAACCCAAAGGGCATCACCAAAAACTCGCAATGGTCGTAGTGACACCTAAAGGCTGTTTTTGAGATGTCCTCCTCCCTCATCTTGATTTGATGGTAGCCTGAGTGAAGATCATTTTTTGTGAAATATATAGCTCCATGCAGCTCATCCATCAACTAATCAATCTTGGGTATAGGGTACCTATTTTTGATTGTCTTTTTATTCAAAGCCTGGAAGTCAATGCACATTCTCATCATTCCATCCTTCTTCTTCAGCAATACTACTGACTAAGCAAATGGGCTTGAACTCGGTCTGATGTGTCCCATGTCTAGAAGCTCCTTGACGTCCTTCTCTATCTCATATTTATACTTCTTGGGATGCCTATAGGGTGTGGTGATAACGGGCTTAGCCCCTACTTCTAGCTCAATGATGTGCTCAAACCCCCTGTCTGGTGGCACACCTGGAGGAATCGGCCCAAAGACTTTCTGGTGCTTGTCAAGGATTCTTTTGATCTCTGGTGTGTAATTCACCTTTCCCTTCTCATCCACCCCTGTTGAGACCTTACATTCCACTACGTATACAATTTCTTCCCTTCTAAAGATGGCTTCCATCCTCTTGGTCGTGACCACTCTGGCAGAGTTACCTGTCATGCCTCTGAGCACAACTTTTCATCCTCCTTACTCCGCAAAGGACATTTCCATGGTCTTGTAATTTGTGGTGATGGGTCCTAAAGTGCTGAGCAACTGCACCCCTAGGATGATGTTGGTATCAGGAAGATCCATCACATACACATCTTGAACTAACTCATGCCTTCCCAAGGTGAGTTTCATACCTGGTATGTATCTGTTGCAGGGCATAGTACTACCTCCACTTTGAATCCTTCAAACTCTATTGTAGGTATGTGCCTCCTCTTCAGTAATGATGCATCAATGAAATTGTGGGAAGCTCATCCATCAATCAGAACCGACACTCTTTGTCCTTGTAAGACCCCTCTCATCCTGAAGGTGTTGAACTTGGGTACCCCGCTGATAGATGCCAATGTAGCCTTCTCTCCAACCGCACAGTCTAGTTCTGGAACCTCCTCTTCTGTTGCCTCTAATGTTTCGGCCTCCATGTTTTGTATTTGACCATACTCATCCTCTTCTTCATCATCTGAAGTGACCTCAATGTAATGTACATGTCCTCATCCCATGCACTTGTGTGAGGGATTCCATGGCTCCTTGCATGTGAAGTAGAGTTGCTTCCTTCTCAGTTCCCTTCTGGTGTTTTCATCTATTCTTCCACGGCCCTTTTCATAACCCTTAGGGTCACGTCCTCCCTGGTTTATTGGAGGCCTTTGATCTCTTCCACTATTGTTAATAGGTGGTCTGGGTATGAATTTTGGTTTAGCAGATGGACCCAAATCCCTCATCTTCCAAATGGCTTCCTGTAGGCTAGTAGGCTTGAGGCCTTAACCCAACCCTTCAAGGGTTCCATCAATCCTTCTATAAAGAGCATCATGAGCCTAGTTGGGGACATATCTTGCACCATCACTACCAACCTCTGGAACTCATCAATGTATGCCTCAACTGTACCTGTTTTCTTGATTTGGGTGAGCTCCCGAAAATGTAACTCAAGATCTCCTAGATCAAATCTATCAATGAGCCTCTGAGTGAATTTTGTATAGGATACAATCTGGTTGTGGCCGAGTGTGGTGAGCCCATGGTAACTCCAGTCATGGGCCTTGCCATCCAAGTACATAGTGGCAAACTTGATGGCCTCCATCTCTCTCATGGGGTTACGCTGCAGGTAAGTATCCATCTTCTACACCCATGCTTGTGTTGTCATCTTAGCCGTACCATCAAAGTATGGAATCTCTATCTTCCCTGCCCTTCGCTCAAACTCAAAGCTTCCCCTGTGGTTCATCCTACGCTAGTTTCTAAATCTGAGTTGACAATACTGGTCTAGGGACATCTACAAGATACCAGATATATAAAATATGCAGAATAAAAATGAAATGCTAGAAATGACAGAATAACAGTAAAATATCCATCATAATCTTCACAATACACAGAAATGATATACAAAATAGCAACATAAATAACACTTTGAATCAGATAGCAATGTTCACAGGCCTCTTTGAGGGGGAAACCTCCAGTCGAGCAGCGCTCTGTTACAATAATCTCCTAGCTAGGGTTTTCATACCCTCGACTCTTATTTATACTAAATATGTCTATTAAGAGAAGCATCTAGAGGAAGATCCTTCTAGAAGCGGAAGCTTCTATTAGGTCTTCTTACATCTGCCTTATTATATTTTATTGAAAGGTCTTATTAATATTGACCTTTATTACATCCGAATACATTGATCTACTTATGTGTGGGTTAGGACCTTAACATGTCCGCCCCCTTAAAAACAACCTTGTTCTCAAGGCTTGAGATGTGGAAACTGCTGCAGAATTGTAGCTGGTTCCCAAGTGGCATCTGCTGGAGTCATATCTTTCCACTATACTAGCACTTCCTTGATGGTTCTCTGACGCAGGCGAAGCTCTTGTTGGTCCAAAACTGCTTCTGGTTGTAGCGAAATGGATCCTTCTTCAGCTAACTCTGGAAGGTTGGTTTGAATTTGGCACCTGGTTCCAATCACCTTCTTCAAGCATGAAACATGAAAAACTGGATGTAGCTTCGACTGACTGGGAAGAGCTAACTGATATGCGACTTGTCCCACATGCTTGAGAATTGTGTAAGGGCCATAAAATTTGGGTGCTAGCTTCTGACACTGCTCAGCCTTGAGGGAAGTTTGCTTATATGGTTGCAGTCGCAGAAACACCTGATCCCCTTCTACAAATTGACGTTCCGAGCGACCTTGATTTTCTTGTTGCTTCATTCTATTCTGGGCCATGACCAAGTTCTCTTTAAGGGTACAAAGGATATCCTCTTGGACTGTAAGTGTTTGGTCAACCGCCTGGACCTTCGAGGTACCCGGTAAGTATGAGAGAACTGACGGTGGCTTCTGTCCATACACTACTTCAAAAGGAGTCATGCGAGTGGTTGTATGGTATGTACTGTTGTACCACCATTCAGCGAGGGGTAACCATTGAGCCCACTGGTGTTGTTTTTCAGAGGAAAATCACCTCAGATATGTTTCCAAACACTTGTTGACGACTTCCGTTTGACCATCTGTCTGGTGATGATAAGCTGAGCTGAGATGCAATTGTGTG
>ML782995.1:527142-576811 GCA_009831015.1 Picea engelmannii
AAATAAATATACACACATCAACAATGTTGGTCTTTGTGTTTTGGGATGATCATGATTATCTAAATTGATTAGTGACTAAATATGTTTATAGTAAAGAGAAAAGATTATCTGAATTGATTAGTGACTAAATATGTTTATAGTAAAGGGAAAGGTTATCAACTCTATGTTTAAGGAGATAATTATTATCTGTAATGGATAGTGTTCGAACTATATAACTAGGGGGAAAAGCCAATATCTTCAAATTTATATCATAAAGGTGGACATGTGAAAGCACCGTTTGAAGCATAAACACTGAGTTTACTAGTAAAATTAGTATAATCATGTTTTCATGTTTTCAAATGAAATTAAGTACCTTGAAACCATCACATGACATTGTTAACTAAGTGAAGTTCTATACAAACCAGAACCCTTCAAAAAAATAATGAAAGTTCTATACCAACCAGAACCCTTCAAAAAATAATGAAAGGCAAAATTAGTGAAAGGTGTGAGTGGATTGGTCTTATGTCTGTTTAATAGATATACACACACATACACACTATATCTCAAGTAAAATAATTGTATACCAACTTTATATAGAGAGATAAGTAAATGAAAGTAATAAAACAATACACATGGAATTTAAAAAATATTAATAACAAAAAATTATTTCAATGTCCACCTTAAGTAAAATATTTTTTATCAACTTAATATAGAGAAGGATATGTGTCATTTGTTCAATACTTAATATGGAGTTGACAGACCACATTCAAAAAATATTAATATCAGAATAATATTTAGGCCACAAATTAAATATTCATTTGTTGTTCAATATGGGGGAGATGTGTAATTAGTTAGCTCAACATGGATTTGACATGTAACACACACCCACACACATACATATATACACACACACTAGTGTAGATCCATTTTAATTCTAAATCTATCATGCATTGAGAGGGGTCAAATCTCTCATGGTTGCAAATATTTTATCAATATTGTTTAATCTAAAAATAATTTTTTATAGAGAGACTTGATCCCTCTTGGTTCATGATAGATCCAGAGTTAAAATGGATCTACAATGATGGTTAAAACATCTCAATGGTTTGTTTCTTAATATGAGGGAGATGTGTAACTCCTTAGCTCAAACATGGAGTTGACATGTAACACACACATGCCAGTGATTATTTTAACTCGGAATCTAACTCAGAATCTATCAGAATCTATCATGTGCAGAAAGGGATTAAGTGTCTAGAGGTTGCAAATTTTTTCTCAAGTTTTTTTAATCTAAAAAGAAAATTAACATCAATGGACTTGATCCTTTTGAACCATGATAAATCCACTATTAAATTGAATATTTTTAAGATTACAATTAAAAAAATGACCCTTTACAAAAGCTAGATGAAGAAGCAATACAACATACAAAATGTTATTATCGAGTATATTGTTGGAAACATGTCAACGAAATTCCCATGCAGTCACATGCACATGTATGAAACTATATTTAGAATGTGCATGTATGCACTCTTTTGTTCACAATTTGTGTAACTGGTGAATCTTATTATAATCAGTTTGTCTAATTGTTTGATAGATCTTATATATATGTGCATAGCCATAGAGGTGAGGGTGCAATGTGTAGTGAGAGTGTGAGAGCAAGATGCAATACTACAGAGTGCAATGTGTATGTAAGGAGAGGATGGTTGTATGCCTATGATTTGTCTATTGTAATTCTCCCTTGAATAATAAGAATACTGATTATCATTGCCCTGTGGTTTTTTTCCCATATTGAGTTTCAACATAAATCACAGTGTCAATTGTGTGATTATTGTTCTCGGTTTAATCTTGGTTTTATATGTATTTATATTAGAATATTTTTACATTTTTTCTTTCGCTGCCTAACAAGTGGTACCAAAGTGCGGAGATGAAGGATCAAAGAGTGTAGGAGAAGAGAATCTGATCATTGGATAGCAGAGTTGGTTAACTTAGCCGATATGAGTAAAGTGGATTAGCCTAGGATATGTTTTATTACACTGCCACAGGTTATCTCTCTTACACAATGTGACGGGCGCATGCAAACTTATGAAATTTTCAATTTTGTGACGTGTTATAGGAAATACATAGTACACAATACAACAATTTGGAAGAACTACCGCAGGAAACTTGTTGCAACCTATCCTTTTACAAGGTTTGACAATTAGGAAATTTTCGCATGCTATAATTATCTCAGGTGCGACAATCCAACAAAAAACAAAATTCTTGAGAAAACATGGTATGAAGTTTGAATTTTTTGTCTTATTATAAGTGGAGGATATTACTTTAATAAGACGAATCACATTCGAGGGTCGACTTCATGGTGGAGGATATTATTTTAAAAAGGGTGAGGTTGTAAGAACCTAGTTTAACAAAGCCTAAAAAAATTGTAAATTTAAACATTAAGATTATTCAGCATAAGCAATAAGCAATTTCATTCAACATATAAACAACATATATTTAAAATTATGAACAACAATCTAATAAATTACATAACAACCCCATAACCCAACAAACTCATGAATATAGATACCTCTGAATGATGTTATTATCCCAATATCCATCTATCCTCTCTGTTGCTTGCCCAAAACTCTGCCTGATGTTCTGACCAAACCCTACCCAAAACCGACTAACTACCCAGCCAACTAGGAGCAGTTTGTCTGGCTCCCTAGCTCCAGGATTCCATGAGGATTCCTGGCCCCCGAGCCCAAAACTCCCAGCAACCTGGTGCCCCCTGCAACTGTTCACCCAAAATCCAAACCAAAAAATATACCCCAGAAAATACAGTCCTCCCTTGCAATAATGCTCCTCTCCCAAATTTTCATAATCCCCTTCCCCGAAGGCCTCTGCCCAGTCATATCCCCCTCCATTCATCGACTCCTACCCTCCTTTAATTCCACCCACCTTATCCCTCCATTTATTACCTTATCCTTCCATTTATCACCTTATCCCTTCACTTAATGCTTCATCCCCGCTTGCATACATAAAGTTTTATAATAAATAAATAAAAATTATTAAGCTCTTAATTCATTACCCAAACCTTTAATGAGTTAATTAATTAATTAATTAATCAACAGATATAAACAATTAATAATTAATTAATTAATTAATATTATTAATAAATAATCATTGTTTAACTAAAATATATTAGGACAATTAATTATTTAATTAACTATACTTGATAAACCCTATGCAACTATTTAACTAGCGTTGTTACATACACCCACCCTTCATGAAACTTTGTCCTGAAGTTAAGGTATTTTATGATACAAGGGAAAAGAAACATGGTTCACACATTCATAACAAATAATCATCATTATTAGTAAGTAAGCCAAGAAACTCATTCATACTAGTGTACATGCACAAGAAATGCATGTGTATCTAGTAGATACAAGTCTCGTTCATGTACTAATATCAATAACTATCATCTCTATAGTAATTTCCATATGCATCCAATCCCTTCAACAAGACTATTCATTTTATAAAAGAAAATAAACCAATCTAATGTTTGTGAAATCCTTTAATTTCAATTATCTAGATCAACAATGTTATTTAGACAATTGTAATTTAATTACATAATTATGAATATTCATATATATATATACATTTTCTTTTTAGAAGGAAAAATAATAAATTCCCCCATAAGACAAATCTCCATACACTCTCAACTATTTCTACTCATCCTTCCTCCCTAACTTACTTCCATCTTCGATTCCTATCCTTCCTCTGCTGGAATATTTTGGAGCGTCAACTATATTGACCTAACTCCAAATAGAACCCATAAGCAGAAGTGTCACTATCTCGACCAATCTTCCCCAGCAGGCAACTGATAGTCATCATTACACGTCTAGGGGAGCATGAGCTAACACCATCCTCTCATGACTTCAGGTTTCAGAGGATACACGGTGGCAAATGCCTCCACGCCTCCTAATCATAACTAGGGTCCACACCCTACAATGGAATATATAGTGGCACCGTGTTGCTGGGAGTTTTGTCATCGTTTATTCAGTTTTGGGCAGTCTCATCACCTGAATTCCTGCACTGGTCCACATATCATAGCAATGCATGCAAACCAATATAATTTCACATACAAAGATTCATACCATAATGTTTCTCGGCTAGTGGTCATGACATCCACTTTCATCGTCATTATCCCTTGGCTATTTCAGAGCCCATAACCTACAGATTAGTCTGTAACACAAACTCATACATTTCTATGCATTATCATCATGTAATTGCCTACAACCATCATTTCAATTCGGTATCCGTCTACCAACAACTTAACATCAAAGTTTTCAAGTTAGAAATAGATCTCATAATATCGCATAATTCAATTTCGACACCCATTCATAAAATTATCTTTTACCAAATAGATTGCATCATATCCAACATCATTCTAATAGAATTTAAACCTTCATAGGATTCTAATTCACAAAACATATCGCATCATATCCATCATCATCAATAACATTTAAACATTCATAAAATTTACATTCACATAGTAGATCGCATCATATCCATCATCATCAATAATATTTAAACATTCATAAAATTTACATTCTTACAATATATCACATCATATCCATCATCATCAATAATATTTAAACATTCATTAAATTTACATTCTCACAATATATCGCATCATATCCATCATTATCCAAATATATTTAAACATTCATAAAGGTTCATACGTCTTAAAAGTTTAAGTGTATCATTTAATAGTTTCACTGTGAATAGAAAATAAAAGTATGTAGGCCTCACATAATCCTGGCTATCTAAGTCAAAAGGTGGTGTTACATACACCCAACCTTCGAGAAACATATTCTCGAGGTGGTCAAAAAAGTGAGGGATAGTCTCGTCGTAATGTCTCGGCGTCTTCCCAAGTAGCAGATCCTGGACTATACTTGTCCCATTGGACCTTAAATTGGTCTACCAGACGGTTCTGAATCTGTCCAACTCTACGGTCCAATATGCGTAATGGTTCTACCATGAGAGTTCCCATGTTCGATACCTGCAATTCCTTCCAATTTAGTTTATGTGATTCATCAACAACATAATGACGTAAAACAGATACATGAAAAATGTTATGAGTTTTATGCAGGTGGGGTGGCAGTACGAGACGATAGGCAACGGGTCCAATTTTCTCTTGGATTCTGAACAGTCCTATAAATCGAGGTGGAAAATTTTTCCCCTTCCCGAACCATATGGTACTCTTATTAGGCCTGATATGAATGAAAACCTGGTCTCCCACTTCATAACTTCGATCGGTCCTGTGTGCATCCAGATAGCTTTTCTTCTTATCATGTGCTTCCTTTAGTCTCTGCCTAATTTGAATCACCTGTTCCTCCATCTCTTGAATCAATTCTGGCCCAACTGTTACTTGGTCTTCTAATCTTTCCCAGCTCAATGGTGTTCTCCATGGCCTTCCATATAGAGCTTCGTAGGGTGGCATTCCGATGGAGCTATGAAAACTGTTATTGTAGGCAAACTCTACCAAAGGTAGGTACTTCTCCCACTGGGTTTGATTATACATGACATACATCCTAATCATGTCTTCCATGAATTGATTTACCCTCTCGGTTTGCCCATATGTTTCAGAATGATAACCTGTGCTTGAGTTCAATTGAGTCCCCAATGTTGACTGCAAACTTGTCCAAAACCTAGAAGTGAATCTGGAGTCCCTATCTGAAATGATCTTCTTAGGTATCCCATGCAAATGGATGACCTCATTTACAAACACACGTGCCACATCAGTGACATCATAAGTGTCTCTAACTGGAATAAAATGATCACTCTTAGTTAACTTATCAAATATCACAAGAATGGCATTGTGTCTATGACATGTGAGAGGCAACCCCACTACAAAATATATAGAGATGACTTCCCACTTGGACATAGGAACATCATGTGGTTGTAGGAGGCCTACCAGGTGATGGTGGTCGGCTTTCACTTATTGACACTCTAGGCACTTGGTGACGAAATGGACTACATCGCGCTTCATGCCTACCCAGAAGAAACGTTTCCTCATGTCTGCGTACATCTTCTTCAGACCTAGATGCGCACAATAAAGTGCTCCATGGGATTCCTTCAGTATGATGCTTCGAATATCCCCATCTTCAGGGATGTAATTCCTTCCCCGATATCTCAATAGTCCATATGCTTCCAGACTATATCCTTCATACTTTGGATCTAATTTCCTTCCACTTTGGAGGTTTGAAGTAACCTCTAAATACCAACTATATCCTTGGAGTTGCATCAACACATGTTCCCTCAGACTGACCTTTAAAGGTACCAAGGAGAAGATACGTGGTCTCCTACTCAATGCATTTGCGACGACATTTTCCTTTCCCTTGATGTATTAAATACCAAAATCGTACTCACTCATAAACTCACTCCATCGCCTTTGCCTGGCTTTCAGATCCCTTTGAGTGAAGAGATGTTTTAAACTCTGATGGTCCGTTTTGAGCTCACATTTTCACCCCACAAGTTAGTGCCTCCAAATTTTCAGAGCTAGCATTACAGCTGCCAACTCTAAATCATGAGTGGCGTAAATCTCTTCGTAATTCTTCAACTTCCTTGACATGTAAGCTATCACTCTTCCATCCTGCATTAACATGGCTCCCAACCCTTGCTTCGAGGCATCCATGCAGACTGTGAAGTCCTTTTCCATATCCAACACTCGTAGAATTGGCACACTAGCTAGTAACCTCTTGAGCTCAATGAATGCACTATCACATTCTTTTGTCCATTCATACCTGACCCCCTTGTGCTGCAAAGTGGTGATGGGTTTTTCTATTTTTGAGAATCCTTCCACAAATCTCCGATAATAAACTGCTAGCCCCATGAAGCTTCTCACCCCATGGGCATTTTTTGGCACTGGCCACTCCATAATGGCCTTTACCTTTTCTGGGTCCACAGAGATTCCTTCACCAGAAATGATATGACCTAAATAGTGGATCTCTTTCTGGAAGAAGGAGCACTTCGACAACTTCCCATACAATTTGTTCCCTCTAAGGCAAGATAACACCACTCGTAAGTGTTCCTCATGTTCTCTTTCATTTTTGGAATAGATGAGGATGTCATCTAGAAATACTTATACAAAACGGTCTAAGTACTTCCAGAATACATCGTTCATGAGGCTCATGAATACTGTTGGTGCATTGGTCAATCCGAAAGGTACTACGACGAAATCGTAATGTCCAAACTGGGTTCGAAAGGCAGTTTTAGGAATATCACCTTCCTTAATCCTTAACTGATGATACCCTAATCGCAAATCGATCTTTGAGAATATCATTTCTCCTTTCATATGATCGAAGAGGTCATCTATTCGTGGCATTGGGTAGCTATTTTTCACTGTAGCATGGTTCAAGTCCCTGTAATCTATACACAGTCGTAAGGATCCATCCTTCTTCTTTACAAAAATTACTAGTGCACCCCAAGGTGAAACATTGGGCCTTATTAGCCCTAAGTCCAATAACTCTTTCAACTGCATTTGCAACTCACAAAGTTATGGCACTGTCATCTGATACGGAGTCTTGGAAATTGGTTCTACACTAGGTTTTAGCTCAATAGTAAAATCAAGCTCCCTCTGAGGAGGTAACCCTGGTAACTCATTCGGAAAAACATCCTTAAATTCTGACAATACCAGGTACTGATCTAAGGAGGGTCCCTTCCTTTCATTCACCTCTTCCACTACATATAGTTGGCACCCTTGCCTCAAGCATCGCTTAACCTTCATAGTTGAGATAAAGCGTAATGACACTTTTCTCCATACACCCTGGATCTCTACTGGTCTTCCTTCATCGTCTACACTGAGCACCCTTTTTGCAAAACAATCTACCAAAGCTCGATGAGCTTCTAACCAATCCATTCCAATGATTAGGTCATATGCCCTGAGAGCAGTGACGTATACCTTCAATCTGGTAGTACACACTCCCAGGTCTACTATAAAATTATCAACGCTAGGTCCTACCGCTTGTTTTTTCCCTGAAGCAATCTCGACTTGTTCAAAGTCATTGTGCTCGTAGGCTGCCAACCCACTCCTTTCTAATGCAGATGGTGAAATGAAACTATCTGTAGCACCAGAATAAAATAAAATCTTTACATTGATATGATTTAGTGTACCTGATGACTCCACCACCATGGATTGATGTTCGACTTGGTGATTATTAACTGCTACGTAAATCTGGTGGTTGCTACTTGCTCTTCCCATCGGGGCCTTTCTTTATCTATGCACAAATCCTGATTGTAACTCTGGGTAGTCAAGCTAGTAATTGGGTCCTCCACATCCCCAACATGTAACACAGGATTGAACCTGCACATTGTTCTGTGATTGTGTCTAAAATTAGTTCCTTCCCCTAGAACCCCTGCCCCTACTAGCTTCTCCCTGAGATGGCCGTGGACCTGCCTGCATCATTGGTGATGAACGAGATGCTACACTCACTGTCATTGAAATCCCTATGGCTACTATACTTGGTGTGACTCTATTACCATATGGAGGTGGCCTTGATCCCCCTCCCCTGGGAAATGTCCTAGGGGCCTTCCCCATGAATCTAGGATGATGCAGAAAGGTTGGTATCGTACCTCCAGTTAAGTTCATGTGTTCCTCCGCATAACGTGAATTTTCCACAGCTTCCGCTACTGAAGATGGTTTCCACATCCGCACCATAGCCCTTATCTTAGGGTTCAACCCATATACAAAGCGTTCTGCCTTTCGTTGATCATTATCCATATATGAAACATATTTGACCAATTCCATAAACCTAATCTCATATTCTTCTACGGTTTTGTTTCCCTGTACTAGAGCATGAAACACTCCTACCTGTTGTTCCTCATAGTAAGCTGGTATATATTTCCTTTGGAACCTCTCCATGAAATGTTCCCAAGATACGGTGTCCAGGGTAAGATGCAGTTGTCTTTCTAGGTTGCCCCACCAGTTCAAGGAACTGTCTCTCAACTGAAAAATCGTTATCTTCACCTTTGAAGTGGACACATAGTCTCTTAAGGAAAAACACCTTGTTATGCCTTCCAACCATGCTTCTGCGTGTTCACTGGCATGACCCCCAGCAAACTCTGAAAGTTTGATCTTCTGCAGTTCTCTAGTGATGTCTTCAGGTGGAGGTCCTCCCCCTGAATCCCTCGACGCTTCTGGATTACCCATTCCATCTGGTGGGGGCTCCACTTCAATCCCTGTCGGTTGATGCCCCTTTAAAGTCTCATTTATTACATCCAAAGAGTGCAGTATGAGAGCTAGTTCAGGCAATGGTGGGGGCGGCGCTGGCAGTCCCTACGACGATGCCCCTCTACCTCAATTTCCTCGAGTCGTGACCATCCTGTATAATTTAACCTGCATCAACCAAAGTTGTCAGGGTGAGATCAAGGACGTTTCACATTTGCACAACTTAAACTAGAAAACAGGGTTAGGCGTAAGTTTTTCTATACTTGTCTGTAAACAGACGTTACTCTCTTTAGGGGAAGTGGCTAGGTTAGGGTTAAAGCATCTAAGCTTGATGTCTTCGCCTAAGAAAACTACTGACTCCCTTGCCTGGTAGCTATGCTAGCTTTGTGCTATACTCGCCAATTCCTCTAGCTTATTTGCCTAGTACGCATGAAGCCCCATCCCGCTTATCTCATTCTAAGTCCTTAACCTTTCGCTAAAAACAATCTAATTAGTTTCTTTAACTAGTTTTAAATTTAAGCATGAATTATAAACTTTAAATATAACTAAACATAATTTTAATTATAAATAAATTTAAAACATAGTTAATTAATTAAAACATAATAATATTGATCATGTTTTAATCACATAATAGTTAAATATAATTTAATTATAATTTGAATAAAATTTAATAATTTTAAATATAAACTATAAATAACTTAAACTCTAAATTAACTATATGTAATTTAAATTATATTCTAGTTATTAAAAATTAAAATTTAACATTAAATTAAAATTAAAACATTAAAATTTTAATATTAAATTTAAATTAAAACATTAAAAATTTAACCAAAATAAATAAATGAATAATAAAAAAAATAAAAATAAAAACTAAATAAGAATAATAAAAAATACAATTTTAATGTGGGCAGTGGGTCCTTGCATGAGGGCCACGTGCCCCTCCCTCACCACACTCATTCCCAACCCTACACGCCTCTCTAACAAACCCTAAACTATCCTCAACCCTAATGCTCCCTCACTACCGCCTATCCCACTCTGGAAGTGCGGCCAGGGTTTTCTTCTCCCTAACTCTGCCACCTCGCCCATGGCCTTCTCTCATGGATTCTCCTGGTGTCTTGGCATTTGGTGTGTTAGGATTGCCGGGGCTTGGCCCTCTTTTGTGGGTTATGTATGGCTTTCATAGCTTAGAGGTAGAACGTTTTCTGTGCACATTGTGCTTCCCTGGGACTTGGCGCTTGGTCTTGGGTGTTGGGTTTGTATGTTTGACTAGTGTTGTGGGCGCGTAGTGCAAAGATAATGGTCCCGTGGGCTCTTCGCCCTGCACCTCGTGTTTGGTCTTTGGCGTTGATATGGTGTTGTGATATGTATTCTCGTGGACATGTGCTATGTGCTGGTGTAGGTGGGCTTAACAATCGATCTGGTGTTGTGTGTTATGTAGCTCGTGGACCAGATTTGTGTTGTGTTTGGTGCTGAACTTGGACACGTTGTGCACAAGAAACGCCCCTTGTGAGCCCTAAATGTTATCCCAGGTGATCGAAGTGTGACAAGAGAGACCAACGAAGAGGACAGGCTCCAAGCACGGCCAGAGAAAGCCTCCAATTCCATCTGTTGCAGGTCCTAGGAGAAGTGAGGGTTTTGACGTCTTCTGAAACTCTATGGGTTTTTTCTATTTATTTTTTAGGAGAGCTTAAGCTTAAACCTTTTCCTGGGTTTTCATTTATTTTTATGTAAAATATTTAGCTGGGTTGGTTCTCTTCTCAGAATCCATAGTGTTAGTTATTTTATGCCAAAATGCCTCTGAATATGGAACCCCCTTTCTGTTATCGATGATGGGTTTTAACCTTTAGGTTTTGCTTCTCATGGATGTTCTTCTAATATCTTGAAATGGGTTCTTCCCTGAGATGGTCATGGATCGCGCGTGGTTTGAGCACTGGCACTGGTGCTTACGCTGAGCTTGGCTCCTGCAGGCTTGGCGGGTGTGCTGGGCGCTGGTTTGGTGTGCTGGAAACTGGACGCATAGTGCATTGTGAATGGGCTTGTAAGATCTTCGAATGGCATGGATGTGGATACTATCGATACTTGGGCTTGGTGGCTTGTGTTGGGTGTTGGTTTGTTTTATTTCTGGCTTCCCTGAATTCCTAGTTTGTCTATAAATAAAGTTCTGAAATAGCGCATCAGGCGAATCATTTTGTAAGGCTAAGAAGACACTAGATTTTTACTGAAAAATTCCCTAACAATGAGCACGATTTGTTTTGGCTATGCTAAAATTTTGATTGCAAAACTCCCTCAGCCCAAGTTGTTTTTGAAGATACTAAGATTTTGATTGAAATCGGCATGACAATTGCAAAGAGAAGGATCTCTGTAGAGATAATTATGAAAATAAAATATGTAAGTATATACAACAGACTTCCAAAGGAATTAGTCATCCTTTAATTCCTCTTTATTTGCATTTCTATTATATTATGTGGTTTAATTAGCTGTTGATCAAGTGAATATTGTTCAGAAATGACTGCCAGGTGTGTTTTAAGACATCGTTTCATTGTATATCCACCCAGGCTTTAGGAATTATATAATCTCATAACTTGCAATTAGAAAGCATCGAATATAAAATGCAACAAAGTTACATATATTTAAATGATCTTCTGAATGTTATAAATTTTATTAGGGATTTGATGTGGGTTTGTTGTAGACGTTCTGTTTGGGCGAGTAGTCTGATAAGCAGCCTGACTGCCTGCTGCCTGGGCTCAGGTCAAGTTAAGGAAGATCTTAGTAATGTTTACATTAACTGTCCTCTCTTCTTTATTTAGTAGATATCATTTAAAGTTGTTAAACTACACCCTATTTAATATGCAATAGACGTAGAGAGAGTTTCAATAAATAACCTTGATTGTTTTACAATATTACAACTGTAACTCTTATTAATTCTCAGCCTATGCAGGTGAAGAGTCATTCTTACAGGTGGCTAGAACCAGGGAGAGTATCTCTTTTTTTTTTTATAGTTCTTCCTTATATTTCAATATACACATGAATCTATCTATTGAAAAAAAACAAGTGTTTAAAGTTTGCTTCATTTTTTTTTTGACTTGCAGGTTAGGTGGAGGTGGAGCTTGGAGCTCAGATTTTCATCTAATTAAAGGGTTTCAGGGTTTCAATACAACTATTTTAGGTTTTTTTTTTTTTTTTTAATTTAGGATTGGAACAACTCCATTCCTAAACTGTCCTTCATACATGCAGGGTAGGTGGGTAGGCCCTGGTACAAATTTTTAAACCAGGGCTCTAATACCATGTGTAAGAACCTAGTTTAACAAAGCCTAAAAAAAATTGTAAATTTAAACATTAAGATTATTCAGCATAAGCAATAAGCAATTTCATTCAGCATATAAGCAGCATAAATTTAAATTTATGAACAACAATCTGATAAATTACATAACAACCCCATAACCTAGCAAATTCATGAATATAGATACCTCTGGCTGATGTTATTATCCCAATATCCGACTGTCCTCTCTGCTGCTTGCCCAAAACTCTGCCTGATGTTCTGACCAAACCCTGCCCAAAACCGACTAACCACCCAGCCAGCTAGGAGCAGCCTGTCTGGCTCCCTAGCTCCAGGATCCC
This sequence comes from Picea engelmannii, assembly GCA_009831015.1. Classification (NCBI taxonomy): domain Eukaryota; kingdom Viridiplantae; phylum Streptophyta; class Pinopsida; order Pinales; family Pinaceae; genus Picea; species Picea engelmannii. The sequence goes on from ML782995.1 coordinate 539,945, forward strand.
ATGAGGATTCCTGGTCCTCGAGCCCAAAACTCCCAGCAACCTGGTGCCCCTTTCAACCATTCACCCAAACTCAAAACCAAAAAATATCTCCTAGAAAATACATTCCTCCCTTGCAATAATGCTCCTCTCCCAAATTTTCATAATCCCCTTCCCCGAAGGCCTCTGCCCAATCATATCCCCCTCCATTCACCGAATCCTAGCCTCCTTTAATGCCACCCACCTTATCCCTCCATTTATTACCTTATCCTTCCATTTATCACCTTATCCCTCCAGTCAATGCTTCATCCCCCCTTGCATACGTAAAGTTTTATAATAAATAAATAAAAAATATTAAGCTCTTAATTCATTACCCAAACCTTTAATGAGTTAATTAATTAATTAATTAATTAATCAATAGATATAAACAATTAATAATTAATTAGTTAATATTATTAATAAATAATCATTGTTTAACTAAAATATATTAGGACAGTTAATTATTTAATTAACTATACTTGATAAACCCTATGCAACTATTTAGCTAGGGTTGTTACAGAGGTGGACCTTTATTAATGGTAAAATGTGGAATTTTTTTTGGAAAAGGGGATGGTTAGGTAGAATATATTTAACAATTTTTATTAAGGTTCAATTAGGAAAATTTCTCCATATTACGATTTAGCAGTGATTTGAGCATTTAAGTGTTTGAGGGTTTTTTTTGTTAACGATGAAAGTGAATGGTTCTTATAAGTTTGAGGTAAATAAATTCAGCAGTAAGAATATCTTTGAGCTAAGGAAGCTCAAGATGTGGGATTTTATTTTGCAACAAGGATTGCAAAAGGCATTGAATGAAAAGACAAAGAAACCAGAAAGCATGGAAGACGACGACTGGAAAGATTTGGATGCAATAGCTCTCAGTACCATTCATTTGTGTTTGACAGATGAAGTGTTATTTAACATCGCTAAAGAGGAGGCACCAACAAGTTTGTGGAACAGACTAAAGAGTTTGTATATGACAAATTCCTTGACAAACAAAATATTCTTAAAGAGGAGGGTGTACAACTTGCGGATGAAAGAAGGTACAAAAATAGTTGATCACTTGAATGTTTTCAATACTCTGATTTGTCAATTATCTAGTATGGATGTAACATACGAAGATGAGTACAAGGAGGTTATTATACTGTGTTCATTTATTGATTCTTGGGATCATCTGGTCACAACTATGTGGTTTAGATCAACATATGCCATTGATTATGACATTGTTGTGGGAGCTTTATTGTCCGAGGAGATGAGGAAAAGATCCAATAAGGAAACCTCAACAACAGAAGCAATGGTGGTCATAGTTCGATCTATAGAAGGATGGAAAGATCGTAAAGGTACAACCAAGTTTAAGTCAAAATACAATAAGGGTTAGGGAAAATGTTGGTTCTGTGGAAAATATGGGCATCTCAAGAAGGATTGTTGGAAAAGACAACAAACATTCAAAGATGACTCCACAAAATAAGAAAATTCAACTACAGGTATGATTCATGAAGTTTTGTATGTTTGTTGTGTCTCAACACATGTGTTCACATAGAAGGTGCAGGGTGGTGATGGTTGAGTCATCATGAAATAATAATTAAAAAAAAATTGTATTTACTTTGGCGTTGTAAAAATGATTGATTGCATGTAAATGGACATATGTCTGTAAGACCTGGATAGGAATGCGTACCCCTGGTTTATCGGGTCTGCTATGAAAATTATAGACATATATTTAGGTAGATTGATTATGTGGGGGGCATGCATGTTGGGTTAACCTTGACTCGGTGAAAGCGTTAATGAGTTAAATATGGTTTTTTAGTTCAAAGCAAGTGGTTTTTGGGGTCCATGTTTTTTGGGTATCCCATGGTATTGTGTTCATCGATTGCATGTAATGAATCCTATAAAAGGCTTCGTGAACTCCATTGTAAATGGGCCTAGAGGTAAGTAGTGAATATCTACTTGGCCAGCTTGGACGGATTTGGTAAAAAGTTGTTGCCAAATTCGAGGTGAAGCAGTGTGTCTGGGTTATAAAGTTGGGTTTGTAGAAAGTCTGATGTGTTGGCAGGTCAATCAAGTGTTTGAGAATATATGATAAAGGTAGGTTTATATGCATGGAAGTTTGAAATTATTTCAAGGAAGTTGGGATTGAATAGGCATGTTCAGTAATGACAAGTTGTAGAAATAATTGTGTAAAGAAGCGATTATGTTATCTGGTAACTCGATCACCATTGGTTGCAAAATACTGGAAGAGGTATGAATAGGTCATCTGGTAATTACTCAAATGTGAAATTATTTGGTTATGATGCTTATGTTTTTATCAATGTTCTAAGTAAAACCCAGATCAAATAGGTAGATCTTTGATATGGTGATGATTTTAAGGGATGCAAAATGTGGGATCCTACTGCCCACAAAATCATCATGGACAAAGATGTAGTGTTTGATGAATCTCCTTTTATAAAATCAAACGTAGTAAAAGATGAAAGGTTCAAATCATGACTAGTAGAAAAAGGGTATTTGGAAGGTATTGATTTCCATGAAAGTTTCTCACCAGTTGTTAAAAGCTTGTTTCTATTAATGTTGTGTTAGCACTAGTTTTGTTAATTTATCTTGAGTTAGTATATCTAGATCTTAAAACTATTTTACATGGAGTTTTCTAGAAAATGGGTCGTATATGGAACAACCAGAAAGGTTAGTTTAAAATCACAATAGAATATTTGTTTGCAAACTCAAGGATGGTAATCTTTGTTATTACAATAGAATTATGTGGTGAAGATACTCAGGAAATCCGGTATGAATAATGTGAAACTGGTCAAATCCCTTTATATTTCCATTGTAAGTTCTCTTCAGATTTATGTCCTAGCTGATGAAGATGAAAAGGGTTATATGTCTCGAGTATTATATGCTAGTAGGAATTTTGATGATTGCGATGGGAAACGATCAAAATATCACATGTAGTTGGTGTTGTCATTAGACACATGGGAAAACCAAGTGAAGAGCATGGAAATGGGTGCTTCAAACACAGAAGCACAAGTATCACCTACAATGGTTGCAGTGATTTATTATGTGGTTACGATTCATGAGATTTGGACAAGAGGAGACCTACCTTAGGTTATGTCTTCGAATAATGCAACGATCTATTGGGTAAGTTTGGACATTTAAAATATGTGGTGTTTTGTGGTGGTCAAAGTGTTGTTCATTTGACTAACAATCCAACATATCAAAATGGGATAAGTGCATCGGTTTATTAGACAGGTTATTGATGGAAGAAAAATGGTCCATATTGGAGCAAATCATGGAGACATGTTCATGTAACAATATTGTTAGATAAGTTGTGGAGTTGTGATGGTGTTTGGATTCTCTTGGCTTACATGAAAGGTGATGGATAAATTTGGGCATGATATATCAGGTAAATTATTTTCAAGGTGGAGATTCTTGGAAACATGCCAACGAATTTCCCATGTAGTTCCATGCACATGCATGCAACTATATTTAGAATGTTCTTACATGCACTCTTCTTTTAACAGTTTGAGTAACTGATGGATCTTATTATAATCAGTTTGTATAATTGTTTGAGATATGTTTTATATACTAGCATACCCATAGAGGTGAGAGTGCAATGTGTAGTGAGTGTGTGAGAGAAAGATGCAATATTGTGGAGTGCAATTGTTATAGCAAGATTTTCCTCACCCCATGCAACTTTCTCAGAAGGCCTTTTCCATTTCCCTATGTAGACTTGAAGTCCCCTTTTTCACTTCCCAGATCTAAAAATCATATTTTTCCACATATACGCTCCCTGTTAGTTATACAACATGTGTATATGAAATACCCACCACTACATCCTTCGTACATCGAGTTTGGTGTTAAAAATTAAAAAATGTGTCGAGTTTCCATGTGATGTCATGAGATCTGTGATCCTTAACCTTCCATATACTGGAAACATTTTGACTCTGTCATTTTTTGTTCCATTTGAAGGCTATAAATGGGCCATATCCAAATCATGGAAAGGGAGAGAAATTCAACATTTGAGAGAAAACTTACACTCGAGAAATTATTCACTTCATATTGAATCTGCATCCCTTTATCCTTTTAATTATGAACACATTGTTCAACCCCCAAGCTCTTCCCTCTTTGATGGAGAACCTCATTGTCTTTGTTATATGAGCTTGCCTTTGGTGGAGGATTCAAGTGGTGTAGGCCCAATTGGAAGGGACTTAGTTTCTCAGTTCCGAGACGTGCCACATGAAAGTTTGTCATTCATACACTTTTGTTGATAATATTTTAATAGAAATACTATTTTCTCATCCAATTAATGTCTTGCAAATATTTGAATTGATTATACCATGGGAATATTTGTTGTGAATATTGATGGATTATGTTATTATATGTGCTAACTTTATATATTATCACCATATGCTTGTGTATCTTGGTTGTTGAGGACAAGTTGCAGGTATATAGATTTGAGTCGAGTGCTCAACGGTGGTCTTCATCGAACATCCGAACGAGGTAGGATCTTTATCTTGTCTTGTTAGCATGTTTGTTTATATAACATACTTGATATTAGAGTTGATTTTTGTAGTCATTCCATCTATTTTGTTTTAGCCCATCCCATAGAGTGATTTTCCTCATAACATAATTGGTGACCATATTGGGAATTGAATCTTGTTTTTGGGTTTTGGAGTGTTTTCTCCGTTGATTGCTCTCGGTTAGCTTGAGTTTCCTTTTCATTTGATTGCTTGACATCCTATTTTCATTTTGAATATGAGTTTCTTGGAATTATCCTCAACTTGATAGTGTTTTAATACATATACATGGTTTTTCCCTTGGCATACATGTACATATGCGAGTTTTCATTCTATAGGGAGTGTACATACGCAGTTTTTGTCTAAATAGTCATGTACGTCAATATGTTTTCTTGATTGTTGAGTTTCATGTTTGTTGGGTGAGTTTTGATAGTTGTTGAGTCTTCTTGGGTCTCTGTCATAACTTTTGAGTGCTTGCAGAGTGATAGGAAACATTTCTTTGGTTGAATTTTCGGGTGGCTCTTCTTTCTCATCATTTGTTTCAATGGTTGTCCTTGCATATTGGGCCAAGTGTTTGATTCTTGGTATCGTGCTTTGTTTTTATCTTTTTTCTTACAATAGGGTTTATATATCAATTTGTTGTTCAGTCCTTGCATTTTCATTTCTTTATATTAAAAATACAAAAAAAAAATACATTTTGCATTTTGGAATTTGCTCTTTTGGCTTGTTTATTATTGATATTGATACATGTATAGAAAGATTGCATCTTATTGAAATTGAACAATTTAATTGAAAGTTGCATTTTGAAAATCTTATCATCTTTTGAGAATTGAAGTTTAGGACTTAGCTTTATGTTCATATTCATTTCTTTTATTTGTTGAGTCATAACATCATTAGTTTCACGACCACATATTTTGAGTAAATGTAACATTGATTAATTTAAAATTGATCAGAAACGATTTTATTTTTCAGGTTACACAAACTAGCTTAAGATATAGAGCCTTGGAATAGGATTTTGTGAGTAAACTTATCCAAGGCTATTAAACTCAACATATGTGTCTGACTAAGGGAGTGGTGAAATCCATTGTATAATTGGTGACATCAGGAGGCTCTGCTCACACCAGAATTAAGCACGAGGTCATGTGAAGTTGGTTGCAGAGATATCCCTCTAATAGCTTCTTAGTGTCAAATATATTTTTGGGGATCTCTTCGTATCTGGGGTTCTTTCTAGTACTTTTACCTCTGAGAGGTGGTGCTTTCAAGATTTTGATCTTTGTTACCCTGCCCATACAGTGGACCTAAATTATGAATATTCTCTTACGCAATGGTTATATCATGGTGGATTTAGTTGCTTGACATAGGTAGCCACATAGGTTACATTCATGGGTTATTCTACAGGTACCCTGAGTCAGATAAGGGTCGGACATAAAACAACATTTATGGAGGATTACCTCTGCAAGGGGATCTAACCGACTGTGTTTTTAATCCCATGAGGGCACTTATAATTGATTATGATACGTTTGATATTTTGAAGGGAGTCTCAGGCCCCTCTTGGGTGAGGCATATCTATTCTAGTGAGGGTGGCCCATTTTTCATCCACTATATCATGTTTGCATGCATTGGCCCTTTTTCTTTACTTTGGTGTGCTCTCTGATTATTGGTTGGCCTTAGGATTTTTTATTGCATCATGAGTTTTCATTGCCATGGTTAGTGGAGCCCCAATGGCTTCCTTAGTTAGTGCTACCCAACCCATGGTCTTTGATCATTCCATGGGGATGAATTATTGTATATTTTCGAGTGGTACACTGAATCATGATACTTAGTCAATACCATGGGCCTCTAATCCTTTTTCTTTTGGTAAGACATGCATGTCTTTGCACTTGCCATCCTCTCTCTCGTCACCTTATGTGAATCCTATTTTTGGGTTTGGAGGTGGGATGCCTCCTTATTCTCCCTTTTTGTTTGGTGGGAGTCATATCCATCAACCAATGCTTACAGTAGGGGGTTGGAATATTCCTTCCTACAGATCCAATCCTAGCTTCACTTTTCCAGGAGCAAGTGATCAAATGGGACGTCATTCTACTTATCACATCCCATCCATTTATCCTTCTTCCACTATGTCGGTTCCTACAAACACTTTTCCCATGGAAGACCTCCGTCTGTCCTCTAGTGTTTCATCTAGGGGGGGTGCATTTTATAGTATGGGAAATCCCCTTCATGAAGTTCCTTCATCTGGGGGAAACATATATCCTCACTTGAGTAACCCTTGTCATGTCACTTTCTCTTTGCAAGCCGCTTCCTCAATGATGATGCCCTTACAACCCTTTATGAATCGGTTTAAAGGAGGATACTATCCTAACGAATAGGGCCACAGTATATACTAGAACCCTTCCTAGCCTACAATTTCTCAAAACCAGTCTTTACCAACCAACCACCGCCAATCTAGTCACTGCAAGTCATACTGACATTATATCACTAACCTTTACTAGTCATGTTGGAGACTGGTTGATAACCTCAGCAAGTCATGTTGAATACCAACAACTAGTTGTTGCACGTCATGCTAGGGGAAAAACCATAGTCACTGCTAGTCACACTGCACAAACATCACCAACCTATGCTATTCATGTTGGGGATAATCACCAACCTATGTTAGTCATGTTGAGGGTTCATCATCAACCTCTTTTAGTCATGTTGAATATTCATCACCAACCTCTACTAGTCATGTTGGGAATTCATCACCAACCTCTGCAAGTCATGTTGGATATTTTCTACTAGCCTCTACAAGTCATGCTGGGAGCATGTCACCAGCCACTGCAAGTCATGCTGGGAGCATTCATACAATTGAGAAGCCTAGATATATAAGATGTAATCCCAAGTTCCTTTGTACGATTTGCAAATGAATCACCTTACTTATGTGTGCCCATCTACTACTTTGGTACAAGAAGCGTGGTTCTTTCTTGGGGGACCTTCCGGTTCTGATTCGTCTTTGGGTTTCCAACGTTCTAATCCTTCTTTGGTTGATACAACAGGCGTGTTGATGCAATCTTCGACTAACACCACTCCTATTTTTGGGGGTAATGTGTCTCTTGACCTTGTTGTCTTGCATCCTATTCAACCAATGATTGAAGAAGTGGTCATGTCGATGGAATCTTTGATTGATCCCACTCTTATCTTGGAGAGTGACAAGTATAAAGAAGTGACATTGCCGATGCAATATTCCGTCAATCCCACTCTTCTTTTGAAGGGTGACGCATCTTTCAACCACGTCCTTAACATTTCTAGTATTGTACCTTCTGAACAGAGGAGAATTCCACTCTCTTTGAGTACGCTCTCTCCAAGTCATAGGGTGGTTTCATTTGATTGGAATGATATTGTAGAGGCTCAAATTCCTTCTTATACACCCTTCCAGATTAAGGGAATTACTAGATATATTTTATATAAGGTAAGCTCTGCCAGTATTTTATCCTCCTCAAGTTGTAAAGCTTTGGATTTTCCCAAGATTGTGTATGTTATCTGTGAGTTGTTAAATTTCAAAAGAAGTCCTACATGGGAGCGTTGGCCTCCCCCGTGATATGTTTTTTAGAACAACACCCCTAAGTCTTATTTAGGCTATTTTCTGACTCTCTCAAAAAGCAAAAATATTTCCATGTGAGCTTGTCTCTTTCACACTCGTTAATTGGATCTGAAAGGACATCTATTTGGTGTAAGTTTAACCCTTTTTCTGACCAAGTAGACTAATTTTGAGAAAGGAATACTCTAGTCACTAACTGCTAGAAGAGTTCTCTTGGGTATTGTTTTATACTTTTTCGGGCCTAGGGGACTAAATTCACAAAAAAGGAAATTCTTTGGAGTTAAGTTGTAATTGCATGTTACTCTCTTGCTCATAGTATTGAGCCTATTTTCGGTTCCCTCTTTTGCATTATAATCCTATCACCTCAATAGTTTGCATCATCATCCAAGCAGAGCCTTTTTTATATCCTTTGCAGCTTGACACCCTGTACCCTAAGAGGAAAACTTCACCTGAGTTTCCATGTCCTACATGAACCCCCTTGCATTGAGCATAGGTATGTTCCACTATTGGGACTAGTTGCTTACTCATGACACTCATTTCCTCATTTGTATCATAGCATTCATTTGTGTATAAAAAAACAAAAAAATATGGGCAGAAAAGGAATATATCTCATGTTGGCAGCACTCGTATATCCTTTGAATAGAGAAAAAACTTTTGAGTCTGCCTGTCATCCAAATTTTGGGTTTAGAATGACCTTAGGAAGTTGAGCTTGTAACTTAGATTTTACTCCTCTAACTGGTTACTCTTCCAGTTCCTATGGAGAGTTTGATTGATGCCTCCTTCATCACAAAGTTTCATCATTGAGTCTATGCTGCTAGATTCCACCATATGTCTCATGTTCTTGTTAAAAGGATGTTTATAATCTTTTGTCAGCCATTTCTTAGAACTCTTGACTTTGCATGTCAGCCATACCCTTAGTATGTCTCATAATTACATGAAGTTGTAGTCCTAACATGCACCCTGGTCCTATTTTCATTATGGGTAGGTAACCTTGAACCCAACAGTTGACATCTCATCATTGGTCGATGACTGCGACATTTATTCACACAATGAGATTTGTGTAGTATATTCGATTTCATTAGCCTTATTGATCATTTCCTTTCCTTTTTCGACAGTTTTAATTATTGGATGCTATTCATAGGGTATTTTTCATGCATTTCTTGCATCTGGTGCATGAAAAAGATGCACAGGGTCATTGGTTCATGAACATGTTATTCATCTAACTTCCTCTAAATCATGAAGTTGTAAAGAAGAAAAGAAGGAATTTGAAGAATCCCCTTCTACAAAATAAAATACCTCCAAGGAAGAAGGAGGGGATGTGTACTTGGATTCGTTAAGAACACATGTAGATCATGAGACATGGTTGGTTGACTCAGGTTCATCCCTTCATATGAATCCCCACAGGGAGTGGTTCTATGAATATGAAAGGCATGATGGAGGTAATGTTTTCCTAGGTGATGACTCGACAATAATAATCATAGGTCGAGGAAAATTCTAGTCGAGGCTCATAGATGGAAGGATTAGAGCACTCCCTGGTTTTCTGAACGTCCCAGGATTGGCCAGAAATTTGATTTATGTAAAAAAAATGGACAATGCAAGGGTAAAAATAATATTTGAAAAGGAAACCTATAGGATGGTTCGAGGCGAAATGGTGTTGTTGGAGGGAGTTCAGTTTGGAACTCTATATAATATTCAAGGAAGAACTATTAGCAATGGGTGTAATAGTTCCATTTCTCCTGATATTGGAGTTGAAGAAGAAAGAACTCCTACAGTCTCTCGAGAAAATGTTATGTTGTGACATCAGAGACTGGGGCATATCAGAGAGAAGGGTTTTCGAATACTGCATGGTAAAGGTATGGTTGAAGGCATGCATAAATTCTCTCTAGATTTAGATTTTTGTGAACATTGTGTATATGGGAAGCAAAATCAGGTAATATCCCCCTCTGGTGCAACGGGGGTAGAAGGAATTTTAAAGCTAGTTCAGAGTGATTTTTTGGACCTCTGTCGGTCCCATCACTGGTAAAATATGTGTACTATGACTCATTTATAGATGAATTCTCAAGGAATAATTGGATATATTTCCTCAGGAATAAATCTGAAGTCTTTGACAAGTTTAAAGAGTTTAAGGCTCTTGTTGAGAATCAAACAAAGAAAATAATTAAGATGCTAAGGACAGATAATGGTGGAGAGCTCTGTGGGAATGAATCTGAATAATTTTGTTAGAAGTGTGGTATAGAAAGGTAGAAGACTACTCCATATACACCTGAATAGAATGGAGTTGCAAAAAGGATGAACAGGACGCTGATGGAAAAAGCAAGGTGCATGCTTAGTGGTGTTAGGTTAGGGAAATAATTATGGGCAGAGGAAATGGGTATTGCATGTTAACTAGTCAACAAATCACCCTTATTAGTGTTGGATGACAAGAATCCACAAGAGTTATGTACTAGTAAGAAACATTCCCTCACACATATCAAGGTATTTTGATGTGATGACTATGTTCAAGTTCCAAAGGAAAATAAGAGTAAGCTAGATAAGAAGGATGAAAAGTGTATCTTTATTGGATATAAATATGGTCTCAAAGGTTATAATCTTTGGAACCAAGAAAATAAGAAGGTAGTGTATAGTCGAGATGTGGTATTTAGAGAAATGAGAGTTGTTGTTAAACAAGAATTCATACCAAGTAAGGAATATCTAGAGAAAATAGAGTTTGATTTAAAGGATGATGAATCAGACTCTACAGAAGAACATGAATCTAAATAAGAATATCCTCATACTCCAGTATTGAGAAGATTGGTTTGAGAAAGAAGGCTACCAAAAATGTATACTCCATTTGATTTCCTTTAAAAATTTTTTTTTGTCTATTATTGATAATGATCCTAGAACTGCCAGGAAAGTAGTGGATTCATAGGATGGAAACCTCTAGAAAAAATACATGGACGAAGAAATGGAAACTTTGGATAAGAATGAGGCTTGGGATCTAGTGGAGTTGTCAACTGGAATAAATACCATTGGAAGCAAATGGGTATTTAAAAAGAAGATGAATGCAAAAGGAAAAGTGAAGAAACAGAAAGCTCAGTTAGTAGAAAAGGGTTATTCCCAGGTTGAGGGAATTGATTTTGGTGACATTTTTTCTCCTTTTTCCAAGTTAACCTCTATAATATTTATGTTATCTATTTCTACTGCATTTTATTTTGATGTAGAACATATGGATGTGATGACAACATTCCCACATGGGGATCTAGAAGAAGAAATCTATATGAAGAAACCAAAAGGATTTGTTGTGAAGGGAAAGAAGGAGATGGTATGCAAGATGAAAAGGTCCCTGTAAGGTTTAAAAAAATCACCAATGATGTGCTATCAAAAATTTGATACTTATATGCTGGGACTTGGCTTCACAAGAAGAAAAGAGGATCATTGTGTGTATTTAAAATTAATTGGTGATCATTGGATTTATTTGGTCTTGTATGTGGATGACATGTTGCTAATAGGAAACAACAAGGAGATTATTCGGGATGTGAAAACTTAGTTGTCCTCTAAATTTGACATGAAGGACCTCATTGCTTCAAATTTAATTTTGGGCATGGAAATTAAAAGAGCTCAAAGAAAGAGGAAACTCCTCTTAAATCAGAGAGAATATGTCGAGACAATATTGCAGAGGTTTAATATACAGGAATGTAAACCAGTCAAGGTTCCTATTCTTGTTGGTGTAAAGTTATCTGCAGATCAATGTCCCAAGACACGGGAAGAGGAACATGCCAAACTTGGGGGGAACATTAGCCACCATGATATCCATGACCACACTTTTCATGGGGAGCTGGAAAAATGTCATGACCAGATCTTTGATGACCCCAAGACACTGCACTTTCCTAGAATCAAAAGAATGCAAGTCATGGTAAGTCTTTGTGATTTCTAATCCAAGTTCTTCCGTGATAGTTTTGGGCATGAGATTATGAGAAGCCCCCGAGTCCATAAAGCAGTTATGTAGCACCTTGTCATGTATGTTCAGAGATGTATAAAACGGAGGGGATGAATCATCTCTATCTTCTATCATGGGACCTAAGATGACTTCTAAATTTTCATCCTGAATATTTACTCAGTCTGAGGAGTGAGATGTAGGCTCAGACTGTAACAGTTTAGAGAGGGATTTTTTTAAATCTTCATGCTTGACTAGCTCCGAAAGGGTTACAGGGATCCTAATATTTTTTATCTCATGCTCAAAGATAAAATAGGAGGGGGGCTTCATGATCTCCCTTACTTTTGGGATAGGACCTTTGGCTACTGGTGAGGGGTTTTATGTTTTCTTTTCCTTTCTGTCATTCGCTGCGTATTTAACATGATTCTTTGCTTTGGAAGGCTAATCAAGGATGTCATAATTTCCTTCTTTCTTCTTAGACATGAGATTATATTTATTTGGACTACTATTGGCCTTCTCCCCTCTACTCAGCTCATTTATTTGGTCATCCATGAGGGAATCCTCGTATGTAGATTGGGTTAAATGGGGAAATGGGGAGGTGTCTCCAAGATAATGGATTTCAGGATCAAGCTCTTCTTCCTCTCCTTCCTCATCATCAACAAGGTTATTTTGGAGGGGGGTTTGGATTTTTTAATCATCCCTATCTCTGTTTGGAGGCTCTCTTGGAAGTATCTGAGGGGTATGATTTGGTCTTATGAAGTTTCCTCTCTTATCAACATTCTGGGCACTTTTATAACTCTGCTTCCCTTCGAATTTCATCTTCTCCATTTCTATAGAAAGAGATTTCACCAGCTTTGTCAATTCATCTACTTGAGGGTGGGGCACAAAGGAACTAGAGGTTGAGGCTTCATATCTCCCCCTCCCTTTGTCTCTATCAACCGTATTCCTAAGTCTGTCAACTTCCAATACGTTGGACTCTACTTTCAGGGATTCATCTTGCATATGAGCCAAGGAGGTATCTCTTCTCTCTCTTAACAGGAGGCATAAATCAGGGTTAAAAGGAATAACATAAGTAAGTTTGGCAGAGGCTTCAATAGGATTTATCTCAAGAGGGATCTTATTATACATTTTGTTGAATCTCTTGGAGAAATCAGAGACAAACTCTCTCTCTTTTTCCTTTAGGGACCCGAACTCTATGATATAATACATTAAGTCATTTTTATCCCCCCACTATCTCAAGAAAACATCATCTATAGTTTCAACCCCAATAATAGATCCAGGGGTCAATCCCCTAAACCATTTACTAAATTCACCATCAAGGCTCTGGACAAAGACTCTCATCCACACATCCTCATTTTCAATATTTAGATTATCTACATAACTGTAAAAGGAAGCAAGGTGTTATTCAGTAGTTATGTATTCCTCTCCTATGAATTTGGGCATGTATTTTAGGTAATCTCCAACAAGGAGAGATTTCATGGGCTGAGGTAAGACTAGAGGGGCATACCTTGCAGCCACTATGGCATCCATTCTGTTCCCCAGGAGATTGGCACCTACCATGGCGATGATATCTGGAGGAGAACCAGGAGGAGATGGAGCTCGGACCAGAAAGAGTGGAATTGTTCTTCTGGGAGAAAAGGGGACCGACTGAGTGTTGGGGGGAAAGGCCACAGGGCTCGAGGGAGAAGAGGATTGGATTTTTCTAAATGCAATGACTCTAATAAGGGGAGGAGGGGTAAAAACCAGAGTGGTAAAATATTCTGAGGTCCTAGGTTGAAACCATGTTACAACTTTAGGGGAGACATGAGTGATAAGGCTTTCTCCCTCCAATCCTAGACCAGGAGGGGAGAAATCAAAAGGAACACTCCCAAAATTTAAACTTCGGGAAACTCCAACAGCTAGTATAACAGGAAAATGAGAAGCAGATATTGGAGTTTCTAAAGGAGGATGGTGAAAATCATTAGAAATACCTGGTTCAGTAGCTGATGTACCTTCCTGAGGGGTCTTTCATCTTCTGAAAATTTTCTCTCAGTCATCTTCAAGTGTTGCTAGAGGTAGCTGTGGGGTAGACCCGTGTGTCTACCTCTGGAAGCCACAACTGAAAGAGTGGATTCACATTAATGGAGTCGCCAGGTGCACAGTTGCAATATTCAATGTACTGAGTTCTAATGCACCTTTAGAATTAGTAAGATTTGTAGTTCAATCCTAGGGAAAAGATTCAATTCATCCCCATCAATGGCGCCACAAATGTTAGCACTAGAAGTCACCTTTGGATTGTGGCAGCGAAAATCCCAATACCCATCATTTTTTATGTCACAACAAATAAATTTAAAGGAGATATAATGGATGCAAAATCAGGATGATATCACTTTAACTTAGAAAACTGGGCTGGTATGCACAGGAAAATGAGGTCTTGATCTAACTGCAATCAGTAAGTTGAAGTAAGGGTGAGCAGGAGGAAGAATTTGAGGAGAAAATGTAAAGGTCTGCTATGGACATCCCGTCTTCCAGCAGCCTAAGGAGGAGAATCTTTGAATACAATATCCTCTTGGATCCAAAACTTCAGGAGACTCAAGACACTACAATAATACTACAATCAAACATACATCACAATATGGTTATAACAACTCGAATGGATCCTCCATGCTTGAGCCTTCTGTATCAAAAGCAATAGAGATGAAAATAAAGTTTTTTTTCATTAAACAAGAAGTCTCAAATGGCGATACATAACCAGAGAACCAAAGGCTTCATTAAAAATTTACAAATCAGGAGCTTAGCTCAACCATCGACCTTAACAAAATATCAAAACTAACTATTTATAATCAGGATGAATTTCCACCACCAAGAGTGTGACCTGACTACTACAATCAAAGATTTATGTTTGCATCTTCTTTTGTTGGTCTACACTTGCATTCTTCTATCAGACACGATCTGAGATTAGTATGGGCTTTGCAGGAAAATTTGTTGAAACGAGAAGTTTGAGCTGACAATCTGCCACTATGACCATCTCTTCCATGCTTTCCATTTATGGAGTGAAACAAGGTTTCAACCACCTCCCCCATTTCCATTTACTACTTTTATTGGGATCAGGACAAGGCTTGACACCCCTAACTGTTCCAGGTGATCCTCATGATTTCTTCAAGTTCAATCCTGGCATCTCGAAGCCATGCAGATCTTTTTCTGTGACCAACACGGGCGCTTTCAGTCTTTGACGAACCTCCTTTCCCTCGCTCCATGCAACTTCAGGTTGTGACCACTGGCTCAACTCCTGTGTGCTTCACAATTTTGTGTTTCGCGAACTTGCATCATGCTCTATGCAAAAACCCCTGAGTCACGAAATCATGACTTGCTTGGATCTAATGCCACGTGTCCTGCTGGATCAGACAACCCACACTGATTTCAGGTTTCAGGAGTTCGGGGCTTTGACGAATGAATTTAAACATGTTCCGAACTCTCGATTCATGTGATTATTATTCACTATTGATCTCTCTGAATGAGGCCCATGGCCCAGATTAAAACTTTGTCTGACCTTAGATCTCAGGCCTTTTCCCTAGCATTAAACTTCAGGAAACTTTCATATCCAGAATACCCATGAACCAATGGTTTGAACTCCACCTTGAATCCCAGCCACTGAAAATTGTTTTTTCCTACTCACTTGATTCGAGTCCATATCAGACCGCTCTAAGTGGTGCGCTTTTCTCTTATGGCAGCGACCTGTGTAAGTAAGAACTTGGATGACTAGATGAGGGATCGGGAAAGAATAAGGATCAGTGAAAAAGGTATAAAGGGAAGTGATTAACCTTAGAGAAAACAAAAATCTTGGGGCCAAGACTTCTCAGGTAGGACTACTCAAAACAAAAGGTTGCGCAAATGATCGAGGGAAGACACAGAGAAAAATACCAGTCGAAAGGGGAAAAACTTAATATTTGGTCGGCAAAAGGGAGAAAGATAGGGAAAAATTACTGACTTAGGTAGAAACCACAAACCCACAATACTCTGACAAGGTTGTGAGATAACATTTGGCTCCCTAAGGGATGACATGCTCCATGTGATATGCCAAGAATGCGCATCTTTAGTGCCTTAGCTTTGGGTTATGTGCTCTCTTATTGAAAACAAAAAACTGAAAATCAAAACAAAACAACAGTGGTATTTAGGGTGGTGGAATGCCTGTCATGGCCTAAACAATATATTTCTTCAAAAAATGCCCATTTAGAGGGCCACCAAAAACTTCAAATCCCTCCAAATTCTGCAACCTGTAAGTATTATTTGGGAATTCCTTAGAGATTTTGAGGCACCCAATCCACAAGGCTTCAAATTTACCATGCTTTCACTTGTCCTTTTTTGGCGCATCCCATTTGAGTGCTAGGTCTCCCATCTAGAAAGACTCTTTCATTACCTTTATGTCAAAATCTTGCTTGATCTTCTATTGATGTTCATGTGCTTTGTCAAGTATCTTCTCTCTAGTCTGTTTCACTTCTACTAGTTGTTGTATTCTTCTTATCATATCATCAAGCTCCCCTTAGTAGTCTTGGAATAATTTTTCCATAGGCAAGGAAAGTGAGAAGGAAAGATGGCCTTCATTTCATACATAAGCTGAAAAGGAGAGACACCAAGAGACCTCTTTGTTGTCACTCTATCAGCCCACAAAGCAAATTTGAGCTTTGAATCCCATGCTTTCTTGTTATCCTATAATAGTCTTTTGATGATCTTTATCAGGATTTTTTTAGAGGACTCTGCCAATCCATTTCCCTGTGGGTAGTAAGGGGTAGACTGAATCAATTCAATTCTGAATTGCTCGCAAAACTTGATCAATGGCTTGGCCTTGAAGGATGCAACATTGTTAGTGATGATTTTGTTCGGACAACCAAACCTGTCCATAATATCTTCATTAAAACCAATGATTACCTTGTGAGAAGAAATCATTGTGGGGATGGATAATATCCATTTGGTAAAGTAATCAGTGGCAGTCAAGATCCACCTGTGATGTCCACTTGAAGCAGGATGAATTTCCCCAATAAAATCTAGGCCCCACTTCTGAAAGGGTCATGGAGCTACCACATGCTTCAATGGAAAAGACTTGAGCTGTTGTTTTCCAGAGAATTTTTGAAACTTAACACAAGCCCTGATTTTTTCACAGACATCAGTGAAGAGAGTAGGCTAGAAATATCTAGCCCTAAGAATTCTATAGGCTGTAGTTCTCTAGGAATTATGCCCCCCACATATGTTATCATGAAAATCAAACATAATTTTTTTGGCTTCTTGTGGGTGTAGACATATCAAAAACACTCCCAAAGGGTCCTTCCAATACAAGACCTGGTCAATAAGGAAATATCTAATTTCTTTAAGATTTAGAACTCTTGCCTTGCTTTTCCCCATACCATCAGGGGGTCGCAACTCCTGCAGAAAAAATATGATGTGTTTGTACCAGGTTCATTCTGCCAATGGAGGGTTGACTTGTGGGCCTGTATGAGATAACTCGAACTTCTTATTTTTTGAGAAGGTGTGGATGAAGTTAAACCCCAAATCTCTACAATTAGATTAAGCCAATAGCTTGGCTAAACCTTGGCCTTTAATTAACTTCATGGGATTTATTTCAAGATCAAATTCGAGGATTTTGGCAATCCACTTTCTCCTTATTCCGTCTGTGTCAGTTTGAATGAGAATTTCCTTCACAGAAGTTGAAGGAACATATGCAATGATCTTTGGATGCAGAATATAGACTCCGAAGACTCGGTTGCCTCAAAAGACCCTTGCTGGTATAATTTCCGCCTTAGCAATGGCGGGGCTGGATCGAGATCAATCGGTGGCAGGCCCAAAAGTCTTAGCAATTGGCGAAGCTCCTGATCCTCCACTGTGAGAGAAGATCAATGACACACTAGGACTTTTTATAATTGTTTTTTTTTTAAACTAGCACACACTAGAAAAATTTCCTATAAGGTAAGACAAGCAGATCACTAGCTAGCTGGAAGAACAGTTACAACAACCAACACTAGAGCAACTTACCAGTGCAAGTGCAACTCGAATATGGAAGAACCCTCCTAGTATACTCTACAAAGCATGGCCCAATATATGCCCTAGGTACTATGGTATACCCCCACAGTCACTTGTGTAAGTCACTAAGATAAAGGCAACTAGGTTGCCACCGCATGAACAGTCACTAGGTGGGTATAGTCGATAGTCAGGTGGACCACAATGAGAAGGGTATCAAGCCCGAAACTAATCAAGGGTATCAAAAGAAAGTGTTATGGAAGATGAATGAGGACCTCTAACGGATTCGAGACCCACAAAGCTTCGTGACAAATGCGATCAACAAAATCCCAAGATAATTCATCTATATGTGTTCCCCACTACGCTTGGTCCGGCTTTGGAGGGGTTATCTCCACTACCTTTCCGCACGCGATATCGTGTTTAGCCCCTGTATTAGAGGGGGGTCCTGGATAACTTTCATGGTTACTGGACTTTCAAGCACTGCCTATCTCAGACTCTTATGTTTGTTTTCATAGCCTTGAAGAGTTTCCTCTCCAATCCTAAATCAAGGCTCTAGATTAGACTAAATTAATGAACCCTTCAAACACAAATTCTAATAACTTTTAATTAAGCGTTAATTTTAGTGGATGTCTTAAGTCAAGGGGAATGAAAGTGAAACTAGTGATGTTCTTTAAGAGACAAAAAAGAAGAGCATAATATGATACTAGAAACAAAAGTACTTCTTTCTTCACAAATAAAGATTTGTCAATGAAAACTCTTTCACCAAACTTTTCATAACTACTTTTCTCAAATCTTTGAAAAGAAAAACTCTAAACAAGATTTCACTCAACTACGAGTTACTTAATGTCCCAAGCATTCAAGTAAAGAACTTAAGAAAACTTTATTTTTCCTTGGTAAACAAAGAAACTAACCTAAACTACTTGACCAAACAAAGTAATGAAAGATTTTTTTTTAATGTTACTTGCTTCAAAACAAGAAATTTGAAAATGAATTCTTTTCTTTTATTTCAAAGAAAAAAAGGGGAAAATGACGACAAGATAGGGCCAAGAAATAACTTTTGGCCCAATCGCAGATCCCAGGGAGTCAGAGACAATACCAAACAGGCAGATCCAAGTAGACTCAACAACTTGTTTAAAAACCATATTAAAGAAAACACAAGAAATCTTTTGATGAGAAAAAAGCTATGCTAAGGTCATACCTAGGCTACAGATTACTGAAACAAAGACCAGGGCTAGATCAAGAAGACCCCTGAGAAGTATGAATTCTTACAGGGAAGAGGATGACTACCTCTTCTTTGCAAAATATCTTCTCAACACAGACACACTATTGTCACTTCAGCAACTGGCGTATGTACGTAGGTTGTCCAAAGGAAGGGCGCGTATGCATGTGTGTAGGCCCACTATAGGCAGGGAGTGCTAGTATGGAAGACCAACATCCCTCAAAGACACAAAAGCTTACAAAAACTCAATTTTTTTTTAATAAAATAATTCAAATCACCCAAAAAAGTAATATCCCCAAAGACCCTAGAGGCATCCCCAGTACGGTCGCCAATTCTTCTATAGCGGAAAAACACCTCTAGGGACTACACAAAGGGCCTAAAGTGTAGGCAGAGCTAATTGTGTAAATTATCCTAATTTTTATCACTATCCCAACATTGCCCCACAATCATACATAAAAGACAAGAAAAAGGGATCCGGTAGGCCTATCTCAAACTCAACGTGCAGTGTCGATCCCTTTGCGCTTGGTTGTTTCATGACTGCAAATATCCTCCCAAGATTGACCTGTATTCATCAAAAGATAAGAAAGAAACTAAAATCATGCATTCTACATATGGATTAGTGGGTTAGACATCATAAACAAGAAATGTAAAAAAATCATATAAGTTCAATATGTCATTTGGCAGGACAGAAAAAGTACTTCTTTATATTAATATAAAAAAAGTTGCTTACAACATGAGACCGACACTGCTCCTTGAACTTGGTATTGGGCTCCTCTTCACCATGTACCAATTGCTTCCACATCTTCTTCTCCTCTTCAGTTCTCTCTTAGGGAAATGGTAAGGGCTTTACAATTGGGGAAAAGTGGGATTGATAAAATGGGTAGAGTTTTTTTACTCTCGTGCTTCCCCTTGCAATGGGACCCCAAGCCCTTCTTTTATAGGAAAAAAAATATAGTAATGGTTGGGGTGACTGGCTATGGGCAGTCAAATGGTTAAGTAATTCCCCAGAAACTAGTATCCTATGAAAATTTCTACATTTCGCGATATTTTGTGTGTGTACGAGGGTTGTAGTCGCTCAACAAGCGTGTGTACGTGGGTAGTAATGGTGCATGGTGTGTACACCTTCAAAATGATGGTTTTTAGAAGAGATGTTCAATAATGGATTTGTAAATATAGCAAGTTATATGGCCTGATGCTAGGTATGCATGTCAGGTGCAATTTATGGTTATAAAAACTATTTGGATGGATATTCTTATTTGGATCCACATGATAGGTGTCAGTATTGGGAGCATCATTTTCAATTGGTTATCGGGTGTTGATATCTTCTGTTTGGATATCACATCAACAATTGGACATGGGACCCTAGTTTACAATGGAAGTTGGACTACTTTAGCATGGTGACTTCCATTTCTCAATGGGACCCTAGTTCTATATTCTACTTCAACAATATGGTCCACACTTATCCATGGGAACCTGGTTCTCTAGTCTACTTCAACACTATGGTCCACACTTATCCATGGGAACCTGGTATATAGTTGTACATCAAGCATTGAGGACAACGCTTTCATAAGGGGGATGGAATGTTGGGTAGCTAGAGAGGTAGTGGGGAGGGGAAAGAGGGACCATAACGATAATAGTGGAGGCCATTCCTTGTAAGGTGGAATAGGTCCACTATATTATTAAATAAGGCCCACTATGATAGTTAGATATAAGAAATGGGTAGTTAGATATAATAAATGTAAGAGGACTTCTTAGAAGGTTCTACTGCTAGAAGATTCCTCCTCTAGAATGTTCTTAGGTTATGCTAGCAGTGTATAAAGGGGTTCAAACAATGTAATCGGATATGAAGAGTATTATTGTATTGTGAGTTGTACCTCAATAGGAGGATGCCCCCTCGAATAGGCAAGTGAACATGAGAGGATCCCTTCATTAACAAGATCCATTGTATGGTGTTTCCCTCCCTTAAGGGTTTGGTAATAATAAAATGTGGTTTATTCTATCTTTATCTGTGGATCTATTGTGTATTCAGTATTTGTGGTGATTATGTTTTTAGATCTATTCGGGAACTTAACAATCATCAAGACCTATACCATACGATGTAAAAATTGGAACAATTCCAATATGAAAATATGATGTGGTTACCGAACTGCCAACTTTTTATAGCTGCCAAATTTGATGTTGTTGTTTTGTTGTCGTGGTTGTACTTCTGTGGTTCTATTGTTGTGTTTCTACTATTGCAGTTCTTCTACCGTGATTTTTTTGTCGCACTTTTTGTGCCGCGCTTTTTAAGGTTCACATTTTTTGCTACAATGTTTTTGTCATGAATATACTCTATCAATAATACCTTCCCAAATAACCTTTCACAAATGGATATTCAATATGCTAAAATATAATGCACATAAGAGACCCTTGCTATCTTATTTATACTTCTCCAAGTATCTTCCTCTAGGGTTTATATTCTAACCAACTTACCCAACTTCTTTCTTTTGGGGCTAACCCACTTCTAGCCACTTTGTCCACTTACAACTACTTTATCCACACATAGTAAAATCTCCACTTCTGGTTGCAACTAATTTATTTTTAATTATTTTCTTGTTTCAACCACTTAACACATGACTAACCACTTTGATTCATCAACTTCTTCTAGGAGATTCTAGAATAATTTGACTTCTTTGACCTTCTAAGAGATTCTAGATAAATCATGAGGGTTCTCCAACTTCACATGGCCATAACTCTCTAACCGTGAGGATTTTATGAGATGTTCCACATATAATTGGAAACATGATGACATATACTATCCACATGGAATGGTTTCTCCTACAAATTCACTGATATTCATTACATTATTCCTCAATAAAACTTGGGTTACCTAACCACAATGTTCAAATACTCAACCACCTAACCATTTGTACTTCACAAAGAGACATCTGGTGAGGGGTTTCACCGTAAGGGGACCACTTTGAGAACTTTATCCAAGAGCGTCTTCCCATGATGGATTTCACCATAAGGGTATGAATTTGGAGTTTATCCATTTGGTTCTTCCTATCAAATATGACATGACATCAATGATACAACTCCCTTTAATATCAACACATGATTATGACACCACTTGAAATCAAACCTTTGAAAATAATTACATCAATGAACATATAACCAATATCCAATATATCAATGATACAAATACATTACTATGAAAATACTTGACATCAACCCTTTTACATCAATGGGAACATAGTACAACACAAGCTTATCTATTGGTGACCATCTCAACTTGTTCTAATTTCTATTTTTTTTTTTTTACTTCTTGTTTAATTTTCTTGTTGGACCATTAACGAACTAAAACTTTACTGTGGTGCCTTGTTGGCTTGACAATGTATTTAAGTGGTTGGAATTTTGCTCACCCAAATGACAAACAACAAAATGATATCATTTTTGGTTTTATTTCTCTCTATATTGTATTATTTCTGTTGGTATTCGCCGTAGTTATTATATACTTCTTTGAATAATACATATGGCACCTTACAAGTGGTATTAAATCAATTTCTTCTACAAACACTATGGGATATAGTTTTTAAGGGTAGATACTTGTACTAGAGAAGTTTTTAGAGAACAAAGATCTACCATTTAGTGGGTAAAATTGTGGTTGGGGAAGAATACACACATGAAATAAAAATGGTTTCATAGGTTACTCGAAACCATTGTTTCACCTATTTGGAAACCTTTGTAGCCACTATTGATACCCCTTCGAGTAGTATCGCATCGAAAAATACCCCTACATGACCATAATGCCCACATACCGTCACATATATAAGGAGTCCTATAGGTCTCTTGAAACCATATATAGATCATTTGATCAGTTGTCTGACTACTATAGTGGCACCAAGAATTATACTCAAGAAGTCTACTCTCTACTACATGGGTAATCAGGTAGTACATATAAGGGTATGTTCAAGACCCCTTATTTGGTTTCCCAAGATATTGGTTTGAGTATTGTATTTTACCCCACATGAATATAAAAGAGATATAGAATAGGGAAATCCCTTGTCTATAAAAATCCTCAAAACCCTAACCCTTGCCGCTAGAACATAAAAGAACAACAATAAAAGAGAATTATTACAAAAAAACCTTCCTCATGTATCCAGGTTACAAAATTCCTACATAATTTTCCCTATTAACAATTTTTCATTCTATCACTACAGTATTCTTCAAGCCAGAGTATAACTTTGCATGAGTAAAAAAAATATTATAGTGGTCCCTCGAAGAAACGTTTTTGAGACCAATCCCATTGTATTCTTCTATTTTTTATGATTGTCATGGTACCTATCATTTATAATATGTTTTTTCCCATGGACCCACCCACCTTTCTCAACACCCTTATTTTCCACCTATCCCATTGGATTCCTCTCTTCTCCCTAGTCACCATGGTACCCCTCACTTGTAACCCTTTTTTATGTGCAGAATTGGTTGACCACTTTTTTCTTGTTAACAAATGGCTCTCACCCAAAATCAATAAATTACTACCTTGATCACTGACACAACCATAACAAGAGTGACATATAGGACATAAATTCCAATATTTCTACCCTCAACTCTGATATGAAAGGCATGAACAATCCATAGACACCCTTTCTGTAGATATTTCTAAATTCATAAGTCAATTCAAGGGACCTACATCCTATGAATAACCTTCCTACTGAAACAAAATTGAATATTCCCATTATACAGAATTTTATTCCAACTCCCTTCATCGTGAACAACATCTTACCAGAGTTGAAGTGAAAACATTTGATGGCTTAGATCCCACGGGTTGGGTCACTCAAATGGAACATTATTTCTCCTTGTATGATATTACTGACGATTTGACCAAACTAGATTACTATGTCCTCTATCTATATCTTGAATGCTAGCAATAGTGGAAATGGCGTACAAATTCACACCAAGGGCATGTTGAACACATTTTGTTGTAGATCTTTATGAATGCTTTGACATCGAAACACGTCATTTGGGTTGTTTGATCAAGCTGAAATATTCTGTCACAATGTAATACTTTATCACCACCTTTGTGAAATGAAATTTCAGAATGGAGGACATGTCTAACACCTTCTTTAGGAAATTCTTTATTAGTGGCCTAAAGGATGATATATGAGCCCATGTGCTAGTAGGGAAAATCCCCCTATATTGGGTCAAGGTACATGCATAGCACCGACTTCCCTTAAAATACAGTCCTATCCTTAAGCTACCCCAACACTATCTAGACTGAATGACAAGAGAGAGGAAATGAAGTTAGTAGGTGTACCCTTGGTCCTTGCAGTTGGTGTAGACCTCTTTCATCCATACAACTTCCTATATTGCAGGTCTCCTCCCAAAGATGACCTGCAAAATCTTATGAAAACAATACTACAACACATACAATCTCTACTTATCACTTCCAATGTTCAGATATAGACATAAATGCATAAATCAATAAAATAATATAGAAACAATGTTTTCGTATAGGAATGAACTATTTTATTCAATATTAAGATCATAAATATTACAACCTTTGTCGGCAATCGCTTCGTGAACCAGGTCTGGGCTCCTCTATCATGTCTCCAAGTGCATCAATCCCATGCAATCTTCTCACAACCAACTTATCACTTGGGAAAGGGGAAAGGGTTGTATTAGGAGAAAGGGTTGGAGGGGAATGCTGAGGAAAAATATCAGAATAGGATGAAAAACTTGCACTAATAAGGGGAAGGGATTTTGGCCGAGTTTTCTTATTCTCTTGCTTGTTGTTTTAAATGAGACCCCAAAACCTCTTTTGATATGAGAAAAAGATGGTTATTCGGTTTGGGGATGGGATACAATGGGTAAACTTGTTGGGAAACCCTCGATAGCTCGTAAACTCTGTCGAATTCCTTGAAATTTTATATTTTTTTCAACTTTTGGAAGTAAACATGGGCCAACTAGAATGAAACTCGTGTATGTATGTGGGCTAATTGGTATGAAACACACGTATGTACATGGGATATCAGTTCAACAGGGCACATACATGTTCCAAAAAATGGTTTTTTAGGAAGAAGCCTCAACAGTATTTGGGAAAAATATATAAGTGGGAAGGCCAATGCCATGTATGCATAGGTAAGGAATTTTTGGATTAAAACACCATGTCCTAATGGCTCAACCTTGGACTTGGATAGAATCTACTCAATGTGTGAAGGAAGAATAATAGGTAGTCTCTTCCCAAAACCATAAACCCTCCCTTATTTGTCACCCCATACCTACCAATCCCCCCCCTCCTTCCACTTCTTTCAATATCAAGAAACTGACCTAGGAAAAAATTATTGAATTTCATCTTAAGGTTCTTTGCTATAATTGTGATGAAAAATATTTTTCAGGGAACACATGTAAGGAACAAAATATTTTTATAGTCATCTCTGAGGATGTTTCTGAAGAGTATATTGATGTTCCCCATTCTTAACAACTACTCCTACTATATGATCCTACCCCTCCCTCTTATCTACCCAATGTTGAACTGTTGATTTCACTAAACGCACCCATTGGATTTTCTTCTCCCCAAACCCTCAAGATAATTGGCTACATTAAGAATAAGAAAGTCATTATCTTGGTTGATAGTGGAAGAACCCATAAGTTATTCATCGATAAATTTCTCAGGTGACCATGTGCTATATATGCTCAATCAACCATTTTTAAATCGTGATTCCAAATGGTGGTTCCATGGAATGTGGGGGCGTTTTGATAATGTACACCTACAAATTGGTCAATATCACCTAAAATATGATATCTTTTCTATCGACATGATTGGTTGCAACATTGTTCTTGGTTTTGAATGGTTACGAACACTTGGCCCCATCACCATGGATTTTAAGGACTTAACCATGCAATTCCAATTAGAGGTATTGTAGTATAAGTTCCAAGGCATCATGAAAAACTCCCCTGAGATCATCAATTCCCATAGAATGGAATAGCTACTCAAAAAATTTAATTCTGACATTATTTCCCAAATCCATTCCATTCAAGCAGGTGAGACCCCCACACCTACTATGCATACCAACTTCCAATCTCTTCCATACCAAAACCAATCTACTTTTAACACCTTGAAATAATTCCCCCTTTCTACAACACCATTGATCATTCCATTCGCCTCATCCATGGAATTCTTCCTCCTAATTTTCTCCCTTATTTTCATCCCTTTTCCCAGAAAAATGAAATTGAGGAAATTGTTATGGAATTACTAGAGGAAAGTGTTATTTGTCCTAGTACCAGACCCCATTCTTCTCCTATATTCATGATACTCAATAAATAGGGCACCTGGTACATGTATCTTGATTTTTGCACCCTCAACAAAATCACAATCAAAGAAAGATTTCATATTCTTGTCATTGATGACCTTTTGGATGAGTTGAGTGGTGGTTAGTACTTTACCAAACATTATCTTTGTTTTGGCTACCACCAAATACATATGAGAGAGGAAGATAGTCCCAAAACTACATTTTTTCCTCATGAGTGCCACTATGAGTTCTTGGTCATGCTCTTTGGCCTTTGTAATGCGCCTTGCACTTTTCAAAGTTTCATGAATCATGTCTTTCATCTTTTTGTCTATAATTTTTTATTAGTTTTCTTTGATGATATACTCATATATATTAAAACTTGGCAATACCATCTCGCCTGTGTGGACCAAGTACTACAGTTACTATCTAAGCACATTTTTTTCTCAAACAATATACCTTTGTTTCTAGAGCCTTTGAAGTTGAGTATCTAGGTAATATTGATGTCAAGGATTCTATATGTGTGGATCCTAAGAAAATTGAATCTATGAAGGATTCTCCTTGCCCTAAAAATATAAAAGTTTGTGTGATTTCCTATGTTTAATGGGATATTATTGCAAGTTTGTTCAGAACTATGGTAAAATTGCATCTTCTCTCAATACTCTCCTTAAAAAGAATTCTTTCATCTGAACTAATGCAGCTTATCAATCCTTCCAAGCCTTGAAAAAATATATGTGAACGATTCATGTTTTGGCATTGCTCGAATTCACCAATACATTTGTATTGGGATGTGATGATTCGGGGAAAGGAATTGGGAATGTCCTCATGCAAGATATAATATCTTTGTTTTTCACTAATAAACAATGTTCAAAGTTCCATTCAATACAATCTAACTATGAAAATAAAATGTTGGCTATTCTACATGCAGTGGATCTCTAGCATCCTTATATATTGGCAAAATGCTTCCAAATCAAAACTGATCATCATATCCTCAAGTATTTTATGGAACAAAGAATTTCATCCTGAGAGCAACATGAATGGGTAACCAATATGTTTGGTTATGATTATGAGATGATTTACAAGAAGGGAAAATAAAATTTGGTTGTTGATGCTCTTTCAAAGAAATATTAAGAAGGGTCCTTATTTTCCATCTCTTTCATTGTAGAGGATTGGGCACAAACCATTCTCCAAGAATGGTTGCGAGATTCCAAAATTTGTTTTCTGATCCAACAATTGCAATAATATCTTTGGCCTCTTCACAATACTCTTCTCACAATGATGATCTTTTCTATAAAGGTCGACTATATTTAAGAAAATTGTGTCACCTTAAATCAATTGTGCTCTCTCAACTTCATGCTCCACCCATAGTTGGGCATTCATGCTTTCTCAACACCTATGAATAGGTCAATCGATCTTTTTTCTGGGAAGGCATGAAATAAGAAATACACACCTTTGTGGCCAAATGTGATAATTGTTAGTGAAATAAGGGAGAAATAGTAAAAACTCTAGGCACACCCCAAGTACTCCTTATCCCACCTACTATATGGACGGATATTTATATAGACTTGATTATTGGCTTACCCAAATAGAGAAATAAGTATGTCATCATGGTTGTAGTAGATAAACTTTCCAAATATGCTCATTTTTATTTCCTCCAACACCTGTTCACTGCAACGATGATGGCTCAATTTTTTATGGATAATATCTTCAAAATCCATGGCATACTTCACTCTATTGTCTCTAACTGTGATCCCAAATTCACTAGCAACTTTCGGCATAAATTTTTGATTCTCCAAGGAACCCATTTGCATGTCCACATGGCCTATCATCCCCATAGTGATGGAAAAAATCAAGTTGTCAACAAGTGTTTGGAATCATATTTGTGGTGGTTTTCATTCAACAGACACATTCAATGGGATCAGTGGTTAACACTAGTTGAATGATGGTACAATGCATCTTACCATGTTACCACTCACATGACTACCTTTGAAGTGGTTTATAGTATAAAGCCATTGTCTATTCACTCCTATTTTCCCGGTCTCTCTAAGGCTCAAGACGTTGACTTCACACTTTCATTTCATGCTATCATTCTTCATACACTCAAAGAAAATTTGGTCATGGCTAATAATCACATAAAGCAACAAGAAAATGAGGGTCATTTAGAACATCAATTTGCTAAAGGCGACATATTGTTTCTTTGTCTACAACCACATAAGAAAACTTCACTCAAAGTTGAACACTGTTAGAAACTTGCTCCCAAGTTTTATGGTCCTTATGGAAATCTCAAGGGAATGGGATCCATGGTCTACTAATTATCCCTACCTAGTCACTCTAAGCTCTGTCCCATTTTCCATGTTTCTTTCCTAAAAAAAGTGATTGAAACTAAATTCTAAACTCAAATCAGTCTCCCAGAATTGAATGAGGAAGGATCTGTTTAGTTCTATCCCCGAGAAGTATTGGACAGTGGTGATCATCGTCTTTATGACCGCACCACCATAGAATTTTTAGTTTAGTTGAAGGCTAAACCACCAAAAGATGCCACATGTGAGATATCTACCATTATGCAACAATTTCCCCATCTCAATCCTTGAGGACAAGGCTATTTTTCAAGGGGCAGGGCATGTTAGGGACCTAACCTCCCTAACCCATAACATAGGTAGAATACTATGTTTCTATGTAATAAAGGTCGACATTAGTGAATAAGGACTATACAATAATGTGAACAAGTCTAATGTAATAAGACTTAATAGAACTTTATGCTTCTAGAACTATCTTCTTCTAGAGTGTTCTTTAGAAGATAGAATTAGTATAAATACGAGTAGAAGGAATGATAAATTTTTTCCTTGAGAATTATTTTGTAACTGAGCTTTTCTCTTATGGAGGTTCCCCCCTTGAAGAAGAAAGTGAACTTGGCTTCCTATCAATAAAGATATCATTTATGGTGTTATTTCTCTCCATCTTTCGATGTTTTTGTTGGTATTCGTCATAGTTATTATGTTCTTCTTTTCATAATACATATGTTACCTTACATTTCATCATTGAGAGGAAATGCAAATTTGTGGTAATTTAAAAAATTTGGAAATGTATGGAATCTATTTATAGATCTATCCAAATCATTACATAGAGCACCGGAAACAAGACGTCTTTGGAAGAAAGGTGAACAACGATTCTTGCTTGAGAGTTTGAAAGCACGGGATGAGGTGTAACAATAAAAATGGGTTAGCCAATTTTTTATTTACACTATGGCGATGGGCTTGACGATACTTATGTGCACAGAGGAATAATGTTAAATAACACTGGTGTGCTATGATTGTTGATTGTTATTTTTATTATAACATGTAATGGTGCTTTTGAGCATTTAAGGACAAGTGTGTTATTGTTTATATGTGCACCAGTGCATATGTACCTTAAAGGTGTACAAGTAAAAAAACCTCCACAAAAACCTTTGGTTTCCCGCCTCTGCTAATAACCTCCTCTATAAATAGTGAAGGGATAGATTTTTCGAGGAGGTTTCAAAACCTCCACAAAATGGTGTTCTCCTTCTTGTGAAATATGCCTAATTAATTATGTCTCTCGTAGTGTCAGTCATCCTAAAAATAGTGTTATTCAAGGTTAAATATAGTTGTTTATCTCCATGAATCAACAGTTTGGTTTTCCCTTCCATAGTCCAAGGTTGAAAATGGAATGTGGCAGGGTGACTTGAAACATCAGATCATGGAGAACTATAAATATAATTAATCCAAAAAAAATACAGCAAAATATCCATATCATTAACATTATTGTAAATATTACAAGCCTATTAATATTATAAAATAATATTTTTTATAAAACTGAAAATCAAATCATGAAAAACTATAAATGTAATTAATCCAAAAAGTTACATCAAAATATCCTTATCATTGACATTATTGTAAATACTACAAGCCTATTAGTATTATAAAATAATATTTTTCTATCCAAGTTGGAAAACATTGATCATTCTCATTGGATGAAGGTGAAAGTAATTGACACTAAAATTAAAAGGCAATGGTTATGGATTGTATTTTAATCTAGAACATAATCATGTTCTAACAAGAATATGGTTAAAATGTGATTAAAATGGTCAAATGCTTCTTTAAATTTGTTCATCATTAATTCCTTAAAATTATGTTTTAATATAAAACATAATCACGTGGTCTAACAAGAAAATGGTTAAAATGGTCAAAAATGCATTTTAATGAAGCTTCAAATCTCCACATCCAACATTAATTCCTTCTTTTTATAGGAGTGAATACATACATCAACATTTGGTTCTTGTGATTTTGGATGATAATGATTATCTAGGTTGATTAATGATTAAATATGTTTATTCCAAATGATAGAGTTATCAACTGTATGATTAAAGGTGATAATTATTGTTTGTATTGATTAAAACATAATTGTATATTTAAACAACAAAGTGGCTAAAATGGCCAAAGATGCTTTGCAATGAAGCTTCAAATATTCATGTCCAACATTAATTATGTATTCTTATGGGAGTTAATACACACATCAACATTATAGGACACTCCAAAGTCATCAAATCTATGCTTCAAAGTGATAATTATTATTTGTCTAAACCCATGAACCACTGGTCTAAACTCCACCTTGAATCTTAGGCATTGAAAATTGATTTTGCCCGCTCTCTTGATTCAAGTCCATATCAGACCGCTCTAAAT
The DNA here is from genome assembly GCA_009831015.1 of Picea engelmannii. NCBI lineage: Eukaryota > Viridiplantae > Streptophyta > Pinopsida > Pinales > Pinaceae > Picea > Picea engelmannii. The sequence continues at coordinate 571,118 of ML782995.1, forward strand.
GGTGCAGTTTGTGCTTATGGCTACAACCTCTATAATTAAAAACTTGGACGACTGCCTGAGGGCTTGAGAAAGAAAAAGGATCAGTGACAAAGGTATAAAGGAAAGTGATTAACCTCAAAGAAAACAAAAATCTTGGGGCCGAGACTTCTCAGGTAGGAAAACTCAAAACAAAAGGTCACTCAAATGATCGAGGGAATAAACTGAGAAAACTACCAGTCGAAAGGGGAAAAATTTAAGATTTGGTCAGATAAAAGGAGAAATATAGGGAAAAATTATTGACTTAGGTAGAAACCACAAACCCAGAAGACTCTGACAAGGTTCTGTGATAACAAAGTGGAAACGTGATAGAAATCGACATAATTAGAGGAAAGTGAAATGTTTGATATTTGATATCTAAAAAGTCCATAGACCCGAAGGAGATCGTGACCATTGATTGAGAAGAGGGCCATAGGACTATTGATCTAAATTGAAATGTCAAACACCCAAAGTAAAGGCAGGTTCGTTGATTGATAAGGATAGGTGTACGCAGATCGTTAACTTTGGAAGATTGACATATGGAGGAAAGCATGGTTTGAGACTTGGAAATTACGAAGTCTGAAATCATGAAGGAGATAACATCCATTGATTTAGGAGGGGAAAATCTGGTCTGTAGATTTGGAAAGGGCAGATCTGAACCATCAGTTGAGACAGTACCATCAAGATTGAGAGATCGATGGTCCTGTAGCATTGCGGGGAAAGGAGTTGTGTGAACTTTAAAACATTGAGGGCTGGCCACAATCTAGACCATGGTTTTGGTAAGAGTACACATGGAGGCTCGAGGAGGATTGCGGGCCAAAAAGTAGTTTGATTTCAAACTGCCCTTGTCTACACCCACAATCGCGTGGTCACGTGAGGTCATCACGCAAGGTCATATCAAGAGGGGGCTTATCTAAAAAGGAGCTAATGCCCAATACTCTGAGATTTTGTAGAAGAGAGAGAGGGAAGGTTGTGGGAACCATAAGACCTATACCAGAGAGATGAAATGTCATGTGTTTAGATAAAGAAGGAGACCACTAAGGTTTTAGAGGTTCATTTGACTCAATAATCATAGATCCTTGATCAGGAGGTCATGTAGCCCTATGGGGGAGTAGGGGGGATGCATCAGGTGGTATCAGAGAAGATATTGAATTTTTTTGCATATAGCAGAAAAATGAGAAAGGAGACAAACTAACATCATTTGTGGTATCAAGAAAATTTGACTTATGTTTGTAACCACCAGAAGGTGACATGGTGAAATCATGCCACCTAGGAGGCCTAGAGAAAATCTAGAAATGGAAGAAGAAATGAGGAGACTCTAAATGAGACTAGATGCCATGGAAACAACGTAGAGGAGAGCACTAGAAGCTAGAGATATCAATGAAGTTGAGAGTGAAGAGATAGAGGTCAAAGAAAATGTAGCAGAGGATGATGCACAAGATCACTTATTAAAAGTTGTTTCAAGAATAGGAGTCAGAGAAAGAATAGAGGTACCAATGTATGAAGGCAATTTGGAAGTTGAAGAATTGTTAGATTGGGTACGTGCTATGGACAAATACTTTGATTAAAAAGACATCGAAGAAGACAATATGGTGAAGCATGCAGTGACAAGACTGAAAGGTCATGCAAAACTATGGTGGGATGAACTACAAGCCGAACGTAGGAGCAAAGGTAAGCAAAAAATTAAAGTTGGGATAGGATGGTAGCCAAGCTGAAAGACAAATTTATCCCGAAGGAATATCAAATCAATATGTTCAGGAGATTGCAGAACCTAAGAAAAAAAATATTATCAGTGAAGAAGTACACTGAATAATTTTACAGACTGAACATCAAGGCTGGACAAAAATAGAATGAAGATGAGAAAACGACTAGATATATTAATGGACTGAGATATAAAATACAAGAGGAGATCAACATGATTTCTATTAATAAAGTCGAGGATTCTTATCAAGCAGCCTTGAAAGATGAAGATAAATTGGCTAGGAAACATAGCCAATGAAACATGGGAGGAAATTCAAGTAGAGGTAAGGGAACCAATAGAGAAAAGTTCCAGAAACCAAAGCATGAAGCTGGGAAACAACATAGTCACCCAGAGAAAGGTGGAAGTTCTAAGGAAGGAAAACATGAAGGAAGAATATCTTCTTCTAGAGGAAGAGGAAGAGCCAGAGGAGGTGAAGTCAGATGTTATACCTGTGGAAAACTAGGGCACAAGTCTTGGGAATGTCCTAAGAGAAAGAAAGAAGGAGGAGGTGAAGCACACATTTCTAAAGAAAAGAAGCATGTGGAAGAAAAAGCAATAGAAGGAGGAAACAACCTCATGATGAGGAAAGTTTTTCTTAAACCAAAGAAGGAGGTAGAGGAGCCAGTTCAACAAATAAGCCTATTCAGGACTGCTTGCAAGATGAAATACAGAGTTTGCAAGGTGATCATAAATAGTGGGAGCACTAACAATATAGTATCCATAGAGATGGAGTTGAATACAACTGCACATCCAAATCCATACAAGGTATCATGGTTGCAGAAAGGACATCAAGTAATGTTAAGTCAACAATGTCAAGTTGAATTTAAAATAGAAGGTTATAGGGATGAAATATTTGTTGGATTACTGAGAGGGGGGGTGAATCAGTAATAGAGAAATTTAATCCCTTTTAACCATATAATCCAAGTGTTATATCAATTAAGCATTATCATCCAATAACTGCAGAGTAAATAAGCAATGAACAAATGAACAATCATACACATACACAATACACCAGTGTTTTACGTGGAAACCCAAATCGGGAGAAAACCACGGAATACTTTTTCTTATATGTCTTGAAGAATTACATTCATTGGAAGAACCAACTTCCTTTGTTTTCCAGCTGCAACTGGACGGAGGCTCCAAACCCCTAGTTTCTCAGGCTACAACCTGAGCGAAGCTCCAACTCCCCAATTCTCTGGCTACAACCAGAAGGAGGCTACAACTCCCTATGTTCTCCATATACAACCATAAGATGGCTACAACCACCTATCCTTGCCCTGTCCTGCCACCCTGAAGTAGAAGTAGAATGATGGAACCACTGTCACACTATCACTATGAGATATACCACTATAAACATGTACCAATAAATCTGAACCATGCATAAACCATGCATCAACATGTACCACAACCAAATGCCCTCATCAATTTCATCATCCAAATCTGATTTTTAGCTCTATAATATACCTTGTGTATATGATCACATTCCTACAAAACTTCCTTAACTTTAAAAACAATATACTAGCATTTTCATCAAACTTTTCTTTAGTCTCACATGCCTAGTTTTGGATTAGTCAACAACCCTAAGTTGAAGTAATCATAACTTTGAACCTGTAATGTATAAAGATATGAAACTGATACACAATGTTCGTCAGTGTGTTTTATGCAATTCCTCCAAGTGTCGCTACTTGGAACCTCACAAAAAAGGAGTTATAGCAAAAATGACATACCTTGCTGAATTCTGGCTTATTCTAGAGAGAGACCTTGTAGAGCGTGCCCCACACAAAATATTTGATGAATTGATTTAAAAATGTCAAAAAACATACTACATACTATACCCTAACCAAAAAAATTTGTATCACTGAATTTGGATCTTTTATGAAGAAGTTATGATGTTTTTACCGAAAACAATTGATTTTGACTAGTTTCAGGACTAGCCACAAACCCTATTTTTCACGGAGTGTAAATCCAAAAACACAACGACCCACAAGATGAATTTTTTACCACCGATACTTGGATAGGTTTTCTCACTTGCATAGAAATTTCAAGATCTGGATCACTATAGAAAAAACGTTATAGAGAAAATGGTGAGATGACCTGTAAATAACATACCTTTGAAAGCACCATCAAAATAATTTATCCTTCCTTGCATTTTGGCCTTCTTTTCTTCACTTTCCTCAAAATTTCGGCTTAGATATCATTTTTTTACCTTAGACACCTATAGATATTCAATATTCTCAAGTTTGATTCAAATGAGAGAGCCTTGCCTCTTATTTATACTCTCCAAGTAGCTTCCTTAAAAACATCTTCTAGGTTACTTGGCCCACTTTCCTTATTTTAGGGTTGGGTCCACTTCTAATTTCTCCATTATATTTATTATTGAAATAATTTATTTTGTATTCACTTTGAATTATAATACACTCATTACTTCACTTTATTATTTACCTTTTAAAATCTCTTAAACCACTTTGACTACTTTGACTACTTTGACCTTTTGGGGCTTCTAGATGACATTCGAGGGCCCTCCTACTTCATAAGGTCATAACTCTCAAACCGTGAGGAGTTATGTGACGTTCTACATACCACTAGAAATGGCATGACATGTACTATCCATATAGAATGGTATTATCTTAAAATATGTCATAACTCATATTGTTACCCATAAAACAAACTTGGGTCCATTACCCAAACCTGGGGTCTCCAACTACTCGTGGCCATAACTCTCTAACTGTGAGGAATTATGTGACATTCCACATACCACCGGAAATGACATGAAAAGAACCATCCATATAGGATATTTTCCCTAACAAGTTCACTTTCCTTCATCTCATTATTCCACAATTAATCATGGGTTCTCTTACTCCACAAAGCGTCTTCCTATGAGGGATTTCACCATAAGGGGACCACTTTGGACTTCATCCATATTTAATTATTATCAACCATGAAAAACCAATAATGAGTTATATTTACATCAAACAATATTGGGTCCATTACCCAAACCTTTGTGCTACGGGGCTTTCTTCAAGGGTTGACATCAATGACAACCAACCTTAATCAACAATCTCCCCCTTTGGCATTGATGGAAACACTCTGATGCAATACTGAAATAATATCACTCATACTCCCCCTGGAACCATGACTTTGTCCTCTGCATCTGATAAATCTTCTCCCCCTAGAACCATGCCTCTGTCCTTTGCATCTGATAAATTTTCCCCCCCTAGAACCATGCCTATGTCCTCTGCATCTGATAAATATCTCCCCCTTTTTCATCAATGGTAAAGGTATCTTTCCATCCAGGGATTCTCCCCCTGATAGACTGTACTCTTATGGTGCTTCCTCATGTACATCTAAGACATATAAGATAAGAATTCATTTTTGTAGTATAAATAACTCCAAGTATTTGGCGAAGATATTCAAAGGCTTCTCGTGGAAGTGGTTTTGTAAAGATGTCTGCCACTTGTTCTTTTGTGCCCACATGCTCAACTCTGATGTTCTTTTCTGCAACCTGTTCCCGTAGAAAGTGATTCTTGATTGGAATGTGCTTCATCTTGGAGTGCATCACCGGGTTTTTTGAGATATTGATGGCACTTGTATTATCACAATAAATTAGAATGGGCTCATCATACTCAACCTGTATATCTGTCAAAGTTTGTTTCATCCAAAGAACCTATGTACAACATGTTGTTGCTGCAATATACTTTTCCTCGGCTATAGATAGAGATACCGATGATTGTTTCTTGCTTATCCATGATACCAAACACTCACCTAAGTAGAACTCTGCTCCACTGGTGCTTTGTTGATCATCAATACAACCTGCCCAATCTGCATCTATGTAGGCAATAAGTGATAGATCTTTTCCTTTTGGATACCATAATCCAAACTCTTTTGTTCCTTTGAGATATCTGAAGATCCTCTTTACTGCTAATACATGTGATTCCTTT